>CM065370.1:6642291-7167291 GCA_033032245.1 Poecilia picta | reverse complement strand
GGCTGTTTTCAGCAACGAAAAATACGGATTTCGACGAATATTGTTTAGTTTTTCGCTCGGGTTTAGTTCGGTAATTTTTATTGTGCCTTTTCAGTTTTGTTTGATATCGATAGGAAGATGACTGAGAGGACGCGGAGCGACGGAGACTCGGGGAAATTCAAGCTCGTCCTGCCTGTCAACTGGACTGTCAGGGAGATCAAAGATAACTTTGTCAAACAATAAGGTATGGATATCTATCGATCTTCATGCCACATGTCTCTCATTTTTAGTAAATTCACGCCTTTTATTTAAAAAGGGAAAGTGAGCAATACTTTTAATGTCATGTTTTACTGTTAAAATTTCTTCCAAACTCTTTAAACCGAGGAAAAGTGACTCCTTATCACGGCTAAAATGATTTTTATTTTAGGTGAATGTGAACAGATTTTATTAAACACTATGTATAGCAACACCAAACATTTTTAAATTTGTATCTATTGATTTATTACCATCCACAATTTCAAACAAGAGGTTGCATTTACTTTATCACATTAAATAATATTTCATCATTGACATTCCAGAGATATTAGCATGTTGTAGCTTTTATGTATTCTTGCAACTTGTTCTGACATTTGGTTTGTTTAATTTGAGAAGAAATACATCTTGGAGGATCTGAGAGCCTTTTAAGGAACTATGGTTGTTTTTTGGTATTTATTTATTCTAGTTTGGGTGGGAGGTTGTCAGGATACTCATTTCAGAATATAAGATATTGTTTTCCTCCACCATATTGACTTCGTATAAATCAGCTGTTGTTTGTGTTTAGTAATGAAACTTGAAGCATTTTATCAGTGGGCTCATAGTGTACATACAGATAAACCTTTGAGATACAATAACAAAATGCATGGGATGTTTTGCTTAGTCACTGGGATATTCTTATGTGTCTCATCACACCTTGAGGGCATGTTGTGTTACGATCGAGAGGTTTTACATGTTTTTGTTTCAATTGAGTCATTTCTCATTGCATCTGAATGGTAGAGCTTTTCATCTCTGCATATTTTTTATTTATTTGTAGTTTTTTTTGGTCACCATGAACAGACTGCACTCAGGTATCCAAGTAGAGCCTGTTAAAGCAGACGAGTAGACTAACAGAAGTAGTCTATTCCTGGATTAAGTTTGACTTTTAGCTCTAGAAACTTCCCCTTCTTTTAGGAAATTGCTTGTTTGACCAACAGAACAGAGTAGTGAAACCAGCCGAAAGGAGGAAAGGATACTACCAGAACAGCAGCTCACGTACAGATTACCAGTAATTTAGAACCATTTGAGCTGCAAGTGTTTTTGTCCTCTTGATTTAAGCTGCAACAACGACACAGAGTTAAACTGATCGGCTACGCCAGGTGAGATGAATTTCAGCATAATCCCTACCGGAACAGTGGTAAATCAGATTTATCACTGCAGGACAGGCAGATTTAAAAAATTGAGTCTAATCCTGGAATTAACGTGACAAGGGAGCCGACGGGTTGCATGGGGAACTGTAGCCATGAAACACCGGCTAGGCAGAGAGGCGGTTTTCTGTGACAGGAAAGAAGAGGAAAATAGAGGGAAGCCACAGAAAGAGAGCTGGGCTGAATCTCTGGCAGTAGGTGTTGATGTGAAAAATTTTTTATAATGCGAACTGGGTGAGTCACTGACATTTCAATGCGGTACACACCTGAATAGCTATACAGTACATGTGCGGTATGCAGGCGTATGTGTCACGAGGGAAGAGGACTAACTCGTTTTGCATAATGGGAACATGTCTCAAAGTGGTGTGTTATGAAAATGGCACTAAAACCAAAGGTAGGTACAGGCTGTGCTTGTGCTATTCTTGTTGCTTTTCCTCTTAGATGTGCTTCTTTTTCATTGATTATAAATGTGTTTTCTCTGCTCCATACTCATTTTGAGCTCTCTTTCTTAGGCAGAGACGCTCGTCTTCCTCAAAACATGGGACATAACTCATTCAAGGAGATCGAGTTAAAGATTCCTTATCGATCTGTGAGACCTTGCAGCACTTCAAATTCACTGTAAACAGACACACAAGCATCCTGGGACAAGTTGTGACAAGTTGTAAGATTGCGCTCGCAGGTATTTATCTCAAGGCAAGAAGCTGACAAATCACAATGCCAGACGAGTCCAGAGCTTTGCAGGATGAATTCAGGCCCAGACAAGAAGCAACACAGGTAGCTTTAGTGCCAAACATTGTTGTCATCTCCAGCGATGGCAAGGGCAAAGCCAGTAGCTTGGAGCTCAAAAGAGACGGCCTCAAACAGCAAGATGTTCCTGGAAAGAGCCTGTCAGGACTTGGTGCATCCCCGGTTTCCGTGGAGTTGGGCGAGGTGAAGACGGCGCATGTTCCCGAACCTCTCAAGGCCATTTCTTTGTTGAAGGGGAGAGAAGTGAGCATGGATCAGGAGCCCCCTGTTGATCCATCTGGCAATAAGCTACAAAATGACATGAACCTTCCACTGCAGGCGAACAGCTGGACAGACTCGGACTACAGCAGCACAAAGTCCAGCCCCGGTTACGCTTGCAGCAGCTTTGGCACGGACCTCTACGACGGAGAGCTGCTGGAGCTCGACACGAGGAAGCTAGAGAAGATGAGCTCCGTTTCCCCCGTCAACTTATCCGGGACCACCCTGGATTCGGACAAGGCCAAGAAGAGCAACCTGGACTTTATCGGAGGCGATTCCATGTTGGACCTGACTGGCAAATCAAAATCGGAAAACTCGACCAATGGCAGTTCGCCCAGATCGTCCATCGTTAGGCAAACCAGAGACAGCGTGGACCTCAGATCTGAGCGGTACCTCGAGGACGACGACATCGACAGGCAGAGCACCCGGTCTAGACGGAGTGTGAAAGAAGGCGTGTTTTGCTGCTATAAGGCCACGAGCAGAGCTTTCTTGCGCTGCGTTGAGGAGACTCCAGCCATGCTCTCGGGCCTGCTGCTGTCCATCATCTTCTGCGTAGTCATCATCATCGTCATTGCCGCTACGGGAAGGGTGAGATGAAGCGTGAGCGAGTGTCTGTCTGCTTCAGTGTTTTGACTTCTTTTCCATTCGTCTTCCATAGGTCTGCTAGGAAGACTCATCATTCAATAGATCAGTACTGGGTAGAAACCATTAATTGGATTAATTGATAATTGAAAAAAAACTAATCAACTAATTTAGCAATCAATTAATCATTAACTACAGTGTGCAGACTCAAAAAAGGCCAGTTTCTGAAAGAACACACTGTGGTAATTAAGTCAAAACTGTGCAAAAAAATAGATGCATTTTGCACTTAAGATAAAAAAAAACACCTTTGTCTGAAAAACCTGTTCTACTAAAAACTCCTCAAGTCGTGCAGTTTTCAGTCTAAACATATGTTGAAATAAAAAATCTGCAGAATGTGCCTATTTTTGTTAATCCGATTAACCAATTAATCGTCAGAACAAGTGATAGGTTAATCGATAACTAAATGAATCGTTAGTTGCAGCCCTCAATCAGTGAAGTTCAGACTTAATGTTGGCTGCTTTTCTCCACATGAAGTTGCTCCAAATATAATGTGTGTTAATACATACAGTCTCTTCTAGCTAATTCACTTGTTCAGTTTTTTTCACATTTCTTAGTACTTGTATAAACCATATTTTCATTTTCCCAGACACTAAATTCAGCAGCTCTTATTCACACAGCGCCTCGCAAAAACTATTCCTACACTTCAATGTTTGGATTTATTTAAACTTTATTCAACTGATTAACATAAAGTGTCTTATAATAATGAAATGGAAGGAAAATTGTTTTTTTCAAAATAAATTGAAATATGTCAATCCACTGCAAAAGCACATACAAAGGGCTACAAATCGATTTTATCGATTAATTGAGATTTATTTTTTGATGCCAGTATAAACAGGGCGGCCGTCTTGTTTGACAAGTGTGTTCAGGTCAACTAGGCACAGTTAAAATGTAATTTTTTTTAAAATGACAAGAATAAAGTAATAATATTATCAAGTTTTGTCCTATGACAATAGTCGAAATAGTAAAGCCATAATTTTACCAGAACAAAGTTGTAATTTTATGAGAACTCCAACGCGAAAAACACCAAAAATATTAAAATAAGGAAAGTTTGAGCATCTTGTGAAGTTATTCTTTAGTATCGGTGAAGGAAGTTCTTCATCTTTTGACCCATAGAATCGGATTATTATTAGTAAAGCAAATGATTATTTAAACATCTAAGTCCATTTCAAAGAATTAACTATGGACTGAGCTGGTCATTCCAGATCATGAAGCTTTTTTTTCTCATTAAAACAACTATTGTTGTGTAGTTTTGCAACGTTCTTCTGGTAAAACTGCATCTTTATTCTGCTAATATTATGACTGTACCCTTGTATTCTTGCGATTTTGACCTTTGGCCCAAACTCAAGTTTTTTGGAGCCTCTTCTTTATACGGAAAAAAGAAGAAAACTTTGTAGAAATTTGTTTCACTTGAATATTATTCACTGCATGGAAATGAATCAGTTCCCACTACAGGAGTGTGTGTAAGAGCATGACCTTGCTGTTTGTGCCCAAATCCTCTTCTCTTTTTTTGGATAAACTGTGTTGAAACTCTCTTCAGCTTGAAGAAACTGTTAATGCACCAATTGATCACTTTAGGTTGTACAATTCTTAGAAAATGTTACTCATTTGAACATGTTTGTATCCACAATGCTGCCTAGCACGAATTAAAACAAGCAGGAATTTCTCACATTTCAGATTTCAGTCAAAACCAGGTCAAACCTCTCAGCTTTGGGAGAATGTTTATCTTGAAGAATTAAGTGCCTGATTGTTTTATACAGTGATCAGTTGATATATTAGATCGTCTAGTTACTTCATCAGAGTGAAAATCAACATCTTAAAAATGAAATCTAACCATGGCGCTTAATGGAGCATTAAACCTGTTTTTATGAAAACACCAGGACATTCTTGCGCCCTGGTTTGCAATGCTTTTCATTCCAGTAAAAATAAAGTTGCGCGTGTGAACAGTCGGCACAAACAGTCTCCTGTATCCCCGCAGTATTTGCCTACGTTTAAAGATGTGAGACTTTTTCAGAAAGCGGTTCCATTGAACTCCTAAAGCTTTATTGCTGCTCCAACGTCAGAGCAGCTCAGATCGCACGTCTTTACGTCAGAGCTTCCCCATACAGCCGTATGCGCGCCTAACCAGGAACGGAGCAACACGTCACACCTACGCAGAGCTCTGTGGGAGTAATTAACATGTTTGATATGCTGTGTTTACTGCACTTGGATATGATCACATGTGTGTGTGTTTGTAATTGTGTTATTATTTATAGTTCTGTCTTCAAAGCAAACTCATGGCAACCTGTAACATCAAATAAAATAGTAACTATAGTAACTGCAAAAACGTTACCAGTCTGAGTAGGCTTTTCCTCTGCTTCATGAAAAAGAAAATTATAGTGTCACATTTAAAGCAGAGTCCGCTTTTCATGCAAATGAAAAAAGGCTTTTTAATTTTGCTCCTTCTCGTTGAGAGAGATCAGCAGATGATGGGTTTATAGGTCAGTCACTGGAATGCTTTGCACACACTTCCTGTATTACCTTTGATGGATTTGCTGATTAAATTGATTTCAGTTTTTAATTCATAACCTGACAAAGCCTCTAAAATAGAGCCTGCTTTTTAGGCTTTTTTTCCACTCTTCTGTACTTCTGAAAGCAAGCAGCAGATGCCTGGCTAGTTCCAAAGGAAATCAGCTTACAAGTAATCGAGACAACGGGATATTAAAGCATGTCTTACAGGGATTTTACTCATGTGACTGTCAATCATCTTTAGGATACACTTTCCCTCCTAAATGTGTGATAATTTTTCCATACGAAGGCAGGGAAGAGCAGCGTTCTGATGGCACTTTTGGGTCCTAAGTTACATGATGTTCTTGTTCATGTTGATGATTTTGCTTCATATCAGCTAGGTAGCAGAAGTAGGCCTTCTGTAGGACTCTTAAGGCTCTCCCATACTTCATCTGAAGCTGATCGGTCGGCGCGGGGCCGACTAGTGGTTGTGGGACGTTTGGTGACAGATTGTGGAAGCAGATCAGTCGAAACAAAATGCCAAAATCGCTGTTCAAGTGCACTCCTATGGAACCTTTTAACCGCCAAACGGGTTAAAAGCTTGGGCAGTTAAAATCTAAAAGTCATTATAAAGTTTCCTGTTATCGTCTCATTTTACCAAGATATAAAACTTTCGTTAAAAACCGCGTTTCTTGTTAAAACAAGATGAGTTTTATGTCTTGTTACAGTTAGAAACTTTTGAGTTTTAGCAAGACACTTTTCAACAAGAAACTCTCACATTTCAAAGAGAAACTTTTACATCTCGTTAAAACACAAACGTTTCTTGTTATAATAAGTGTTATATCTAATATATAAGAAAACTTGTGCTTTGAGAAACTTGCATTTCTCGTTGTTGGTTCTTGTTACAAAAGACAAGTTTCATATCTCGTTATAACAATATTCTATTTGTTTTAATGAGTTCGTCTTTATAATGAGAACAGTTTTATATGTCGTTATAGCAAGATGTAAATATATGCTCCTCAGACAGATTATGACTTGTTAAGAAGGCATTACGTTGCTCACTATGACTCTCCCTCTTCTCACCCTGCATCCTATAGATGACGACTAAAAAGACCAAGATGTTTTACTGTTGCTGACTTTTTGATTTAAATGAGAAGATATTTTATTATGAATCCCGTTATAATAAGAAACTTTTTCAAACAGCACAAGTTTTACATCTCTTTATAGTAAGAACGTTTTCTCATTTAAACGAGATACAGCTCCTGAATTTATCCTCAGGCTAAGGCAGTTAAAACGCTTCTGTACATTTCTGATTGAAACACGCCCACAAACCTCTGACCAACCACACAACACTTCGCACAAAGCTCTCTGTGAAATAACTGGATCTGTGTCTGGTGTCGTGAAGATCAGTCGAATACCTCCCTCCAAACAAAATGATACAATTTTTCGTCACGCGACGTCAACGAAAGCCGATTTTTTTTCACTTTGGATAAAGTATGGTAGAGCCTTTTTACACAACATCTACAGAGATAAAGAGAGATATCTCTGAAAGCCTACCAGAATTAATGTTATCCCAGGAAACACTTTGTATGAAAGAAGAAAACTGTATGCTGTTTGTAAGAGTTGCTGTATAAACTTGACCTTAATCTGCTAACTTTTGCATTATCCAGACAAAAGAACCGTACCTGGGCGATCACGTTGGTGCCCTGTCGGTGGTGTGCATAGTTCTCTGTCTGAACGTGATCTTGCTCACATGCCTGCCCTGGGTGGCCACATTCAGACGCTGTGGAGGAGCGCTGGCGCTCTTCACCTGGGGGATGCTTTACGTCACGGCGTTGGTCTTCATCTTCACAGGGGGAGAGGTGAACGCATGGGAACAGGTGAGAAGCAGCTAAAATAGAAAATGGGATTGAGTTTCGTTCTTTTCTTCGGTCATGGTGTCTGCACATCCTTCAAAAGTTTTAAATCTATGTATCTGAAATTAAGACCTTAAGATGTCTTAAATTCATTTAAAATAATGTAAGTTGATCATAGGTCTTACGTTTTGTCATGCAAACACTGTTTACTCTTGCATATTGTATGTTGTTTACTTTTCTCATGAGGCTTTTCTGTCATGCAAAAGCTTGAATCACACCCACTGCTAACTAGCTGCTAATAAACCCTTGCTAGTTAGCTAGCTGTAAGTTACCAGCAGTTGGCTGATCAACATTTATCTTCACCAGTGGCTCATTTCTGATGCTAATCCATATGATGCCAGATGCATTCTGGACAAAAAAGCTTGACACTACTACTTTTGAACATTTCTCTTAAATTTAATTCAAAATGGTCTTAAAAGGGTCTTAAATTCATTAAAATATTTTAAGTTTACCTTAGATACATTATAGGTTTTAAATTTTGTTGCAGATCTATTTACTCTTGTATATTCTATATAGTTTTTTTTTTTTTTCTCAAGGCTGTTGGGTCCACTGTTAACTAGCTGCCAATGAGCCCTTACTAGCTACCCAGCTAGCTCTTTTGAGTCTATAATTGGCAAGTGTAGATTATCACCAGTTGGATGACGTTTGTCTTAGCTCACTTCTGACGCTAACCCATATGATGCCAGATGCATTGTGGGCAAAAAACTTCACTCTACTGCTTTTGTACACTTCTCTTGCGATGCATGTCTTAAATTTCAGTAATAATGGTCTTAAAAATGTCTTAAAAAATGTTACATTTGAGTTGGTGATAGTTGCATTGCTCTCTTCTTGTCTTCAGGTGGCGTTTTTCCTCTTCCTGTCTTTGAGTGTTTACACAGTCCTGCCCCTCTCTCTGACCTGGGCCCTCATAGTTGGGATAGGAAGCAGTGTTTCTCACATCATCATCATCAGCGTGTATGTCCCTGTCAAGAATGCAAACACTCGTCCAAACATTCCACAACTGGCCGAACAGGTAAAAGACCACTTTTAGTTCTTTCAAAAGATTGAATAATTGATTTAATCTAATCCAATATGAACAGCTTAGAGTGTTACTAAGGAATTTTGAGATTTGCAACATTACCTTCCCATAAAGATCATAATTCAGACATAGCATAAAGGTGCACAAAAGTATTTTGTATGTATGACCAACACAATTTACTTCCTCTAGAAAATATGCAAATGATCAGGCAGATATATCACTGCTTTACAACGTATTCATGTGTAAACAGGAACCTTGTATAATACCGCTCATTATGTATCTTAATGAGGACAAATGCAAAGCAACAAAAGGAGCGTTTGGCCTGTCTCGGCCTAATTTGCATGTTGCCGTCAAGTCTCATGGAAAGCTGTGTCGTCCAGAAGGCGAAGAAGTTATCAGATGAACTCTTGTTTTTCAGCTGGTGGCGAACGCCGTGCTGTTCGTGTGCGTCAACTGCTTCGGGGTCTTCCACCTGTGGATGACCGAGAACGATCTAAGGGCATCCAACAAGAAGCGGGAAGAGTTCAGCGCCGTGCGCTCCCAGAAGGAAGTGAAGAAGTATCAGCAGGTTGAAACACTTGTATAATCATTTTTACAGTAACAGCACACTGATTTTTGTTACTCCGTACTCTTTGGTTTAGAAAGGACGGAGTCAGTCGGACAAAAAGTTCCTCCTTAATGTCTTTCTAGGCAGCTTGTGTCACCTGGATTGCAAACGGTTCTGTGTAATTGGTCTCATTAAAGGCCTCGTTCGCTGGCCAGCCGCCGCCTGGTACTTGTATGCTTTCCCTGCTATTAGGCCAAAAGATTAATCATTCACTCGTCTGAGGGCTCAGCAGCAATAGAAAAGGCAAACCCAAATGGGCACCATTCATTGCGGGCAAACAAAGAGATGAAACACAACCCCGCGAGCAAACACGGCTTTCTTTTTTACAGACTCCGAACACATTCCTGTCGTTTCTGAGCGACAGAAATCTGGTGGTTTCGAGTCTCAAAACGTCCCGCCTCGCTTCGCCTCTCACACATTCCCACCCTTTTCCGTGTGTTTGATCCGAAACAGGAGGGGCTCTTGCTGTCGGTGTTGCCACGTTACATCGCCGTGGAGCTGAAAAGTGAGGTCATCAGGAGGCTGTCCAAGCCAAAGGGCGACGAGGCGAAAGAAACCAGCAGCCACCCCAACTTTCACAGCCTTTACATTCGGCAGCACAAAGACGTCAGGTAACAGCCGCAGGTGCAGGGTTGGCTGAGCGCTGATTGCTCTTCACTGGTTCTGTTACAGATCCTCAGTATTTATGCATTGTTAGATCACAACCGCAAACTTCTGTGGGTTTTATTGGGATTTAGTGTGATGGAGCGACACACTCCGAAATGTGACGTGGAACAGGAAACGAGAGACCATGTTTTCAAGATTTTTCTCAAATAAAAATAAAAGAAGTAAAGGAGAAGGAAAGAAAGAAACTAATTAAATCAAGTTTTAAACTGGGTTGTACTGGAGTGGAAAACGTGGTTCACATTTACAGAAATATACAGAATAATATACAGAATAAACTATATATTTCTCTTGGTCTTTTCATAGGATTAGATGAAAATGAGTCTGTCAGAACTAATTTACAAAGAAATGAGACATGGCTGAAGACTTTGTCACAGCGCACACCTCACTTCAGGGTGCATCTGAAAGAAATAAAACAGATACTCCTTAACACACATTTTTCTTACTACCTAAGTGTCTGTGGTTGCTTTTTCCCCTGCAGGTTTCTTTGATTGTGTCCTTTATAAATATAACTTTATATTGAAGACTTAATTTACTGACTACATTTGTCACATCTTCTTCCTGAGCTCTGCTTCTACACAGTGACAGACCCTGACTAGCTTATTGTTAGCTTTGATTGTTACATCCTACCAAAAACATAAACAGGTTCCTTAATACTTATTTTTCTCTGCTTTTGTCCAGCATCCTGTATGCAGACATTGTCGGCTTCACTAAGCTAGCGAGCACCTGTACGCCCGAGGAGCTGGTTGCGGTCCTCAACAAACTTTTTGGCAAATTTGACGAAATTGCAAAGGTAAAGCTGCAAATTCCATCAAGTTTTTGTGATAGACAGCTTTCTGTTGAATCAGATGTTTAAGACCCAACTCTTTGGTCCCTGGGTTTCTTTCTGAGCACAGAAGAACGAGTGTCTCCGCATCAAGATCCTGGGGGACTGCTACTATTGTGTTTCCGGCCTCCCTGACCACATTCCCTCCCACGCCGTCAACTGCGTTCGGATGGGCCTGGACATGTGCACCGCCATCAGGTCAGTCCGTCTGGATTTATCTGAGTTTGTCTAACCCTTCCCCAAGAAATTTTTAAATTATCTAAATGTGTTATACCGGCATTTACAACATACAAGATCACCAAATGATCAGTAGGGAAAAATAATCTTTTCTTGGTTCCAAAATGATTTTAGAAATGCAACATTTTCACTCCTTCTGTTAGGTTTTGACTCATAAAAATTACGTTTTGATATTTGATCAACTCTTAGCAACTTTCCAATTACTTTTAGACATCAATAGACTTATGCAGAACATTGTTGTTTTCAGTTGTTTCGCAAAGTGTTGCTTTGATCCTTTCATGCATGTTTGAAAAATCTTTTAATCTCCATAGCAACCATTCAGCTGGGCAAAAAGCCTGAGTGAACTTAGCTCCACCTTTGAGATGCAGTTTCTTAGCTTCCAAAACACCGTCTCCCAGAGCAGCCCTCCACTCAGCTCCTTCAGACTA
Source organism: Poecilia picta (assembly GCA_033032245.1). NCBI lineage: Eukaryota > Metazoa > Chordata > Actinopteri > Cyprinodontiformes > Poeciliidae > Poecilia > Poecilia picta. The sequence continues at coordinate 7,156,047 of CM065370.1, read as the reverse complement.
GCCAGCAGAAATTAGCAACCACCTAGTGGGTCTGCACATCTACTGAGCTCCTTATAAGAGCTAATTCTCATTGCAATGTTGGTAAAAACGTTGTTAGAGGATTATTAGAGAAGGGTTGTTGTGATGACTCCCTGAAGGTGGAGTTCCAGAAGGACCAGGAGTTTTTAACGAGACAGACGCCCAATTTGAAGGCATTAAATTACAACATCAATTTTCTTTTATGTCATATTGACATCCATCCATCCATCCATTTTCTTGACACCCTTGTCCCTTAATGGGGTCGGGAGGGTTGCTGGTGCCTATCTCCAGCTAACGTTCCGGGCGAGAGGCGGGGTTCACTCTGGACAGGTCGCCAGTCTGTGTCATATTGACATATGTAGCCTTTTTATATCAGCTGAAGTTAACATAGTTATTTGACTGTGCTATAAAATAGCACTATTTGCCTGGGAAACACATAAAACTTCCCCTTTAGGAGTTTTTTTTTCTTTTGCAATAGTTGATGCACACGTCTAAGTACCGTTGACATGTGAACTGAAGTTTGTAGTTTTAATGTGACAAAATATACAACACTTAGAGTATTAGTACCTTGGTTGTGTTTTCCCCCACACTTTTAAAATAACATATTTTGCATAATCCATTTTGTTTTTCGTTCTGTACTGTTTGATGCAAATGTTGAAGACCAGGAAGTGGAGGCCTCATTGCTTGCATTCCTAGGAAATTCATGTATGAGGCAAATGCAAATCAAATGTGGCAATATTTGGTTCTATTTCATTTGAATGGAGCAATATTTCTGGACTTTGAAAGCAAACTAAAAGCTGTTCTGGTGTGGAAACTTATTACATTTCATATTAAATGCAATTAAATTCTATTCTGTTTTTAATAACATGAAAACTAGATTAGCTTATTATAAATAGCGAGCTCTAAATACGGTGTGAAGACACTTCTTAATCAGTCTGACAAATTGAAAAAACAATCATCCACATTTTCTTTGATTTTATCCATTTTTCTCAGTGAAACTTTGATTTTTAGCTACTTGTTTGCATTCTTCTAGTGAACTTAGACAAGCTACAGAAGTGGATATCAACATGCGGGTTGGCGTTCACACTGGCAACGTGCTCTCCGGTGTGATTGGCTCTCAGAAGTGGCAGTATGATGTCTGGTCAAATGACGTCACCTTAGCCAATCAAATGGAGTCCGGAGGCCTTCCTGGGTAATAAATGTGATCCATATCTGATAACTAAACTGTATAAAACCATGCAAAATGTTAGTTAATTCCCATGAAAAAGTAATATTTTTAAGTTTAAATCTATTCTGGAAACATTTGAACTTCTGTTTGTAAATGTTGGTCTAACTAGACGAGTCCACATAACCGAAGAAACACTGCGGCACCTGAATGGCGCATACGAGGTGGAGGACGGGGATGGGGAAAGTCGGAATTCTCACCTTAATGGGAGAAAAACATTCTTGGTTATTGACCCCAACAAAACAAGCAGTGTTCCACGAAGGCCTAATCTGGTAGGCGCACACAGTTTGAATTGCCTTGTTGCTGAAGATGTGCTTCCTAAATAAAACTCCCCTACCCCATTAGCTTAAAATGTGTATTAAAAGATTTTTTTCTCAAGTATGCGCTGTTGATCTAATAACTGAACGGCCTCTGCTGTAACTACAGCTAGCGGGTGAGAACAAGCAGCGGGCATCCGTCCGAATGTCTCAGTACCTCAAATCTTGGAAGAACGTCCACCCTTTCGCCGACCTGAGCAACCCACAGAAAAAGAAGGCCTTCAAGCCTCTCAAAGGCGTCATACCGCGTCCACAGCTGACATCGACGGTAAGGACATATTCCTGATTCTCCATCCCACTGTGCCGTGTTGTAAAGGACATTCAGGGCAGTCTCTGTTTTATCTCACGGCTGTTTGATCATGGTCTATTGTACAGCAGTCTAATAGTGCCTGTTATTTTTGTGTTTGATTCCAGGGAGAACCAACTTTTCACAACCCCAACCGGTAAGCGGCGAGAATCTCTTAAAGAGACGTTGTTAAAATTATTCCAAAGTCAAATCCATCCAGTTTATAGGAGCTAAACGAAACTTACTCTCTGGTCTTCTCAGAGGATGCCATCAATTATGTCTTTTCATTTGTTTTAGTCTGTCTATCGATAGCAGCATAAAGGGATCGATGGACACAGTGGACATAGCTGGGTGAGTTTACAGGGTGTTCACACATCCTTAAAATGTCTTAAATGCTTTAAAAACATGTAAGTTGATCTTAAATATGTTAATCACAGGTCTTAAATTTTGTCATAGCTTTACTGTTTTATGTATTTTTTGTGGGTTATTTCTGTCAGGCAAAAGCCAAACATCTTCATTGCATTCAAGGCAGTTGAGGCTGATATAACCTTGCTAGCTAGTTTTCTTTTTTGCCTTTATCATGTACTCAAAGCCGGGTTATCAGTTTTTGTTTAGTCTTCATTGCTATACAGTAAGATCCCCCAACCATCCCCTATATTTTTAATTCTTTCTGTCTTAAAATTAATTAATGGTGGCATTAAAAGATCTTAAAAAGTCTTAAGTTTCACTTGCTTAAACTTGCAGATGCCCTTACTTTCTTCCCGTCTTTTTGAATTTTAAAGTCTAAAATATAACGACAATATAAAAGAACTACCAGGTACTGTTTTATCTTATTAAATTTCTCTAACGTTTCCTTGTTTCTTTTCATTTAGGAGGAAAGTGAAGAAACTCAACTGGTTGACTCTGTTGTTTAATGACCTCACTGTCGAGAAAAAGGTATATTTTCTTCTGAAACCTAATATATGCTCCTTAAAAGTATGTACACATAAAATTCCTTGCAAAAAGTATTTATGTGTCTTCAGTTTTTTCTCCTTTTGAGAAGTTACAACCACAGACTTAATTTGTTTTACTAGAATCTTGGTATAATTGTGAATTTTAAGGAGAAAAATGACATGGCAATCAGAATTTTTAGAAATAAAAATCTGAAAAATGTGGTGCTCATTTACTCAGACAGCAATAAATAAAATCTAGTGCAACCAATTCCCCAAATGCTAATTGTAGCTTTGGAAGAGCTGCAGAGTTTCACAGCTCAAAACAGGAAATTGTTAGATTTACTAAAAAAACAAACAACAAAATCATACCAAGTATGTTTGGTCCAGTTTCTAGTGCAAATATGAGAAATCATTTGATATAAAACAGAGCTAGCTTACAAGTAGCTTTTCAGCAAGATATAGGAGCTTGTTTGTAGTCAATAATCACTTGGTATTGATAAAAAAAGTGCTAGTTCCACTTCCCGATTCATTCACTCAAACCAAGACATTTTTCCAATGTTATAAAGGAAAACTCCTATCCACTAATGAGGTCGATCCAGTCTGTCTGAGTTTGAACTGAACACTCCTTAAAGCCAAAGTGTCGTTTTTCTTCAACTCCACATAAAACCAATTGAAGTTAGAGGTTTTAATGTGACAAAATATACAAAAGTTTGAATATTAGTACCTTTGCAGGGCACTACACAGGAAACCTTGTGACTGAAAAGACTAAATCTTATCACTCGTAACCAGCTTTTTTAAAAACTGCTTTCCAGTTCCGCCTCTCAAAGGTGACGAATTTGCACTACTCGGTGAGCTGCATCGTCATCATTTTCGTGACTCTTTTCATTGTCCAGATGCTTGTCTCTGAAAAGTAAGTAGTTCTTAAAACGTCTTCATGCATACAACCGTTGTCTCTATTGTGTATAAAGCTGCATCTTAATAGTCCTGAACATTATTATTTACGGCAAGCAGATTAACTTGACTCAACTTTGTTACTGTCATAGGAACTTTCAAATGGCAGTGTCCTACGGTGTGACCTTCCCCGTAATGGTGGCACTTCTGGTCATTTCTTTTGTTGCATACATGAAGGTAATGTCTAAGTTTTTGCATCATTTCATGACTTGTTGTAACTGACGCTTAGTGAGATCGGCTACAATGAAATGAAATTCTAGAGAAAAAGAAACGCTTACTGTTTTGCGAAATAAGTCAAACCACTTGAATATTGCCAAACCTTAATGCTCTTTTTTGGGATTTTAGGTTATAGACCAACACATTGTTGTGTATATTTGAAACAGGAATTCCTCCAATGCATCTTATTTAAATCAATTAAATTTTATTCATATAGTGCCATTTCACAACACGTCATATTAAGGTACTTTACATTAAAAGTAAATCCAATATAATCGAGTCAGTTCCAATTTAACCTTGTTATCAAACAATGCATCAAGTTCAGTTTATTCTTCAAATTGATGCAAAACATTTTCCATCTAAGGAAACCCAGCAGCAGCATTCACTCCTCCTAAGTTTTTAAGTAGAAATGATCGTCAGTTATCTGTGTCCTGAAAAGACTCAGCCATAGTGATGTTTTTCCCTTTGTCTCATCAGAAGTTGCACTCCAAGTTACCGTTAAATGTCCAGTGGGTAGTGAAACTGTCACGCAACCTCCCTGCCAGGGCGGTGCTGCGGCTTTTCCTTGTCACTCTGTGTATCCTCATCACTCTGCTTATGGCCATCCTCAACCTGGTAGGTATTGTTTTCGATCGTTCGGTCGATTCGTTTGCTCGATGGTCTTATTTCCACTGTGTCTGTGTTTTTTCCAGATTGTCCTCCCAGGAAGAAACTGCACGTCGGTCACTAACACCACATATTTAGAAGGACACAGACTGTATAATCTGCCTGTGAGTGTCTCACCAGATTATGAGATCTTTTTTATACATTTGAAAGCTCATTCATGGAAACAGGAAACAGTTTTTGTGCTCTTTTCTGTGCTAACATTGATGTCTCTCGGTGTTTGCATTTCCCATAGCTTACATTAATCTTTAACCTTGTTGGCTAACTATTACCTATCTAGTGAGTTTCACTGTATTTGCAGCAAGAGCATCTGAAGCTAAGCTCTGAATTGTTCCGTTTCAAGTTTGAACAACACATCTCACCAGTTTCCACCTGTTTCTCTGCCCTCCCTCCTTTCGGTGAAAACATCCAGTACTACCTGTACTGCTGCCTGCTGGCCATGCTGGGAGTGATGGTGTTTGTTAGGATCTGCTTCTCTGTGAAGGGATTCCTGCTCACGCTGGCTGTGGTGGTGTACCTAGCCCTCTTCCTCAAAGTCTACGAAAACGAGTCCAGTTGCCTTGTGGATGTGTTCTACGATAAAAATCACACACAGTGAGTGACCCATGCATAGTACTCCTGGTGCTACTTGGATGTTAGAAGTATTTTTTGAGCTGCAGATGCATCCTTTGCTACAAGTGGTCAAGCGTTCACTAAAGGAATGCTATGACTACATTTTAGGAAATAATATGCTTATTTTCTTATTTAAAAAAGGAAGGAATTAAACTATTGGGTTATTTTCATCCTTTAATATCAATTACTCTATAAAATGGCATAAATGAAAAAACCTGCAGGATGTGCCTATGTGTTTTATCCTATTAATAATCGGAATTGATTAATCAATTACTGAAATCTTGTTTTTGTTTATATTTCGGTTTGCTGACTTATGCATCTCTGAGTGTGTGCAGATGAAAACCACGCTGCACATGTTAAACTTTCCTCCGCTCACCGCCCTCGGCAGTCATAACACCACCAGCCTCGCTTTGGGAAGGTCTTAAATTTCTTCCCTTTTGTCCGTGACGTCGAGCCCAGATTGTGAATCCTTGTCTGTGGTTTCAGATCCCCATCATTTATTTAGCTGCTTTCTATAGAAAGAAACCCTCCTGGGTGGCGGGGGACGCAAACCCAGCTTAGAAACAAGACATCCATGTTAGATGAAGTAGGAAGGGGGAGTGGGTTGGTCTTTTTATTGATCTGTTCAGCTCTAGAATCACTTTATATTTGTGTTTTTCTGCAGTGTCGGGGTGCTGAAGGACCCTCAGATCATGTCCGGGATCTGGCTGGTCATCTTTTATATTGTGTGCCTGATTCTGGCTAGACGGGTTTGTCTCTTTTTGTCAATTACCACACAATATAAAGCGTAGCAAATTAGTTGATGCATGTTGAAACATTGTGTGTGATTCTGTGTCAGGATGAGATGACGTGTCGCGTAGACTTCCTGCTGGAGTGCTGCTTCCAAACAGAGCGAGAGGAGATGGAGACCATGGAGAACGTCAACAAGCTCCTCCTACAGAACGTCATGCCACTTCATGTCGCCTCCTTCTTCATGGGCAAAGCCGTCCACAATCAAGTAAATACTGTAAAAACAGGACAGAGTAGGGATGCAAGCAATTAATTGGTTTATTAAATTAGAATTGGTTCAATTAACTTCAAAACACTCGCTTAGACCTTTTAGTGTTTTAATTTGGCTGACATCCATCAGAGGGCGCCGCTAGTCATCTTTAAGCGGAGCCAGTTGATACAGAAATAAAGCTGGCGGGGCTATACCAGAACGGGAAAGAGAAACGGTCCAAACGGAGTCCGGTTTGGGATGGAAAATGAACTTTTTGTCATTCTGTCTAGAAATATAAACACTATATAACAAAGAAAAATTGCAACATGATGAAAAACCGTTGTGCCAATACGTGCTGTTGTTTTTCAGATCTTTCCTCCATAAAGTTAATGCACTTCATGGAGGAAAGTTTTAACATTTCTTCCAAACCTACCACAGATGGCATTTCTCTATGGATGAACGTCTCTCTGGTCATGGGGACTAAAGTGTTTCACATTTTTTATTCTTTTCATATTTAGTTTTTGGTTTAATAGTGTGAGAAAAACACAGATTTCTGTTTATTCAGTCAGTATTTAATACAACTGACATAAAATAATCTCAGAATTAATTGTCTTTTTTTAATTCAGTATATTATAAACAATTAACCGTTGGTGTTAGACAACTACCATCTTGATACAAAAGAAAACTCAGATTTTTAAGAAAATGGCAGCTTCTCATATAATCAATTGGTAAGATCACTCAACTTTAGATTAACTGATTAATTGATAACTTGCATCCCTAGTACAGACACATATAAATATGAGCTTTTGACAAAACAATATTAAACCTAGGATGATAAATATATCTAAAAACGAGACGTACAAATATTTTTGGCAAGATTTTTGTCAACATCTCCCTGCATCTCAGTCAACATGCTCCTAGATGTTAAACATTGGGACAAGTTAGTTGTCAGTTCAAAGTGTCTTCATCTATATCTGTTTCTTTTTTTTGCAGGACCTGTACAGCGAATCATACGAATGTGTGTGTGTGTTGTTCGCATCGATGCCTCAGTTCAAAGAGTTTTACAGCGAGAACAACGCCAACGGAGACGGCCTGGAGTGTCTGCGCTTCCTCAACGAGATCATACTGGACTTCGATTACGTACGACCACGGAGACGATGCGAAAGAAAGTTAAATACTCTCTTCTTCTTTCTAACATTTAGTCTGTTTGTGTCTCAATGCAGCTTCTGTCGAAGCCCAAATTCTCTTCCGTTGAGAAGATTAAGACGATTGGCAGCACTTACATGGCTGCTGCAGGACTAAGACACTACCCTGCAGGAGAAGACAATAAGGTTTGTAGAATGAAAAAAACACAAAAAACATCAATGTTTGTATTAATTGTTTGCTATGTTTTTGAAAAGAAAGTTCAGCGGACACAGGGAAGAAACATTCCTGTAGGGTTTTTTTTTCCAACATGTAGAAGAAAAGCCCTGCTAACAACTGTGATCTCTGGCTCCCCCTATAGAAAATCGACATGACCTACACTACTGTCCGCACCATGGTGGAGTTTGCAATAGCAATGATGAGCAAACTGGACAAACTCAACCAGCACTCTTTTAACAACTTTAAACTCCGGATCGGTGAGTTCATTTTAATATTACCAAGAGAGTGGGTAGTTCACTGAAATAAAACAACAAAAAAACTGCTTTGATATGTTAAAGGACTAACTCTGGTTCCAGAAAGGATTTAAATGCAAAATAATTTCCAATTTGTTTTCAATTGTGTTTTTTGAGCCTTTCATTAGACTAAAAAATTGGTTTTAGAAGAGATAGACTATCTCGGTATTCCACACTGAATGGCAAAAACCAATGATTTATAACTTTATGAGCTTCTTAAAAACATAAAAGGAAGTACAGTAGAGGACAGCTATTGTGTAATAGTCTGTTCGAACAGATTCAATCTAGGTTTATAGCTTTACACTGGTAAAGCCGGGTTCCTATTTTTAAGGGCAATCTGTTTTAAAGAGACATACAAGACAATAAGATGTCAGTTTAATTCTTTCAACAAATTAAGTGAAAATAAATGAAAAAAGACTTAACAGCCGTCAAGTTCAGTTCTAAATAAAACTAGCTTTGAAACAAAATGCCTTTTGTCCCCCAAGTTCTGTACATTACTAAAGGAAAACTAAATGTAGCTGCTCTGTTTAGGTGACTTGTAGCTCATAGTAACTGGTTTAAAGTCAGTAAAGACCAAATGAACTAAATAAACGGCTGTAATTCATAAATACGAGTACGGTTAAACACATTGCACCTTAAATTTTTTTCTTGTGCATTTTCTCATGTTTCAACCAAAAAGGTGAAGATATTTTATTAGGCAATTGTCATAGACCAAAGTAGTGCAAAATTGGGATGTGCAGGCAAAAGGTGCATTAAAATGAAAATAGGAGTTAAGATTCGACAATTGGAATTTTAGTAACCCATGAAATTACACCATCTGTGTTAATGTCGAACACATTTAAAAATGTTACTACCGTGTGCAAAACAGACTTTCTGTAAAAATCTACAGAAAGTCTGTAGATTTTTAAATGTATAATTTCATCTCAGCTCTACAGATCAGTACCCACAAGTTTTTATCACAACCAATTCTTACAAATACTTATTGTCAAAAAGAATCACAGACCAAAATCGTAACCCCCAGACAAACATAACAATCAAAATGTATTGATAACCACAGGCTGCTACTTTAAAGAAACTACAGTTAAAGGGTCACTTAGCATCTTAGTAAAACTGAAAAAATACAACTAATTAAATGTTCTTCAGTGTGATATATGTTAGTTATATTTTTCTAAATACATTTATTTTATACCATATCTGTCTTTTAAATCAAAGTTCAAAAAATACAAACACTGTTGCTGTCTTTTTTTACCAAACTGTTATTTCTAAAAAATAAAAAAAAATAAAAAAATAAAGTATGCACAATTAAACAAAAAAAAAGATAGAAAAATCTGCAGAAATTAATTCAACAAATATTGCTTAATTGTTCTTGCTGCTGGTAATATTTTGAGTGTTATTATTCCTTTAACTACAAACAGTTATGTCATCTCTAAACGCTGAAATGTGTTTTTGAAAAATGAATGAATAAAACATGATTTCTGAGGTCTACAGTGATGTGGCTGGGTCCAGTCTACCCTGCATCCTGGAGAAGCAGCATTCAGTTTTGATGCATCTCTAATCTGGAACAAACTTCCAGAAAACTGCAAAACTGCTGAAACACTAAATCAATAAAAAACTCCACCTGTTTAGAGTTACCTTTGATTAGTCACAACTGGAACATTGATCAACATTTTTTATGTGTGTTTGCTTGATGATTCTGTTGATGGAGTTTAACTAAATGTAATGTTTATTACTGGTGATGGTGTTATGTTTTTATGGTGTAAAGCACTTTGAACTGCCTTTTTACTTTGCATTTTTGTAGAGGATTCACCTATTTTGAATAATGAACTAATACAAAACCCACAGAATCCAAAGACAAATTGGATATAAAGTCCTAAATATGAGGCATTTTTACATTAAAATGATAAATTATCTTAAATGTGAATGAGCATTTATTCTTGTCTGTTATCCACTTGCAGGAGTAAATCACGGCCCAGTGATCGCGGGAGTTATCGGCGCCCATAAACCTCAGTATGATATCTGGGGGAACTCTGTTAATGTTGCCAGTAGGATGGAAAGCACAGGGGAACTGGACAAGATACAGGTTAGAAAAACACTCAAAACATGCACAAATTAATGACTTATAAAATAAACATTTCTCTATGTTTGTCTTTTTCTTTTAGAACCACCTGTTTCTAACTAGAGAAATAAGCTCCTTTTTGGCAATATTATGTAAAATTGACTTTTCTTTAGCTTTACATTGTGTTATAATGTTATTCCCTCATTAAAAACATACTTGGAGTGTTGCTTTGATTCTTTCATTCATGTTTGAGAAATCCTTGAATCTCACACAGCAACTATTCAGCTGTGCAAAATGGCTGGCTGGAGCTAGCCCCGCCTTCGAGATGCAGCTTGGAGCTCCTTCAAACTAGCCAGCAGCAATTAGCAAACTGTGTATCTGCTGAGCTCATCATATGAGCTCCTTCTCAGTGCAATGTTGGTAAAAACTCTGTTAAAGAGTTAATAGAGGAGGGATCTTGAGACGACTTCCTGAAGATGAGTTTCAGAAAGAGCAAGAGTTTTTAACGGGTGTTAAATTACAAAGTAAATTTCTTTTAAGTCATATTTAAAATAAAGGTAGTTTTTTTTAACAACTTTAGTTAACATAGATACTTAATTGTGGTATAATATTGTGCTGTGTGCCTGGAAAACATAATACTGCCCCTTTAAAAGAAGACGATACTAAAAACAAATGATTGAATTAACATTAAAAACTTTTTTTTCTCTCCCTACCATGAACTCAGGTGACAGAGGAGACCTCCCAAATTATCCAGAGCGTGGGATACGACGTCACACTCCGAGGAAAAGTCAACGTGAAGGGGAAAGGAGAACTCACCACCTACTTCGTCAAAACCGACCATACGACTCCTCAGTTCTAATGGAGCTTAAACCGACTTACAGCAGGGCGTTACGACATGAACGCCGGCAGCTCAGTCCGCCATGAAGCACACAACGCCGGATGAGTCATTCTGGTTTCCACACAACCAGCGGCCGAGACTTAAAGGAAGACGGCCGCTGAATTTTCACACCAGATGCTGACTCAACGACAAAAAAAAAAAAGGATCATGGCAAGAGAACTCGTTTTTACTGGATGAGACAATAAAGACGATCCATCCTGACCGCTAAAAACAAAACACAACTGGCATCTGGAAGGAGAGCTCTCCCACTGCATGGACCTCTAAAAGGCCCGCCAGGCATATTCTGCATTGTACTGCATCATTCTATATACTGAAAAAGATTTTTAATGGGGGAACTCAACAAGGCTGGACCACATTCGTCGCCAAATTCCTAAATAATGTCAATTTTGGTTCAATAGAAATACAATGACCAAATACTGTTGTAAGAGAAAAACTTGTGGCTTACAAAAGAAACTTGATCTTCCTCGAAAAAAAAACAAAAACAAATGTCTGACTTGAAAGAATGGCATTTATTATGTATTAAAAAATATTTTTGTACCTCACTTCTATATTGTGGGGTGAGGGGGGGCAACTTATACCTTTTGGTTTTGATGTATTTAAATGCACTGGTTTAGCATAGAGATTGTAAGACGTGGAGCAAAGAAATGTTTTCGTTCCAACAACCTGTTATAACAGGAAAAACAATCACATTCCTGATTACATAAACAGAGATGGAAAAATGTGAAAAAGATAAACAAAATGTTTTTTTTGGTTGCTCCATCCTTTAAATGAGTGGACCAATAGATAAGAGTGTCAAAAAAAATTGTACCAAAATGAACTTTTGTTGTTTACCTTTTTAGTCTGAGATGGTTTAAATGGAGTAGAGTTGAAATTTTTTACATTTTTTTTAGTCAACACTTGCACAGCACACGTTTTACAACCTGAAGGGTTGGGTATCACAGACTATGATGTCACTGGTGACATTCCTCGGATGTAATTGCTATGACCCCTGTTGCTTTAAACTACTGTTTCAAATAATGTCTCAAACTGACATGACTCCAGTGGAAAAAAAAATCTCTCCACAGGTGTGAAAGAATGCCACGAAAACTTACCTGAAGGACATGACATTGCACTTTTTGACTTGTGATTGAAGGATGAACTGTAACTTGTATGTTTGTGTTGTATTGAGGGAATGCTGAGAACTGTGAATGAAAAAAAAAAAGCTTTATTAGTATGGAAATATATTTTTTCTATTCTATTTATATAAACTAACAATGATAATTAAAAAAAATACATACATTAATTTACCTGCAGTGCGTTGTTATTGTATAAGTGTTTCCGAAATGCATGGAGCGTCAACAATCACTCAATGTGGAATTTCCCCCCCGCCGCTATCGGTACCGCCCACCTGCGTTCTCATTGGCTCAGACTCTCTCCTTGGTCTGGTTTCCTCGCACGCGATTGGCTGCGCGGCCGTCCATCACGCCGCTTCCTGATTCATGGTGCGGTTTGTTATTGAGCGGAGCTCCTTTAAATGTGAAGGGAAATGTTGACGGTCGGAGCTGAAAAAGTTGGTGAGTTGTCTTACACTGGTTTTCCAAGTTGTCCGAGTTGTTTATTAGTGAACAATGTGCGAGGAAAGTGGAATTTGGTTGAGGTGGGAGCGAGTAAAGTTTCAATGCGAACTTCTCCGCGGCTGCTACCTGACGTCGCTATTACTCCTCCAGGTGAACGGAAATACCGTGGCACTCTTGACGCTTCCTCATATTGAGAAAAATGTTTCTTTAACCTTTATAGAAAAAGAGGGCTCAATTTTCGCCGCGGAGCTGCTGCCGGTACAGACACCTCGAAGATGTCAGGAGCCCCAGAACAGAACAGGAAGCGTCGAGCCTTCAAGCTGTTCCTGATCTCGACCGACCTTCAGGTCCAGGATGATCTGGAGGGTCTCATTCTGCTGAGCAGGGGCTTCATCTGCCAAGAACAGGACCAGGGTAGGATCCGAAAGGACGCCCTCTGGGTTAAGGTACCAACTGACTTCATGGAAACTTCTTTCGAGTCCATGAACTAAACCTGCTGCGCTTCATTATCGCAGTATTAAATATCGTCAGCAATAAACGATGACATTCATTCAGATTTAGGACGGCAACCAACGAGTGGGATTCGGACATTCGATCATTCGGACGATTAATCAGTTTGTCAAATTTTGCAGTTTTATCATCATATCACTTTAGCCTTTTTATACAACACCGGGGATACATTAAAGACACAAATAGAGAAAGAATTCAATTCATTTTTAAGCAAGAAATCAAACATTTTATTTGGACAAAATGCAATAACAGGATCCCTTTAGCCTACGCTTGGTCGTTTTTAGTAATGATGCATCTACAGCTAAAAAAATCCTTCTGACATCAACATGTGAACAGCTCAGCCCTTCGTGCTTGACCTAACATTAATGCATAGTAGGGCTGATCTGTTTTGTTTGTTTTTATACGTTTGCTTTTTATGAGTCAATTAATGATTAAATAATAAAACACATTTAATAGACATTTTTTTTTATTTGACTAACTGCTTTGAGTATGTTGGGAGTTTTTCAGCAAATTACCTTTTTTTTTTTTTACAACTCTGTATGCACTAGTTAACAATTAATCGATTACTAAATTAGTTGATGATTATTCCAATAAGTGATTTGGAACAATTACTCATTTTAGCCCTAATACGATTTAGACGCATTTGAGTGATTAGACAGACACTTTACAACCAATGTCTTTTAATGGGATTTTAAATAGTTAAATCATTCATTTGTAAAAGGAACATCACAGTTTGTTTATATTTTTCATTTAAAAATTAACATTTTAAAACAAAAAGTGCTACATTTCCATTCATCCAACCGTGCTGAAGGAATCAAGTATGGATTTCACCTGGCCTCTTTTTCATAAAAGGCCAATTTGTGGAGTTGATGACATGGTCGACATGGTTACCAGAGTTATATAAATACCGCCATATGCAGTTAAAATCGCAGAGACAGCACTGCTACCACCTTGTGTTATCTTTGGTGAACGAGCATCTCGTCAAAAGATTTTTCCACCTGAGCTGTGTGTCTCTGCAGCTCCCCCTGCGTTACCATGATTCTGTGTGTTTGCAAACAAAAACCTCTGAAGGCTTCACAAAACATCTAAAGAAATGAAATCAGTCGCAGGTAGACTCTGTGTACTGATTAGCTTCTGAAGTCAATTATTTGTATTTCACATAGAGAACTTCATGCTTATATGCTGCTCTGTGTTGGTTCACTGCAGTAAATCCCAGTCATATACTGTGAGGTTTGTTCTCGTTACTGTTTTATTGCCATTGTTGTACTAGGGAAGTGTCAGAAGTCAACCTTCTTCCCCACAAAGTGTTGTGAATCTTAGCCATACCCTAAATTCACTGTTAAGGTAAATTTAAGGTCGTCTTCATACACAACGTAGTTTTTTGTTTGTTTTTTTCCCTCTTCTCACCTTGTGTGAACTACCTGTCCTTTTCATTTCATGCAGGTGTTGGACAATGGACTCATGGTGAAAATAGAAAAGAAATACTTGCTGGAAATCTCAGCTGACCTCGTTGGACTGGTGGAGCCTGTGTCTGACCTGGAAGTTCGACTAAACCTACTAAGTAATGTGCTAAGCGGGGTTAAGCGAATTAGATTGTTGAGCAATTAACATGAAGATTGACAAATCTTTTTTTTTTTTTACAAATGTGCAGTCAAATTTTCTAACTTTAGTCTTTGTGTGTGTTGTGCCTTTGTCAGATAATCCAGACAACCTGCGACAGCTGGCTTCTCTCCCCAACAATGCTCCGCTGTGGGTCCTGATCGGTGGTCAGGATGAGCTGGCCGAGGCCGAACTCAAGTACATCGGGACGCTCAGCGGAGGGAGCAGCGCTTTGTATTTTGGAGTGGAGCTTAAGGTAATACTTGGGGGGGGTTCTCAGGAAAGCTCCATAGAAATGAAAGGAAGAGTTGACCAAGTAACTTGGGGGGTAGGGGGTGGACATGCCTAACCTTGTTAAAGCAGACAGGTTAACAAAGCTGGACTGTTCGCTGTAATATATTTACAATGCTTTGGAAAGTATTTATACTGTTGAACTATGAGTGGAAGCAAAAATCATAAAGAAATTACAAAATAGGTTACATTTTCTGTCTTCTAGGATGTGTAGTACATGATTTTATTCATTAATCCGAGGGCGCTGAATACACATTACTTTGACAATAAAATAAAATGGAAATATATTTACTATCCCATATCGGGGAAATTTAGGTGCAGCAGGAGCATCGAGGTATGTAGGTTTCCCCCAAAAATCACAAAGTGTTAAAAATATCTATTAATAATAAAATAATATGCAGTTATCAGAAATGACTTGATTGGTTTCAAGGAATATACAATGGACTAGATCGACTGTTTTTTCTACATAATAAGCATTTAAAAAGACCATTTACAATGAATAAACACAAAAGAGTACAAACAAATCAAATGCCATATACATTAGTAGAAATATCCAAATATGGATTGAAATGTATTGATTCGTTTCTTAGAAAATTTGCAGAATGTTGACAAACTTAAAAAAACTTTCTAAACTTAATAGCTAAGCTGAAAATTGTAATAACCCCTACCAGCCTTACATTTAAAATGGGTTTTCAAATCCAACCATAGAGTTGGGTATTTTGCAGAACATAATATAAAATGTAAAAATAAGCTCCAACTCTTAGAGGGCTTCTTGCATCACCCTTATCATTAGCTCACGCCACAGACATTCTCTGATTAATTTGGGCCTTAGCACTACATCTTAATTAGGGCTACTATGTGTTATTTTAGTAATCGACTGATTATTGATTATTCTGACAATTAATCCGATTTTTAAAATGGCATATTCTAATTTCATATTTTTATAAAAAGGCTTAACGGGTTAAGTAAAACGATCTTCAGAAATGCATAAGATGCAAATAACAAATAATTCAGTTCATTTTTAAAAATAAGAAAATAAACATTCCATTGCCTAAAATGCAATAATGTACAATGTACAATTCCTTCAGTAAATTTTAACCAGGTGAAGATAAAATTATGCCACTTGAGGATATTTGGCTAAGACATATTTAGGTGTTATCTTAAATGCAAATGTAAATTTGTTTATTCAGTTTTGGGTTAATTACTGCTCTGAATATTTTTTTTTTCACCAAATGGCATTTTTTGAATTTGTATGTTCCAGCTAGCAATTACTAAATAAGTTGACAATTATTTCAATAGTAAATTAATCTGATGATTTATCATGATTAATCATGACTAGCCAGATGGTCTCATAATTGTGATATTGTGATTCATGATCAATCAGATTTATCATGATTAATCTGATAATTTATCAGGATTAATCTGATGATTTATTATGATTAATCTGATGATTTATTATGATTAATCTGACCTATCATGATTATGTTAAATCATTAATCGTGATCAATCATGTTAAATCTGATGAGTTATCATAATTAATCTGTTGATTTATCATTACTAACCCGATGATTTATCATGATTAATCCAATGATTTTATCATGACTAGTCATGATTGATCTGATTCATCATGACTAATCCGATGATTTATCATAATTAATCTCATGGCTAATTGTGGTTAATTTAATTCAATGATTAATCCAATGATTAATCGTGATTTAGCGTGATTAATATTGACCATTTGTGATTTTGCGTGATTAGCCATTATTTAGTGTGGTTTATTGTAATTTAGATTAGATTTGATTAATTGTGATTAATCGGATGATGATCATGATAAATCATGATCATCATCCGATTGATCCAATGATTTATCATGATTAATTTGTAGAATGCAGATTAATAATGATAGTCATGGACTATCATGACTATCATGGAATTATTAATGGTAATCTTCATATTAATTATGATTAATCATGATTAATTGTGTTATTTGGGTTAATGATTTCAACCCTAATTTTTAGTGTAGCTTCTGCTTTGGTTTTAATGCACGTTCGAAAAAAAAAAAAAAACGACAAATGAATTGCTCATGAAAAGCCTGTTGCTCCTCCAGGGATCTGCAGTAGGTAGAGGAACTTGCAATGGTTCCTACAAGGGCGTCCGGTATTTCTCCTGCCCTGACGCCTGCGGCCTCTTCGTCCCCGTGAGCCACATCCGCCTCCGTCACTGGTCCAGCAGGAACAGCATCAACGCGCCGGAGAAAACCACGGACCACCCCCGCCGCACCAACCATGGCATCAACGGCCACCGTAGCAACAACGATCGCTCCAACCATTCCCACATGCATCGCATAAGCTTCCATCACAATCGCTCCAAGGTCCAGCCACAGATGCAGGCCGTGCTCTCGCGAACGGCCGAGTCGGCACCCATCGCCGTTCACAACAATCCACGTGGCTCATCATCACCACCACCGTTCCACGTCGGCCAGAGAGTGTGCGTCAGCCTGGATGGCATTGTCCACAGCGGGGAGGTGAGGTTCTGTGGCGCGCTGCCTGGCCGATCCTCGTCTTCGACGTACGTCGGAGTCCTTCTGGTGAGCACGAACCACGCAAGATGCATCTGGCCTCAGGATGTTGAATCCTTCTCCGTACTTATTGGTTTGTTGATGTTTTGTTGTTGTAGGATGCTCCTGCTGGTAACTGGGACGGACTTTACAAGGAACATAGGCTCTGCCACATTCCCTGTCACCTCTACGGGCTCCTGCTTCCCGTCAGCAACGTTTTTGCAGGTGCATCACAAGGTTTCTCAAACATATCGATTGCCTAGTGGTACTGTCAGAAAATATTCATTTATTTTTTCTTAATTCTGTGTTCTCAGAACAAAAATCTCAACATCCAAATCCTCTTCCCCAAGTTCCTAAGCCCATCTTAAAGCCACCGTTGTCCCCTAATACTAAACAAGCCCCAACGTCCCCAGTTCCTGCTCCCAGGATGCCCCTGGTTCTGCCTGCTAAACAAGCACTCAAACCTCCTCTTCCTCCTCCAAAGCCTACACACAAACCTGTACTCACGCGCCCACTACCGCCTCCAAAACCTCAAAACCGAACACCAGTATCCGCCTCGGAGCACACCAATGGTTCCCACAGCCCTTTGTCGCCTTCAAGACCTGTAGAATACGAAGAGGAGAACGAGGAGGAGGAGGAGGAGGGTGCAGATGATTATAGAGGAACGGGACTGGAGACAGAGCTGGAGGTCGGGTCGATGGTTGAGGTGAACGACCCACCACTCTTTGGGGTTATCCGATGGATTGGTCACTTAGGGGCCGTCAAGGAGTCAGTGGCAGGAATTGAGCTGGTGAGTGTAGCTTTAGCTCCGGTTTTCTTGTTCAGTTTAACTTCTCTTGACTTTTAAATATTGTTGGAGTTGTGCACAATACTGATCTCAGATATGACACAGAAGGTGAGGTAATTTTATTTATATAGCACATTTTCAGCAACAAGGAAATTTGGAGTGCAGAACCGTTTTAGTTGACATCAGAGCATTCTGGTATTCTAAATATTTTAAATTAAATGAAGAGTTGTAATTAATGAAACATTTTGTTTGATAAAATTGAAGGAAAAAGTAAGGAATCACAAACCAAAGCTAATCGATTTTAATATGTTGTTGCACCTGTTGTTTCTTTTCTAAACATGTAAGTCAATCTTTGACTGAGAGAGTCAAAGATTTGAGCCTAACCTTTTTTTTATTCTCCATCAAACACTTTGTGTTTTTGTGTTTAATGATGTAACAGTACACCGGTATAATTTAATGAAAAATGCCATGGAGGTTGCGACACTTTTGTTCAAGCTTATGTCGATGACTACATATACAGGATGTCTGTGCATTCTTCCATCCATCCATCCATCCATCCATTTTCTGCCGCTTATCCGGGGTCGGGTCGCGGGGGCAGCAGCTTCAGAAGGGAGGCCCAGACTTCCCTCTCCCCAGCCACTTCTTCCAGCTCCTCCGGGGGAACCTCAAGGCGTTCCCAGGCCAGCCGAGAGACATAGTCCCTCCAGCGTGTCCTGGGTCTTCCCTGAGGCCTCCTCCCGGTGGGACGTGCCCGGAACACCTCACCAGGGAGGCGTCCAGGAGGCATCCTGACCAGATGCCCGAGCCTCAACTGGCTCCTCTCGACGTGGAGGAGCAGCGGCTCTACTTTGAGTCCCTCCAGGATGACCAAGCTTCTCACCCTATCTCTAAGGGAGAGCCCGGCCACCCTGCGGAGGAAACCCATTTCGGCCGCTTGTATCCGTGATCTCGTTCTTTCAGTCATGACCCAAAGCTCATGACCATAGATGAGGGTGGGAACGTAGATCGACCGGTAAATCGAGAGCTTCGCGTTTTGACTCGGCTCTCTCTTCACCACAACAGACCGGTACAGCGCCCGCTTCACGGCAGACGCCGCCCCAATCCGCCTGTCGATCTCCCGCTCCCTTCTTCACTCATTCATGAACAAGATCCCCAGATACTTAAACTCCTCCACTTGAGGCAGTGGATTCTGTGCATTCTTAAAAAGTCTTATTCATGTATCCAAAATATTAGGGCCTTAGAATGTATTGAATTAATTTTAACAAGCATTTTGGCATTTTGATATTCTTGCTGGACTTTTCTGTCAGGCAGAAGCTTACGTTGCACTCAGATATTTTCATTGCATTCTGTGACTCAAATCGTTGGAGGTTACCGCTACCTAGCTGCTAACACACCCTTGTTAGCCAACTAGTTAGCTATTTGAGTCTATCTTTGCTATGTGCAAATTTATCACCGGCCGGATGAAGTTTGTATATTTTTGTGGAAGTATGTCGTAAATTTCACTTAATAGTCTTAAATTTGAGTTGGTGAAACGTGCAGAGAAACCTTGAAGTTCTGTATCCCATAAAAGGGACAGAAAATATGCCAGTTTCTAGTATAGTGGTAGATATTCAGATTCTAAGGGAAATGATGTGGGATGATTCTAAAAGAAATGATGTGGGATGCTACGAAAGAAAACTGGTTAGAGGTGTTGAATCAGAAAGGGATTCAACAAAATATGACTTTCAGGGTGTGTACGGTTATGCAACCGGATTACATCACATGTTATTTTTTTCTACACTTTTGCGTTTCAGGAGCAGGAGCTGTCTGCTGGGACAGATGGCAGTTACCTCGGCGAACGCCACTTCCGTTGCCCCGCCAACAAGGGGCTGTTTGTCAAGCTACGCAACTGCAGACGGGATTCCAGGTTCCCTGTCCCCGAGAAGCCCGTCAACCAAGTGGAGCGTTGCAACTCAATAGGTGAGAAAGCGTTAGCCGCTTAGCCAAAAGCTGACCATACCTTGTTATGTGAAAGCTGGGACATTTCTGCATCCTGTCGCAGATTTGAAAGTGATGTCGCCTATTCTCTTATAATTCCAACCTGCATCCGTGGCTCTCAGCCTTTGCAGATTGGGGAAGCGAGCGGGTGGACGAACACACTCCTCCAGTGGAGGGAGATGAGGCCAGGCAGCTGTACGAAGGCTCAAAGAGAGGCATCCAGGGTCACCTCAACTCTTGCTACCTGGACGCCACGCTGTTCAGGTGAGAAACAAATGAATGTGTTTGAGAGAAAAACGATAGAAGCAGTAGCCTGGTTGCATAAATGTGCATTCTACGTATTACATTGAGACACTTTTTGATTATACATTCAACTTCTGTAAAACGATTATTATTAGTTATGGATAAACAATTTCTTTGACGATTAATCGGATAGAAATAATTGTCATTTTTGCAGGTTTTTCATTTAAGCCTTTTTTTAAATACAATATTAGAAATAAATTTTTTTGTTCTGCCGATTTGAAGGGCAGACCTTCGACTATGTGGGAAATTTAATGTTCTTGATTGTTTATTCAATGTTGCATGACTTTGTGTTTAATGATGTAAAGCACATTGAAACACCTTGCTGCTGAAATGTGCTATACAAATAAAATTTGATTTGATTAATAAAATGCAAAGAAACAATAAATTAATTAATTTTTTTAAGGAAGAAAAAATTATTGCCTAAAATTCGAGAAAATCTGATCATTTCTGGATCAAACAATTAATAATGAGATTATTTTAAAAAGTGCTAAATTGAAGTTGTTTTTTTAACAGAAGTTGAAACATGTCAAGCTAAAACTATGCCATTTGAGGAGTTATGGTAGATCATATTTATAGAGAAAGATGTTTTTTATAATCTTAAATTCAAAATGTATATATTTTTGGTACAGGTTTGACTTAATTACTGCTCAACCTGTTTTGTCCTCTCAGCAACTGACCTTTTTTCAGTCTATATATTCCAGCTAACAATTATTCGATTACTAAATTGGTTGACAATTATTTCAGTTATTGATTTGTCACCTATTAATCGTTTTAGCTCCACACTGAATCAAATCTGACCGGCATGAAATTAAGCTCAGCTGTCCTTGTTGGATTTTTATCAAGTTTATCTGCATTCTTAGACCAAAGTCATAGTAACCATATGTTTACGAAAGATAATTATTCTATTGTACAAATGTACCAGTCAGGAGAAGGGCATAAAAATACCCAAAGCATTAAAAATTGAAACCCATTTTCTTGCAAATACCTGGATATCCACAGGGAAACATTTAAACTGGGTTTCTGACAAAGTAGAGCAGGTAAATCTGGTTAATTCGAGATGCAGGATACTGACAGACTCCTCTTTTCTGTTAATCTGTTGATCAAAAAAATGGACAACAAGTAAAACAATGATTTGTTTCCCTTTGTCTGCAGTTTGTTCTGCTGCTGCAGCTCGGCAGACTGGGTGTTATTTTGGCCATCTGACGCCGAAACGGACCAAAGCTCCAAACAGGCTCAGGACCTGCTTCGCTGTGAGATAGTCAACCCGCTGAGAAGGTGTGTTTGCTTTTTGTTTTCTTTTCTCAACGTTGGCAGAATATAGGCAAAGACTTGCTAATGGAAACACAGCTACTCTGTTTCTGAAAAGCAGTCTCCCCACACAGAACCCAATGTAAAATGTGTGTGTGTGTGTGTGTGTGTGTGTGTGTGTCGCTCTGTTATTAAGGAACGGCTACGTGTGTGCCAGTAAGACCATGGCTCTGAGGCGCCTGCTGGAAGCTGCCAACATCGACGCAGGGTTCACCAACCAGGAAAAAGGTGTGCATGCATTGTGTTCGGGCCTCTGATTTCCTGCTTTTCTTTCTTTTTTTTTTTTTTTGCTTTGTTTTAATTGTTTTTTTTTAAGCTCTCTGTTCTAAAACTAAGGAATGTTGCCACACTGCTCTCTCGCCCTGTCTGTCAGATCCCGAAGAGTTCCTGAACAAGCTTTTCCAGCTGCTGCGAGTCGAGCCGCTCCTAAAGATCAGGTCATTTTACTCATCGGCTCCTTTATTCTACCAGCATATAAGACCGGCTGCAGGTTAACGTGCTCTTCTGGGTTCAAACGCGGTCACAGCTGCAGTCAGACCTGTAGCTCATATGCAAACAATGCCATCATGTTTGGTTGTCGCATCGACAACGTTGCCGTTTCCCTCCATTCCCTGCGTTCCTGTGCATAGCACAACCGAGACCCACGGCTAGTTTAGTTCACACAACATCAGAGACACACCGGAGACACAAGTGCAGAAATCTCTTAAGTGAATGAAAATCTGACTTATTTTGCTGCACTAAAAGTCATTTTCTATGTTGGTAGCATGAAGAGAAGCTATAGAATGTACTTTTTAACTATAAATATTTGCTTTCATTGACAAAACCCCAGAAAAATCATGTTTACAGCTTCAGTGACCCCAGGGGACTGAAGCCACGTGTAAAAGTCACACCTGTCCTCCTCCCCTTTTTCAGATCAGTGACTCAGCAGGCTCAGGAGGGCCATCTCTACCAACTTTTTCCACCAACGCTCCCCTCCTCCCCCGCACCCCCCGTCGACTCGCCCGTCCCCATGGCTTCGCCCCCGTCCATGAGGGTCGCCAGCGTTCAGTCCCTGCTGGAGTCCTCCTTCCTGCACGGCGGCCTCAAGTTTGCCGAGGTAAAGCTCAGGATTTCATCATCCAGCTGGTTCCATCCCCGTTGCCTTCCTGTGCAACTCTTCTTAAAAATGAAAGAAAAAAACAATCCTGCTTCCAGTTTAGGCTTTCTGCCCTTCGTTGGATTGTCTCCGGTCGGTTTTTGAACAGACCTATCAGGAGAAGAAGAAGTTGTGAACAGTGACGTTGATTTTTTTTTTTTTTTTTTTTCCATAGTCTATCTGTAGTTTTAACAATGGCAGCAGAGGAAGTGAAGGAAGATGTTCAGTCTGTGTTGGCCGTGCTTCCAAATATTGAATTAACATTAAACTTGTTCAGTTTGAGCCCAAACCTTCTGATGAAGCCTGTAGCAAAGGACAAGGGGCTGGACTTTACAAGACTACTTGTTTTAGCTACTTTAAACAGAGGCGACATGCAATCTTCATATTGCTCTGAAGTGTTGCATTAATATTTTTCTTCTTAGTCCATCTTGACTCCGTCATTGTTACTGCAAAAAACGTGAATGAACTAGAGAATCAAGACATGAGTCTTTCAGCTCCACCTCAGCGTAGGGATTTTTTTTTTGAACACTGAAACATTGATCAGACAAAGTCTGAGCCTGAGGATCTTACAAGAACTTGTATTTATGTTCCTTGCCTCGCCAGGCTCCCTCCTGCCTACTTCTGCTAATGCCCCGGTTTGGGAAGGACTTCAAAATGTTTGACGCCATCTTGCCCTCCCTCAGTCTGGATATCACAGACTTGCTGGACGACAGTAAGATTTTCCTTCTTGTCTGTTGTGTCTAACATCATGTTTTGCTCGTTTCATTTGCAGTTTTAATTTAATTTCTGAATGCATCTCTTGCTGTGTGTGCCTGTGTCTGTAGCTCTCAGGCAGTGCAGTATCTGCCAGGCTGTGGCCGAGTGGGAGTGTGTGCAGTGCTACGAGGACTTGGACATCACTCCCGGGCAGCTCAAGCAATACTGCCAGACGTGCAACACGCAGGTATCCCCTCATCACCTGGAGCGTCTGTCGCAATAATAATGGGGAAAAAAAAACAAGAGCGGTATTGATTCTGTTCATTTTTTCTTCTGTACACGACCAGGTTCACAGTCACAGGAACCGCGCGTCGCACAACCCGGCCAAGATCGCTGTTCCTCAGGGGCCGTGGTCGGGCCCTCTGCACCACACCCGCCAGCGGATGTCTCTCTTTGCGGTGACGTGCATCGAAACCAGCCATTACGTCAGCTTCGTCAAGCACGGACCCCAGGCCTCCGACTGGTTGTTCTTCGACAGCATGGCAGACCGAGAAGGTGAGCGGGACGGCAGCACAAGTCACTTCTCTCGTGTCGAGACACAAAAGCCCCACGTTCGTTTGTTCGTTTCCTCACCCAGGTGGCGAGAACGGCTTCAACATCCCCCAGGTGAGGGCGTGTCCCGAGGTGGGCCGCTACCTGGGCCTGACGGAGGAGGAGCTGAGCCGGGTGGATGCCTCGTCTCTGAGGGAGTCGACCCGCAGGCTGCTCTGCGACTCCTACATGTGCCTGTACCACAGCCCAGAGCTCAGCCTCTACAAGTGATGTGAAGAAAACCTATGAAGTGAAGAAGAGCAGAAAAACAAACTGAAAATGTTTTTCTTATAAGAAGAAGAGAGAAAAAAAAAAACAAATGCACTCACAAGATAATCATGTAGCAGAAACAACCAACCTTACACAGCATTCATTTATCTTTATTATGGAAGTTATATGTTGTTGTTTTGCCTTTTGAACAAATATGAAGAAGCTGAGCCTTAATTACTCACACCTTATATCTGTGTTTAAGCCGTTTCTCAATGTGCATACATTGTACAGAACCACTGTGCCTCTTATATGTGACTCATGTATACTTAATACAGTTTGCACAGTTTCGATTGTCAGTACGTTTGTATATAATATGATTGTTCTGAACTGACAGCACATACATGTTTAACTTTTTATTCTTCATGTGGTGTTTAGATGTTGCAGCAAATCACTGTGGGTAATATTTGATATAATAAAAGACCTTGAGTGAAATTATTCACACCTAGATTAGATTTGATTTGATCTGTTTTTGGTTGTATTTGTTGTTGGTTGGTTTTTCTTATTTTTTTATACAATATCCTGACATCCCAATATCTCACAGAGCACTGTTTAGTGTGTCATCTGAAAATGGCATAACACTGGATCAGGGGTGCTCAATATCTTGATTGCAATCGATCACAGGAAGGTTTTGAGTTGATCACCTGTTCAGGTTATTTAACCTTTGTTTACCTCTTCACTAAATCTGTAAAGGTTTGGTCAGGTCATTCCCCTAAACCAGGGATGTAGAACTCATTTTCATTTTGGGTCATATCAAACACTTGAATGTTCTTAAAGTTGTTCTTATCAACTAATTCTGGTTGTGCCAGAATAAGTTGATAAAACCAATTCAATTGCTAAAATACCAATAAATAGCTGTTCCTCCAAGATTTTGTGATTGTTCTAGTGGGTTTTTTGCAATCAAAATGACAGATTTTTTGGTGAATATTTAGAAATGTTTGTAAGGCATTTTTACAATAGTTGCGCTGATGTTAAATTTTGCAAATTTGTGAAAAATTGTAAGAACTTATTGATATAATTTGGAGTTTAAAGGGCCACATAAAAAAAATACGGCGGGCCAGATGTGGCCCCCGGGCCTTAAGTTTGACACTTGTGCTCTAAACTGTAAGGCGGGTAAGTAGGACATTCACTGTAGAAGCTACTGAGAGATCAAAGGTAACTCAAAAGGACCAACCCATATACACAGTCCAGTCACATTAATGTGACCATCTGTCAAAAGCCAGAATAACCACCTTTCGCAGAGCGAACTGCTACGAGACGTGCAGGAAGAGAGTCACTTAGGTCCCTGAAGGTCTTCTCTGGGATGTTGAGCCATGCCGACTCTAATGCCGTGGCCAGCTGCGCTAGATTACGCGGTTGAGGATCCATGGCGCGAACAACTCGATCGAGATGGTCCCACAGATGCTCGATTGGGTTTAAGTCAGGTGAGTTTGCTGGCCAGGGGAGGACGGTAAACTCATCCTGGTGCTCTTCGAACCACGCACGTACACTGGCAGCTGTATGGCACCTCGCATTGTCCTGCTGGAAGATGCCATCATCCTGAGGAAAAACAATGCGCATGTAGGGGTGGACATGGTCCGCAAGGACAGATGCGTACTTGTATTGATCCATCGTGCCTTCCACAATAATCAGTGAACCCAGAGAATGCCAGGAAAACATTCCCCAGACCATAATGCTCCCGCCTCCAGCTTGGACCGTTCCTGCAATGGTTGCAGGGTGGTTCCTTTCAGAGGTTTCACGCCTTATACGCCAACGTCCATCTGTCCGATGGAGCATAAAACGCGATTCATCTGAAAACGCTACCTGTCGCCACTCAGTGGACGTCCAGCTGCTGTACTGGCGTGCAAATTCTAGCCTTCGTCGTCGATGAACACCAGTCAGCATAGGTGCACGAACCAGGCGTCCGCTTCGGAGGCCCAGACGCAGCAATGTTCGCTGAATAGTGGTTTGGGAGACACTTGTGGTAGCCCCTTGGTTCATTTTAGTGGTCAGTTGCTCAACGGTAGCCCGTCTATCTGCCCGAACGCATCTCCGCAACCGTCGTTCGCCTCTGTCATCTATGGCCCGTGGTGCACCACATTTGCCACGTCGTTGATTTTGGACAGTCCCATTTTGCCATGCACGGTACACTTTTACCACGGCGGCACGCGAACAGTTCACAAACTCAGCCGTTTCGGAAATGCTTCCACCCTTGGCCCGAAAGCCAATGATCATGCCCTTTTGGACGTCGGATAAATCGCTTCGTTTCTGCATTACGCCAACGATTGAAATGTTTTCCGAAGCCCACACACACCCTTTATATACGCTCAACTGCACTGTGCTGCCACCTGCCTTCTGTGATTGGTTATTTAACTCTGAAGTGGAAAGTACGTGGTGGTCACATTAATGTGACTGGACTGTGTTTAAATTACCTTTTAAGTAACAATTGTATCCTAGTTTATTTTGGTCAATCACATAAATTCTCCAAAATGCATAATTTATCGAAAAGTAAAATGAGTATGCAGACTCCAAAGCTTTGGACCATATCTTAAGATATAATTCAATGCAAAAGATGTAAAAATACAAAATAGAATGTGTGGGACATAAAAAAAACTTACATATTTTAGAAAAAAATTTAACTTTTATAACCCCATATTCTACTTATTTTTGATACAAATGGAACCCCATAGCAAACACATATGCAGTGAACGCATATGCAACGTAGACATATGCAACATCTACATATGCATCATCTACATATGCATCATCTACATGCAACATAGACCAACGACATAGACCAACGACACATAGCAACGACACATCTACACATATGACTTCTACTTATTTTTGATACAAATGGAACCCCATAAGTATGGGGTTCATAGTATGTAAGTAAATGTAGCGGAAGCTTCCTCCCCAATATGGCGGCGACGCTAACGTACCAACTACTGGCTGTGCGACGTGTACGTGCACCTACGTCTCTGAGCGTAACTGCGCCATCATTGCGGGCCTAGGAATCAGCGAGTGTCGGCGGAACAAGTTGTTCTTCGGCTCTCCTTACGGGCCAGTGTCGTTTGTTTCTCCTTCTTAAAAGCCCACTTTGAACGGCGGCAACTCTGGTTTAGATGTATTTGTAAGGTAAGCTAACCTCCAACAGTGCGCGTGGCTTTAAGTGTTCGACGTTAGCTGACAGCGACACCCAGCCTGCGCTGCGTCGAGCTGCTACTTCTAACTGCGGGGCTGCCGCTGTGTTCACTGGAGCAACTTAAACCAACTAATAACTGTACAGTAATACCTAATCCAAATCTGCCTGACTGCTGTCAATCCGGTCTTATTCCTCCTTATTGTCCATGTGTCTGTGTTAGAAAGCTGTAAACAAAGCTATTGCTTGATTAAATTGGCCCGCTGCTAAACAAAAATCTTAGTTTTAAAGCGTGATTGTGTCAAATTAGCAAAAATGGCATCTGTGACAAATAAAAAGGTGTTAGAAGCGCAAATTATTCCTATTTCAGCTTCTGGAAATGGACTTCTATATGCTATTTATAATCGTTGATTATATTAGATCTGACTTAATTTCTGTTTTAGATTATATTTATACCTGTACCAGATCTGATTTCATGCTGTTGTGAGCTTATTAGTATCCACTGTTCCAGGAAGGTTTCTGTCCATGACATTTAAATATTTTTACTGTTGTCAGTGTGTTATATTTATATTGTTGAGTCATTTTGGTAACGTGATTTACAAAAGTATTCACACATCCCTGGAGCTTTTTGTATGTTGCAACCACAAACTTCAGTGTACACCAACACAGAGTCGGGCATAGTGGTGCTTGTCACGTCTTGGCACATATTCTCAACTGAAAGGTCTGGACTTTGACTTTATTAAGGGGTATCGTATTCATGGCTTGAACAACCCCACTAAAATCTGCTAAAATTTATGGTTGTGACATGACAACATGAGGAAGAAGTTGAAGTAGCCCTTTGTGGATTATCAACTGTAGTTTCTTTATTCTTTACATTTTAATTTTTTTTCCCCTTTACTTGATCTTCAAAAGGCTACCGGTAACAAGATGCTAATACTTGCTTGCTAACTTGAAAAGGGAAGATAAAAAATGTAATGAATATCAACATGTGTTTTCCAAGCTGCGTGCAGGTGCACACTGTCTCCAAGGACCAGCGGTGAAGTTTGTTGTCATGGCGTCTCCAGGGGGACAAGGAGGAGGAGCTTTGTCCACAAGAGGAGGCAGCGGAGCCCGAAGGATGAAGTGGGCCCTTGAGCTCAGTGTGGGAAACACAAGGTAGACCGATTTCTATCACCCTGCCTATGTTTACATCCCATTTATATATCAGCTGGAGTGCTGTGTTCTAAACTGTAGCAGGTACTTGAAACTATTTATGGTTCAAAATGAAATATCCATTTTCCTTTTTTTCCCCTTTAAATGCACAAATAGCATTTGTTTTTTTACTTGAAGTCTTGATGCTGTGTGTAGGGTCCTTCACATTTCAGCTTCTGCAATCTCTAATTTACAGTTTTTCCACTCCAGGCCTGTAGAGGGAGTAATTGGCTTGTTTTCTAATAGTGATTTCACAAGAGAAAAAGATTCTTACTATAACCTTAACACGATTTAAGTTCTCTTACTTCCCACCACTGGATTATTTTTATCTTTATTCGATTTGCTAGCCAGGAATCGATTTATTCGGAAACAAAAGGTTGCAGAGCATGCCGTCTAAACATGCTCCAATGTTGACCACAACAGTTTTCAGCTTGATCAGCCCTGACAGGTATTTTAAAAAAAAGACATGTTGCATGACATGTCAAGATATGCCTTTTAGCTCATTTGGTTTGTTTGATGTAAGTCAAACATCCAGCGGATAACAGGATGACTGAACATACTCTTATTTATTTTTTCGACATATTTTATGGCACATGTTAGATTTGGACATTTTATGACCTTTAAAAAGTCCCAGCTTCATTTATCTAAGCTTAAGGCCTTAAAAGTTTTTAAATTTGTTAAGGATGAATACATTAATCGCAGGTCTAAAATTTTGTTGTGGCAGAACTATTCAATAATATTTTCTATGTAGGTTGTTCTTTTTTTCCTTAGATTTTTTTATCAGGCAGAAGTTTGAGGCTTTATGTGACTCCAGGCAATTATGGCTACCGGTAACAAGATGCTAATACTTGCTTGCTAACTAGCTAGCAAGCAGACAAACAAGCCATTAGCAGCTAGCATATGCATCATTTACAGTTAGCATATGGCTCTCAAGTTACTTAGAATGCCACAAGAAAAGAAAAACAAAACTTCTCTAGAGTTTTGGTCTCCAGCATTTCTTTGTACATCTTTGTCATTACATAGGTCTTACATTTTATTCATAAGGGTCTTAAAAAGTTTTAAATTTAAGCTGATAAAACCTGCATAACCCTGTAATAATCTTTTCAGTATCAGTAAGTTAAAGCTTTATTGACTTTGACCCCAAAGCTCTGGTTTTGAAATATGTTTTCATACATCAAGAGAACCGAATCAGACAAAATAAACTCACATTTTCTTTTCTTTCACCACCGAGCAATTCCTACTAGCTTTGCCGTTTTGTCCACTTTCAAATAAATAACAAATGTTCATCTGGACATTGGAGGCCATGATTTAAAGGATGGCCTCTCCTTGGTCACATGGTGTTTAGAATACAATTGAACCAAGATGGATCCTTCACTAGTTGGTCAAATCGACCACTCTCCACACATTAGCACTGATCTGAATGTTGCAGAAACGGTTCGATTCAGAGCTGCACTGTTGTTGCCGCTTGCAGGAGCCGTGGTGACCGACAAGGCGGTCAGGGCGACGTCGTTTACCCCATCGGCTACTCAGAGAAACCCGTTCCCGACACCAGCATCCAGGAGACCGACAAGAACCTGGTGGAGAAGGTAGCGTGGTTAGCAATGCTAAGTCAGACAATCGCCATGTGTGTTTCCTTGAGCATTTCCAACATTTTAACATCCAGCATATTCCATAGCAGACAGAAGCTGAGGGACAACACAAAGTTTGCTGTCACAAACCTCAAACTTTGCAGAGCTCTGCGTGAAAGGAGTTTATTTGACAGATCTGCCGTTTTTGGCGCAAACTTGACTCTCTCTCTTTCTTTTCTTGTTTTGTGCTGCAGCGCTGTTGGGACGTGGCCCTGGGGCCCCTAAAGCAGATTCCCATGAACCTGTTCATCATGTACATGTCTGGCAACACCATCTCCATCTTCCCCATCATGATGGTCTGCATGATGGCCTGGAGGCCCATACAGGCTCTCATGTCGATGTCAGCGAGTGAGTGTTGAGCGTTGAGTTTGTCCTCTGAGTCCGTGTTGGCTTCTGACGCACTGACCGTGTTTGTCCTGACCGCTCAGCCTTCAAGCTGTTGGAGAGCTCCAGTCAGCAGTGGCTACAGGGGCTCGTCTACCTGATCGGTAACCTCCTAGGAGCGGCGTTGGCCATTTATAAGTGTCAGTCGATGGGGCTGCTTCCGACACACTCGTCCGATTGGCTGGCTTTCATAGAGCCGCCGCAGGTAACGTCACAAACACACACAGGCTGTAGACGCTAACCAAAAGAAGCCTTTCAGATGATACAAATGTTGTAATAATAAATTATGACGTGGCGTTTGTTCCAGAATGACTCATTAGAGTCACAAATGTTACATTAATGACAGAGTAAGAGGCCTATACTGAGAAAAAACTTAAAAATAAACTGAGGAATAAAGTTCTATGAGAATAAAGTCAGAATAATACGAGACGAAAGTCATATTACAAGGATAGTCATACGAGAATGAACTTGAAATAATAAGAATAAACTCATATTAAGAGAGTCATATTTAAATAGTATGAGAATAAGGTCATAATATTTTAGAGAAAAAAGTCAGTATTTTTATAATGACATCCTAATAGTACAAGAATAAACTTATGAGAATTAAGTCCTGCTATGACCTTATTCTTGTAATTTTGTATATGTTTTAATGTTTTTTCGTAATGGCATTTGTACCATGTGATGAATTTTTAAAATGTAAATACAGGAGACCTGTGGTGTTTTGTTTTTTGTTAGGCACCATGGCTCTCCAACCAGGGTGTTATTCTGACAGAGGGCAGCACAAGCATTTGATCATCTCATTCACCAGAGGTCGTTTTAAACTCAGTTTGCTGATTTCAGACTAATGTAAAAGTGAAAGCTGCATCTTGGAGACAGATCAAACCTGTTCTGCATTGCTCTACTCTGATTACAGATTCTTTAGCTGTGTTAAAGTGGAGGCCTGTGAAACGGCCTCCACTGGTTTCTAAACGCAACAGGTTTGGTTGAAACCGGGGTGACAAGGCGTCCGTTTAGCCCCGTTGTCCCGGCTGCAGCTCTGAATCTCGCAGCAGGTTTTAAAGCGGTTTTTGTCAATGACTTTCGACTTTGGTTTGCAGTTGTGCTTGACAGAGCTACAAGCATAACTTGTTCTTCTCTGCGGTATGCTAGTAAGGTGTTAGACAAGTTTTTTTAACACCTTCAATTGTGCGTGGGAACATACACCTTGAGGACTCTCTATTCTTTTTCTTTTTTTCTTTTTTCTGTGTGATAAAGGCAGTAGGACCTCGTTAAGCGTTTAGGATGATCCACCATGCTTAGCATGTGTTAAACAGGGCTGACCTTTTTCACTTCCAATATGTGAGGTTTAGTATCAGCTGATATGGGAAAACAGCGCAGAACGGACTTATTAAAAAAAAACAAAAAACATAAATATAAACATAATTACAATTTTATTTGATCACTCTGCACCACAATGGCAGAGTGGCGTCACGAGTTTGGTTAAACCTGTGAAAACATCAAACTTTGAATTTGTTCAGCCAGTGCAACAGCCAATGTAAAATAAACAATATACTGAAACTGATGAAGGCAATAAACCTGGTCAGACATTTAAAAAATAAGCTGCAGCAAATCTTTCAAATGGTTGAGAAAGTTCAATTGGAAATTCTAAATATAATGTGAAATGAATAATAAAGCAAGACGTCGCTCAGAGATTAAAGCATAGAATCGAAGTAAATAAATGTGCATTTATGGATCTGGCACATCGTCACCAACACCTGATTTAGAATTTTTTTTCCGATACGGATATTAACGTCTCTACTGACACCATGATATTTTGTTTATGTTTGTCCTGGACAGAGGATGGAGATCATGGGCGGAGGGATGGTGCTGTGAAGCGGACTGCCGCTGAGGTCACATATTGTACATACTCCACTCTTCTTCTATTTCTTGCCTCACCACCAGGCAGCCAGCCCATCGCAGTGGAAACAAAAGCCTGAAACATTTTAGCCATTTCCAGACGCCATCAGGATCCAGACTGGACCACCTCAGCTAAAACAGACATGTCTACTGCAGCACAGCTTAACATCAGGGATTTATCCACCATGTTCTCCATCAACCCCGTCTGTCTTCTGGGTTTGTTGCTGAAGCGTTACTTTGGTCTTCCTCTCTGGCGATAAGCAAGCATCATTTTTTTTCTTTTTTAAATACTCTCATAAAGATAGCAGATAATGTTGTTGACTACTGTTCGGCTACTGTAATTTTCTGTGCAGATAAAAATTGACTTAAAAAATAGATTTTTTTAATGGGAGTATTTCATAGCTTACAGATCAGAGACCATAACATCACTAATAAAAATTATTTTGTGCGTATAATTCCTGAAAATGTTGAGCAGAGTCTGCAAAAATGTTTAGCTTTTTCCCCCCCAAAGAAACAAAAAAATTGTTTCAGTTCAATCCCGTTTTTTTAAATAAAAAAATTTAATTTTGTTGTATATTCAGTTTGTAGTGAAATAATTCAATACGTCAACACAACTTCAACCCGCTCCCCAGCAACATTAACTCGGTTTTAATTTATAGGTCTGTTTAATTTATGCTGATTTGCCTATGAAAATGTTCTATAAATAAATCCTTATTGCTTGAAATAGAATGTTTTCAACTGTGTCAATAAATATATTGAAGGAATAAAACATGCTTTCTTCTTGCTTTTCTTGCTGTTGGGTCCAGTAGTCTTACTTGGCATCACAGATTTGATAAGTGTCCTTTTGTTTGTCTTTATATTACATTGTGCCTGATAAAAATATTTGTCTCTAAAGTCTTTTTAGATCAAACTGCAATGAAAACATGAACTTATAGATCAGTAAATTAATATGGGGTCAAAAAGTTCATTGTTTCAGTAATTCTGTAAAAGATTAAACATTACGGAAAATAGGTATTAGACGTTTTTCAAGCTTTCAAAGAATTTAAATGTCTGTAAATTTTCAACTGACAGAATTAAAAAAAATCAAATATATAATTGGCATTTTGATTGAAAATAAGTATTTGATTACCAACAAAGCAGCAAGACCTGTTAGTTCATCTTTAAGAAGCTTTGCAATCCTCCACTCATTACCTGTGTTGATTGCGCCTGATGGGACTCGTTCACCTGTTTACAAGACACCTGTCCGCACAATCGTACTCAAGTGGAAGATATTTTGGATAGGATACAGTGGTATTGTAGGATGTCATCCATACTCTGATCTAGAATGTGGCAGTAATGCACCTTAAAGTTGTTTGTCAACTGCCATAAGATACAAGAAGACAAATCAGACTCCAATCTCAGCACCATTTGCAAGACCAAAGAGCTGTTTGCCCTAATCCAAGGACAAAATGACCTGCAAAAGGCTGGGATAGGCTACAGGACAATATGAAAACAGATTGGTGAGAAGGCAACAATTATTGACACCAGAAAACAGAAGATGGCTGTCATTCTCTATCGGACTGGGGTTCCATGGACGATATGGCCTGGTAGAGTATCCATGATCGTCAGAAAGTTGGGGGATTGGCCCAAAGCTATTTGGGAGTATCTTGTCAATGACCTAAAGAGATATGGGTCTCCAGTCTCAAAGTTTACCCTTGGTATCCCCAAAACCTGAAAGATCAGAACTAGGTCTGTGTGGAGGAGTGGACAAAAGCCCTGCTGCATTTGCCTGAAAACCTGGTCAAGAACTACAGGAAACTTCTTTTTTTTTTGGATGATGATTTCCTTTCAAAAAGCTAAAATTTTGCTGTGGTCTATATCCTGTGTAAGTCATATGGTTAAAAAGATCAGTATTGCCCTTTTTTTAGTGGTAAAATCTCAATTTTATCCAATTTTCCCAAGTAAAACATTTTTAAAGAAAAATAGACTTTTAATGTTTGAAATTTAATTAACAGGGTGACTCTGGAAAAGCTTTCAAGCAAATACTGTAATCACTTTTTATAATAACTAACTTGACCTTTGGGCTAGAAATTGTAAGAGCGGAAATACTAAAAGGCACTATATTGTAGAAAGAACGTTAATTACCTCAAAGAACTAAAAACATGATTTTTGCCACCAGTTTTGAAATTGTTATCCTACATACATGATCTGGGAACCACCTGAAAGTTGATCTAACATTCTTTCAAATGATACCAAGACAGAACTCTTGGACCTTTTACATGGAAGAGCAAATCCATGGGAAGCATCAGCGCACAGCACCCCCTTGTGGATGACATGATAACAACACATGTAAACAGTGATCTGTAGGTGAATGAATTTTTATTTTTTTTTTCCCGCTGGTAAAACAACAATTTTTCGAAGTGTCGTTCAGTTTGGGGACCGGTTTGACTCGCCCGAACAGAACCTCCCTGAGTAGGTGTGTTACTGTACCGTAAGGTGTGTGTGTGTGTGTGTGTGTGTGTGTGTGTGTGTGTGTGTGTGTGTGTGTGTGTGTGAAGGGGCGGTACAGGTGAGTTCAGACGTCTCACGCTGAAGGTACAGGACGGAAAGCTGTGGCGTTTGTTTATAAGCTCAACGTCTCGCGCGTTCTGTCACACTTTTTCTCCACGCGCGTCTGTCAACTTTTAGCTTCAGCCTTTAAAACTCAAAGGAAAAGCGCGAGACGGAAACTTGTGCTCGTTTCCAAACAGGTCATCTCCCCCGAAAGTTTCTAAAGGACGTTTATGTCGAAGAACTTCGACTTTTTAAAGACGTTTTAGTTGAGCTTGTCGGCTGCGGGTCGTAGTCATGGAGAAAAGCGACTGTTGCGCGGCAACACAGGAGTATCCTCATCCTTTTGTCTTCGAGGTGAAGCTGACCAGAGCGCAGAGGATTAGGGTGAGTTTACTGGTGTTGTATTTTAAAAAATAACGCTTACAATTAGTGGAGGCTTTTTATTTCTTTTCAGTCACAAGAGGTAAGAAACGTTCAACTGCCGCATGAAACTGATGGGTGATGTTGAAAAGTAGGTAGCAATAAAAATAGTTCATTTGCATTAAACAAGACTTGGGAGAAATATTTTTTTGCTAATATGAAATTTATTATATTTATCATACGGAGCAATTGGCAAAAAAAACCCAAAACAATATACAGGTTTTTAAAAATGTCTAAATGCCTTTCATTGCAGTTTTAGACCAAGCGCCACATTTATGAGACAATGTTCAGCATTTTTATAGGACTACGTTTCATGTCGTTGTCTCACAAATAACATGCCTTTTATGGGGTTTCTGCTCCCTCCTGAAACATTGTCAAAAAGCATTATGAATCATTTTAAGTAAGACTTTTTAAAGATCTTCTGGCCTGACTTGTGAATCCTACATCAGCATCTCACACAGAAACAAAGCGCCTCTTCTGCTTCTGTCCCCCCCCACAACAGCCAAGTCATAAAGAACCTCATCATACACAGGTGTGACTGATAACAAGACACAGAGTTGCATAACAGTGAGAGGAATATGGCTGGGCAGGGCAGCATAGCAGGAAGAATGGTTGGTAAAGCATGACATGTCGAACTCGACTGGATTATCTACATTTTTTGATATTAGGTGGGGTGTGTGTGTGTGTAGAGGTTTTCAAAATCAGTTAGAAAAACTAACTGAATTCCTGTCATCTTATCTAGTTTCAGAACAATACATGTTTACTTTATGACTACTGGAATAAATCTAATATTGACGTTTCCTTCGTTCCTCTTGCCGACAGGGGCTCATCCTGGGCAGCGTCCTCGTCCCGGTACGCGTCACGCTGGCGGCCTTATTCTTCCTCATCATGTGGCCCGTTGCCCGGCTCAGACTGGCCGGCCTTTCCGAAGAAGAGCGCGCCCGGCCCGTGACGGGCTGGCGCCGCTGGCTGTTCCACCCCATCATCTTGTTCCTGAGCAGAGCCGTGTTCTTCTCCTTGGGCTTCCCGTGGGTCAGAGTGAAAGGTCGCAGGGCCGACCTGAAGGAGGCGCCGGTCCTGGTGGTGGCGCCCCACAGCGGCTTCCTGGACATGCTGGTTCTGTGTCCGACCCAGCTGGCAACTGTTGTGTCGCGGTACGAGAACACGAAGCTGCCCGTCATAGGAGGTAAAATAGCTGCACTTGTATGACTCCGATACAATCATGAGGTTGGCAGCGTTGAAGCAGGGTTGGTGATAGATTCAGGATTTGGCTCCTGGTTCATTATTTACAGCCAGAGTCGTTCTGTTTTCTAGCAAATAATTGTTTAATCTATTGTGAAATATATTTGTGTGACAGAAAGTCTTTTCTTCACGCATTAACTGTCATGAGGACACCGGTGTCCACAATGACTCATTGGATAACATGAAAGTATTTTTTTGGAGTTACAGTTAAGGGATGTGCGACAGACTGGCAACCTGTCCAGGGTGACCCCGCCTCTCGCCCAGAACATTAGCTGGAGAGGCACCAGCCCCCCTGCAGACCCCACTAGGGACAAAGGTGTATAGAAAATGGATGGATAGATAGATAGTCAAGGATGTAACTTTGTGTTGCAAGGAGTGGGGTGGGGGGTCGTTAGACCCCCCACCCCACTCCTTGCAACACAAAGTAACCCAAGTTACTAGTGGGGTAACTTACTTACCCCACTAGTAAGTTTTGACTTACATTCACATGTAAGTCAAAACTTAAATGTGAATGCCAGACAGTCTTATTCAATAAATTATAATACAATGTGTCTTTAATATAGCAAATAATCAAGACACAAAACTTTTTTTGGGTTTGGTTGGGGCAGTTGGTGAGTAGAGCAATTACTGGATTTTATAAAAATGTGGCTTAAAGCTGATGCTGAGGTTTGGTTATGTAAAATATATTCTCTCTGATAATAAGTTTATAGTTTGGTTTCTGTCAGTTCTAGAAAAAAGAGAGAACAAAGTGAATTTCTCTTTATAATGGCCCATAATTTAATTTTACTTAATAGGAGCCATGACTTAAAATGTAACAAACTTTGACTCCTATATGCTTTATGAAATATTTCATCCTGTTTGACGATGGCTCTGAATATCACCACATTATACGAACAAATGATACAGTTTATCCAGGGGACAAATGTAGAAAAATGGGTGGTCATGTTATTTTTTCCCCCAGTCTGTCAGCTTAATGTCATGCAGACTTGTTGCCATGGGAACCGATAAACAACAACCCCGGGAGCACAGAGCAAAGATTACGTTCAAGTTGATCAGGAATTAACACTAAAAAATCTCCACAAAAACATTTACCACACAAAAACTGACGTACAAACACCAAACAGATCATTCTGTCCGTTTCTGAATTTCCGTTTTGCGATCATTAAGAAGTGATCGCCTGAACACAGTAGTGATGGTCGATTAGCCATCTTTGAATCTTAAAAAAAAAAAGTGCAGAAAATATTGTTGGGGACTGTCCCCCTTTGATGGGGACATGTCCACTCCAGTCCCTCAGGAAATTACGCCTGTGTGGACAGTTAAGAGGTTTAATTACTTTATCTCAATCTAATATGTTGATATCACCTTCGTGGGGAAAAAAAAAAAAAAAGTTTTCAAACAA
Source organism: Poecilia picta (assembly GCA_033032245.1). Taxonomy (NCBI): domain Eukaryota; kingdom Metazoa; phylum Chordata; class Actinopteri; order Cyprinodontiformes; family Poeciliidae; genus Poecilia; species Poecilia picta. Next base: position 7,117,849 of record CM065370.1, on the reverse strand, counting down.
TCTTTGAAATCCTGACCAGCATTTCTGATGTTTGTATGTTAACATGTAGCAGAGCTAATGGAGTCACTCTGGCTTTGAAAGAAAGATTTATAACGGCTGTTAAGAGCTCACTGTGTTTATAAATAGAGTCATAAATTTTGTTTATAGATTCAGCTTAAAATGTCAATTGCATACATTACTATTACTACATTTACTCCGATTGGCTACCTAATGGTTGTTGTTGAGATGAATTGCTGAAAGTTGTAGTTTTTATTGCTAATTTGGCTGTCTTTTTTTTAAATGTTCAAGTATTTCTGTCGACTTAAGAATTTATAATTTAAGTCACAACTTTTTATGTGCCCGTCCCATTGATGAAAGCTCTTTGCTCCGTCTCAACAAAGAGCCGTTGCCGAGATACAGCAGGTTGAACTGTGTCCGAGTTGGCACATTCATCAGTTCATAATTTGTCAAAGCAGGTTTGAAACAATCATCCAGCAAACAATATTCTCAAGCAGGCTATGTTGGTGTGATTAGGGGTCACAATTTATGAAGGTCTAATTGCTTCAAATGACGATCTGATCCAAAAGAAATGGGTGAAATTCAAAGTTTTTCAGAAACTTTATGTGAGATTTGAACTTTTTTAATGTTTGTTCATATCTCTAATTTATAAAAAAAAATTGAATAGCCTACAAGTCACAAAGCAGATACACAATTCTTTCAGTGTTTTATGGTGTAGAATGGAAGTAAGACATGGTGAAATTGCGACACAATTGAACATAATTGGGGTACAAAAGAGGTTAACTGACCCAGAGCTCTTCAAAACCTAAACTAATGGAAAGACATGAAGGTGAAACCTACTAAATGAGTGTGATTCCCTTCAAATCAAACCGTTTTTGTTTTTTTAAATAATAATGTTTCAGACTTTTGATTCCCATGTGAACTATTGGGGAACGCACATTTTCCCAACAAAACGTTCTCCGTTTTCAAACTGCTGCTCGATGGCACTTCAACATCACACATCATTCGACGTCTGTTGACTTTCAAAGGAGGGAAAACGAATGCATACATGAAGGTATGCGCTTTTAAATCGGTAGTTCAATCTGTTTTCCTGGGCAGTTTCATTTAGCATATTACTGTTGTCGATAACAACTGCACGAGTAAATGATGCAACAGGACAGCAATTGCAGTTTCATGATGACTCTGAGGAACAGGATCAGAGTGCTGTTCAGTTTGATGTGAGAGTCTGGAGGAAACGGCCGACTCACCCAGGTCAGACCTGACTGACGGCCTCGGAGAGGCAGGACTGAGGAGTTGATTCATGTTCTGAAAACTCCAGATCTCCCGGTTCGCATTCGGAACGCACAGAACTGAAAATCCTCCCACTAAACTCTCGCAAACCAGAGAACTATTTGCAGACGCACAGTAAAAGGAAGCCAGAAATATGCAAGGAAGTTTAAAGGTAAACAAGTGGCTTCTTCTATCGACATCTAATCTGCTGTGGCGTGCTCTTCCACTTCCTGCCTCATTTCCTTCAGGAGTAACTACACAATAAAATCCTGAAGTTTGTTTTATTTCCTTTTCTGATTTGATGCAGTGTAAAATGGTAATAATAGTGATTTTTGATATGCGTTTCAGCTCTGCTGGAGTTCAACCAGTCTGTGCTCGTGAGCAGGAAAGATCCGGACTCGAGAAAGATGGCCGTTCATAAGCTCATCGAGAGGCTGACCTCTAAAGGCTACTGGCCCCAGGTACGAGGTCAGGCGGTCATCTGCAGGAGAGGCCATGTCTACTTAGAACAAATTATAAGACAAAGGTTTTTCTCTTTTAGTTTATTTTTGTATAGTTTTTGATTAACCACTACTGCTGATTTCTAATCAAATGGACTTTTATAAGTCTGTGTGCTCCAATTATTGATTTATTGGTTGCTAAATTGATTGACAATATCAATAATTAATCCATCATGATTAATCTGATTAATCATTTCAGTCCTAGTTATTAATTCCTCTGATGAAAAAACATTTTCAGTTAGAATTATACAGTAACATTTTAGTCATTTCATGTCAATTTTATGTGCAAACTTGAGAGCAGAATTAAAACCTGGTAAATATATAGTTATAAAATAAATGTGCTTATTGTTGTGCATGTGTTGTTTTTGCTTTCTGTGGACTCTAGTTTTATTATGATCTCATCAAGAATGAAGGCTGGCTTTAGTGTCCACTTTGTGTTTTTTCATAAATAGAAATATTTATGAACACCCAAAATATTTTTCAGTTTTTCCCATCGCTTTCTTTTAAGTGACGGATAAAAGTCTGCTAGCCTTGCTTCAGCTAGCTTAGCAACCATTGATGGCAACAGATTGATGAGGCAAAGCATTCTTCAGGATTTTCTCTGGCATCCCATTAAAAGGACTTTAAATAGTAGAAACTATATGATGCAAAATTATCACAGATTATAAAACATGGTATGAAAAATCCTAGCTAGATTTATTTAGTGTGTTCTGCTGGTTTAATAGAATTATTTTTGATGTTTGGCATCACTTCTTAGCTTCTGTTTATTTTATTTTTTTGTTTATTTTATTTTTTTGTGTGAGAATTATGTTAGAGTGTTCTTGAAATGCTATTGAGATGCCATCACTTGATTGAATTCATAAAAGAAGCAACTTTTCATTTTCTAGATGCTCATGTTTCCAGAGGGAACCACGACTAATGGCCGAGCGCTCATCAAGTTCAAGCCTGGTAGGTGTCTACAACGAGAAAAAACAGAAAACGTAATGTCATCCTGAGCTAGACTGTCCTGTCTGGTTCAGTAAAACTACTCCGTTTGCATGAATCATGCTGGAATTGCTCAATAATCGGAGTGGTTTCAATTTCTTGTTTTGCTACTTGAGGACTTGCCTCATTTCCAAGACATTTTTCTTTGTCTCCTGATGTCAGGTGCCTTTGTCGCTGGAGTCCCTGTCCAACCAGTTCTTCTGCGCTACCCAAACAAAGTGGTGAGTGCAATAATTGGGGAGAAGAGTTTCCGTCCCTGATGTAAATAATTCCGTCCCAATTATTTACAACCACATTTACATGTTCGATGTAAATATTTGAATCCTTAAATTTCTTTGTTTAATGCATGCATAATGAGTTGCAGGTCTCCTAACACTTTCCAGCATTTCCATTCACACCTGACCCTGTTTGGTCCACTTTAATCAAACTCTGGTTTATTTGCCGAGAAAGTCCGGTTCATTTGAGGAGGTGAGAATGCGTAATCAAATTCTGATGCAGAGCAAAAAAGCAAACTCCAGTCTGCCTAAAAACCTAAGTCTCAGTTTGGTTGATTTGAACTCTGGTGCGGTTCGAATGCATATGTGAACGCCGGACTACTCCAAAAGGAGGAAACGTACTATAGTGCACGGCATTCTGGGTAAATGTAACTGAAACAAACACAGGAGTCTTTTTGTGAGAAATGTCTCATGGTGCTTCACCAAAACAAAACAGAAATCCTACAGCTGCTAAAATCTGACGCCACTCCATTTTTCTTAACATTTCACGAACAAGGAAGTTGCATTCATGCCTTCTGTAAGAGCCATATGAATAAAAGAAGTAATTATTCATGTGACAGGAGCAACGGCTTTGACACTTGGGTGGTGGGTGTGTCGATGTGGGCGTGACTGTCACCAGGAATGAATGGGAAGGTGACTGTGCGCTGGCTTTGTGTGTGAGGAAGAGGGTGCGAGAGGTGATCATAGTTTCTGTTGACCGTGTTGTGGTGCCATTTATTGTTGGCACCATTGCATTGCTTGGCCTGGTCAGTCTGCGTCGCAGTCCTTGGAAAGTTTGAACTCTGACAATCAAAATGGAAAGAACCAATAATTGTGACAGAACAAAAGAGTGTCCTGGAGTTGATTGAAACATGCATTTGACAGATGAATTCCCCGAGTTCACCCAGTGCGGCCCTCATACACCATTAGTTTGATGCACCTTTACCTTCTTCAGAGGTTTTTGTGTTGTAAAGGTGCATCAAACCATTAGTTTGATGCACCTTTACCTTCTTCAGAGGTTTTTGTGTTGTTTCCTAAAGGAGTTCTTGGCACAGCACCAAAACAGGTGAAGGGTGAGATGGAGAACAGGTATTTCAAGGTGTTGGGATTGTTTGACATCGTTTGAAGTGTGAAAGCTTACTGGATCAGCTGAAAATGTAACAAATGTTGCAAGTTTTGATCCCTAATCCAGGTGTGAAAAGTCCACAGGAACTGATTAGCTTCAACCACAGGAATGCAAATGTTTGTGTTCCCAAAAAATGCTGAGTGTAGTTAATGTACCGGACACCAAGATGTCATGAAAGGCCTGCACTGGTCATGCAAATGACCCAGTGCTGAACCATGAGTCGGATCAGTCCCTGGCTTTTGGTGGCTCTAGACATGATTTTAGAGAGCTGTAGAAATGGAACAGCAGCAAGCGAAGTTAGCTGCATTTTACAGCAGTGTGTGCATCTGCTCTATTTTTACTGTTCTTACTGTTTTTGGTATTGCATCATATGTACACATGTATGAACTTGCATTTGCAGATGTGTACAATAAAAGCTTTGTGCTGTTTGGCAACTTGCCTCTTCCAGCTGGCATTTTTGACTTTTTGGAGCCATGTTGGAAAGATGACTGCAAACAGTGTTTGGTTCAGTGTTTGCATACTGCAAATATCACTGTGTTTAACATGGGGAAATGGGAGGCATAAAAACCCCGCTCTGAGATAAAACCATTTTTGTCCCGCTTGCACTGTTTGATCTGTGTTTTTATGGCTCTTCCTCAGGACACTGTTCGATGGACATATAAAGGGGCGTCATGGTGAGTTCCTTAAGCTAACTTATTTTTATGTCTTCTCAGGCTTGTGTTGCATTGCAGGGAAATAAGCATGTATGGATTTGATTAAAAGGAGGTAGAAATGCAAGGGCATATGCATAAAAGTGCATTAAATTAGTCTAATTAGCGACAAACATATAATGTCAGATCATTTAATCAGTTAAATCAGAGGTTATGCTTTGTATTGCTTTAGTTAAATAAGATTATAGATGTTAATACTGGTTTGGTCAATTGTATTGTAGATTATTTGGCTATCCATCAAATAATGTAAAATACAGCGAAAAACCACAATCTGTTGTTATTCACTCTCTGACCACTCGACGGCAGCAAAGTTCATCAATATGAATATTAATAGATGTATTTGTACGATATTTGTTAACGGGGATAAAGATAAAGTTTGTGAGGGATCGAGACCAAAGTGTTCTGCCATATGTAGTCTCAAAGGGTCTCATTTAAGGACCACTCAAATTTAAATTAAGTTTTGTTTACAGTAAAACGGGTGACAACTTGCAGGAAACACAGGTTGGAGGTGGTGTGCCACCAATAAGCTTCCCATATGAAACGCATATGAAAACTGGACTACAAAGTGTCGCCTGTCAGAAGAATAAAGCAAACAATGCCAGAGCAGTGTATGAGTGCGGTTTTGCTTTGCTTGCTATAAACGTTTTAAATATTACAGTATTAGTTTGCATTTGACAAGGATCATTTGTGACTCACAGCCTCCAATTCAGCTGCTATATAAGTTTGCAAATGTGTAAAAGCCATAAAGTGGCATTTGCATAAATTGCGAGGACATTATTAAGATTGTATTTGACTTTGACACTGCGGCTCGCTGCTGTTGCCTTGGCTGCTCCCAGGCTAGCTATTAGCTTCAGCCTTTCGGACCAACTCATTTGAATTAACACCTAATTAAGAGTATTATTAACAGAACTTTAGTTGAAACGAGAAATAATAAAAAAGTTCTGCTAATATTTGAAGGTCATTGTTCCATTAAAATGTTCCTTTAGAAACTGATCAGTCTGAGAGGCAGAAATAAGGAAAAATGTTTTGGTTGCTTTATGTACAAGTGCATTCAAGTATGGAAGAAACTGTGAGGAAAAAAATATTTTGACATCTTGTTGGATTTTTTTTACATTTTTCAAGATTTGACAGGTAAATCTCAAGAAGATGCATTAGACTTCATGTTTTCAATACTAAGGATTATGTTTTCATGATTTAAGCACATTCAATCTGGCAGTATTTATTTAATTAATTTTCTTAAACTTCCACAGCTTGTTTAAATTAATTTCTTGCTTTGCAATAACACTGATTTTTATCTTTGATAATTCAGTCTCATTGGTTCAACCCCAAGTATTTAGGCTAGTCTATAACTGGGAAAAGAAGTTGGTGTCTGATTTAGACTGGCTCTCAAGTTTTCTTCTTGAGTTTCCTGTCATAATTGGCACGCTATGCATTCTCACAATTGTGTATTTATTTTTTAGGACCAATTCATTGTGGCACACTGCTTCACAGTTTTATACGAACATGACTGTTGAGGTAAGAATCGTATATCCCCCCTCCCCACCCTATTTCCTTACAATAAAGTCATAAATATGTGTACTCAGGGTGTGTTCTCTGTTGGCCGTGCTAAGAGGTGCAGCAGATATGAAGCTGTATTTACCCATATCGGCCACTTTTTAAAAATCTTTTATTTTTCATTTTTAACCTCTCAAGAAAAGTTATTTTTAAAAAAACTAAATCTGCGAGTAAATGACATGTTTTGTTGTCCTGCAGTACCTGCCTGTTTATAACCCGTCTGAGGAGGAGAAGAAGAACCCCAGCCTGTACGCTGACAACGTCCAGAAACTCATGGCCAAGTAAGGAGACGACCAGGCCTGTCGCAATAAGCAACAAATCAATGAATCAGTGAATTGCATGAGAATTTAAAATGAGTTTGATCATTTCAGAATATTTTTTTGAAGGGCAATTTTGTTTACAGAGAAATCTTAATCAGTTGTATTTATGGTTTTGGTTGTCGTTTTATTTTAGATTTTATTTCACAGATATATTAAAATTTGGGTCGATATTAATATCCAGATATTGGCCAGTTACCAGTATTTACCTGTATTATATATATGCTTCTATTATTTTGACACCTTTGGGGGGGAAAACCCCCAACAAAAAACAAAAGGCATCAAGATGGAAATAAATATCAGTTGTTCATATTGACTCAGTCGATACCAATATGTTAGAAAAGGACTAATATCTGCCGATACTGATGTTGGTGCTGATATATTGTGCATTTCTAATTTGGGATATTTAAAATATCTTCCAGTTCCAGTGTTAAGAGTTCTCCACAAAATTAAAGTTTCTCTGTCTTTGCGAAGGTGAACTAGTATCATAATGCCATTATCAATATATGACTTGAAAATGGTATCAAAACCACAATTGATCATTCAGCAAAATATGTTATCGAGATAGACAAGCCTAGACAAAGAAAGCTCATGTGGGGATTTTGATTTTTGAACCGTCTAGCCAGACTCTAGGCACAGTCGATCATATTAATAACACAGTAAACATAACACATATTTTCAAACGGGAAAAACTGGTTTATCATATCACTTGACTGTGAGAAATACTTGCAGATTTCTGCCACCAGAGGTAGCAGCTGAGCCATATTTAAGCGTTAAATTGTTTTTGATTACCTGTAAAGATACGCTTTAGTTTCTGACTAAGACATCCACGACCTGATCCGTTTCCTAACGGTTCTTCACTGCTCCATAGGGCGTTAGGAATCCCAGCCACAGACCATGTGATGGAGGGCAGGGTCCCTGTGAGCAAACTGGGCGGCCTGTCTCTACCGCTGGAACCTCCTGGCAGGGTAACCTTGTCTCTTCTGCGTAAAAATGGGTAAGACCTTTTCCTGTGATTTTTACATCTCTAAACCAAAACTCTTTGGTGTTATTTCAACTAACCATTGTCTTCCTTTTTGCATCTTTCTGTCTCTCAGACTGGAAGACGGTGAAATCAAAGCGGCTCTGGCCAAAATGATTGACAGGTGTCGGTCTGGAGCTCAGGGGTCAAAGGCCAGTGCAGACGAGCTCACCTCTATTCTTTCCCTGAAGGATAAACAAACGGCCGTCTCCATCTGTGGCTTGTACTCAAAGGTAACGTCGGTTCTTTGGGTCTGAATGAAGCAAAAAAATGTTTCTTTTGTTCCACATACTCTGTGCTTTTAATATTGTGATGTTGGATGTTCACCTTCTACACCATAAGAAGGGCTTAAGCTCACAATTATTCAGATTAATCAATTATTCTGATGATTAATTGATTAATATGATAATAAAAAAATTGGCACATTCTACAGATTTCTCATTTAACTTTTTAAGAATTTTTTTATACAATATTAGAAATACTTTAAAAATGCAAATAAACAAATCACTTCCTTTTTAAATGAGAACATTTTATTTGCTAAAGTACAATAATGTACTTTTATGAATTTGAATCGGCCACTTGAGTTTTAGGTGAAACATGTTGACAGTGTTTTTATCTTGAATGCAAAATGTATCTCTGTTTTGTACAGTTTTGGCTTAATCACTGCTCTGAATGTTTTTTTTTTTAAGAAATGGCCTTTGTGTGTGTGTGTGTGTGTGTGTGTGTGTGTGTGTGTCATGATTAATCTGATTAATAGTTTCAGCCCTTACCAAAGGTTTCAAAACATTTTGAAACATGTCTTGATGAAGCTTTTAGCCTTTCCTTTAAACAACCATAAAAACAATCATGGCCCCTAAAATGTGGTAAAGTAAAAAAGTTTGCTCTGTTTTTATGCAGCAATCTGTGAATATGTTTTTAATTTCAGTAAAAAAAGAAGGAAATCTTAAAAATAGACTTTCAGATGAAATAATTGGTCACATGTGTAACCTCTTTCCTTTCTTTGTGTTCTTCATCAGGATGAAACGGTGGACCTCAGACAGCTTTACTTCAGCGTCTCGGCTCTTAGCAACTTCACAAACTTCAAGGCCCTGCTTCACTCTGCTTTTACTGTAAGTGTCTTGCATGTTTGACAGAAGTTGTTTAAATCTTGATTGGACTTAAACATTAGTGAAGGTGTCATTTAAAAAAAGTCTTAAATTTGACTGCAGATACCCTGTTAATGCTCTCCCTTGTTCTCCGACCTTCCAGCTGTTTGACCAGCAGTCGAAAGGCAGCCTAAGTGAGGAGGAGCTCTCAGACCTCATGGGGGCGCTGCTTGGCTTCTCACAGCACCACACCAGTGATCTGTATACCGAGGCCTCCAGTCAGGGGAAGCTTACCGAAGGTGCACATTCACAATGTTTAGTTTTTTTTTGTCTTTGTCGATCAGACACGATGCTTTATGTCAGGCTAAAACCAAGGTGTCTAAATGTTTGACAGAAAACCTGCTGCGAGTGCTGACGACTCATCCGACCTATCAGAAAGTGGTGAACGACTACCTGCAGCCCGAGGAGGCGGGGCCACAGCCATCGCCCGCTTCCGCAGCAACCAATGGGAAGGCTGCGAACAACAACGGCGTGACGCACGGCGCCAACGGGTTTCTACAACACAACAAGAAGCTTGAATGAGCCTTTAGTTAGTGGCGGTTCTCATCTGACCGTTTTCCCCCGATCACGTCGAAACCAAACAAACCCAAAGAGTTCTATTTTTATATGTTTTATGATATTTTTAAGTCGAGCATCAATTGCACAAATGTGGAGAAATGCCCAAAGAGAAGGGGGAGCTTTCCTCTGAATGTTTACTGGTGTCTTTTTTTATATATATATCTTTCAATAAATACTTGTGTCATTGGAGGTTAATTTTACTGCGAAAAACGAAAAATAATTTATAAAAATAAAAGTGATTTCTTTGTGAGGGACAGTGATGTGTGTGCCAAAATAACTTAACACTGTAAATTTATTGTGATTCTTAAAGCTTGTTTTTTTTTGTGTTTATTTCAGAAATAAACTGATGTGTTTTAAGCATGCTTTTTGGGAGGTTTATTTGTCACTCTATATGAAGCCAGGTTGCTTTTAAAGTCCCTCTTTCCCTTTTTATCCTGATTTTGGGTCCTCTCTGCTCAGAGACCCGATACTTTTTCACCGGACTGGAGCAGAGCATTTCTGGAGTCTTGTCGGCGCCCCCTTTCCTCTTTTCTGAGGTATTGCTTTTCTGCTGGTGCTTCTTCGCTATACATGTGGGCTCTTCTTCTTCCTCTTCCTCATATACTTCTTTGAACGCTTCAGGTTTGATTTTTAACACATTTCCTCTACTTTGTGAAACCTTTTGATTTTTTGTTTTGCCCCCAGGAATGGCTGCTCCTGCACTTCATTCAATGGTGGAAACGGAAAACCGTCTGTCTCCGGATCTCCTTCAGCTGTTTTCATAGAAAGGAGCGTCTTCATCCTTTTGGAGGGACATTTTGGCTTATATTTGACCTTTTGACGGCATTTGGCAACCGTTGTGTTGCTTTTGGACTTAACGGACACATTGGGTGAAAAGTAGGCTTTGTAAACCTCTGCCTTTGTTTTTCTGGATGCTTTAGCAGGTTGAGTTATTTTGTGTTTTGTCTCTCCTCCTCTTCCACCTTTCATCAGGCCCTGAGGTTCGCCTGAATCTTCGTACTCTTTCACCGCCGCTGCTTTCTTTGACGAGGAGCAGTTTGGTTGTCTTTGGTGTCGGCTTCAATCTGTCTGTCTTTTTGCTTTGAGGTTTTTGTCTCGCAACCTTCGAAGTTCCCCCCCTCTCCTTCTCTCTTGGTTCTTTTATGCTAGATAACCATTCGCAACTCATCTCCATCCTTCTGAGGAAATCCAGAGGTTTTCCTTGTGGCACTCTAGACTCCTGCCACTTGTCCGTGAACTTAAGGTGTTCCTGATTTTTATTGGCTGGTTTCCTCTCTCTAGCTCTGAAAGAGTAACTGTCGCCATCCAGTTCGTTGGTGTGGTCCCTCGCCCTCTGACTCCATCTGATGTCCGTGCAGAAATTTGATTTGCTGTCATTAAGAATACCTTTTTTTCTTGCCGTTTCTTGACTTTGCGTCTCCGTTTTTAGAAAACGTTTCTTTGAATCTCTTTCGCCACGTCTCTTCCTGTAGTCATCGTTGACTTTTCTCAAATTCTTACTTGTCAAAACTTCAAAATGGTTGTCCAGAGGAAAGGACATGTTTGGGTACATTAGTGTTTCTTCTACGGTTGTCTGCTGGAATGCAGAGAAGCCACGCAGGTGGTTCATCGGTTTATCTTCAGCTAACAAATCTAGCTTGTTTAGGTAAGATTTTCTCTCGTATTCTGTGATTGGAGCGTCTGACAGCAGGTACTGGATTATTCTTTCAATTTCAGATGGTGGTGGAGGTGTCTTCTCTACACTTTTCTCATTTAAAGGTGGGTCCAAGCTCTCCTCCATAAGCGACTGTTGGTCAAACAGGAACATAAAAAAGAGACTTGTCAATTACAGCAGCATAAAGTAACAATTTAGTCAAAGTCTGACCAGTCTGTCCTTTGAAGGTATGTATGATTTGCCCTGGCTTTGTATAGTACATATACATGAGGATCAGTAGTGTGAAGACAGAAATTTCCTTTTGCTGTGACACAACTGTATTATTTATTTTCTTTTTCTTTTTTTTTAAAATAATAGAAACCCAACTGTCTTTGGTTGAAAACTCCATGCTCCAATCTTTCAGTGACTTTACGTGGTCAAACAGTTACCAGCTATTTTTAAAATTTTTATCAGTCCATCTGCCTTTGCCAGTTTTTCTGAGATTAATATTATTTTTGGGTGGCTAAACCTCAAAATGTAGTAGGTATTGCTTGAATAAATTTTATAGCAGGTTCTGATGGGCTCTTGCTGCAGACCTTTTCAAAATGTCCTCAAAAATATAAAAGTCATGGCAACTTGGCTTGACCCAAGATCAGAAATGTGTCTGATACAAGGTGATGTACACTACTGCAATTCAAGACAAGAGGTTTGTTAAGCTCTTTGGGTTAAAGCGGTGTTGTAGCTTATTTTCTGACAAAGCTAATGCTAAACTATTGCTAATGCTAAAGCTAAATCAATTTATATCTCTGAACATCTGGGCAAGTCTTTTAATAGGGAATTGTTAGTTTCAGTCTAAACGGAAACAAACGATTCATTTTTTTAATGGATGTAAGCCACCTACTTTCTGTATCTCAACATCTGTCATTAAATCAGACAAAACCTTTCTAGGATTACTAAAATTGTTTACATTTTCTGGAGTTTAGACGTAGAATTCCATTCTGAACTCTATGACTTGGTTCAGATGTTTTTAGTACTCGGAATAAACAGCAGGAACTTTGACCCATTCTTCCAGACAAGACCAGATGAAACTGAGTCAAATTTAAAGGTTTATTTGCTTACAATCACATTTTCAGCTCTGCCCACAAGTTTCCTTTTGTACTAATGTCAGCGCTTTGAGAAAGTCACTCCCAAACTCTGGATTTATTGTCCTTGAGCTACTTTGTAGCAAATATGGAGTTAGAAGACTCTTGTGTCCAAGCACAGACAGAGGGAAATTTTATTTTTAAACTTTCCTTACAATCTATTCTTTATTGTAGCAATAAATCAACAGCTTTAATGTCTGCTTATCATCTTTTACCTGCAGGTCTTCCAGAGTGAAGTCAAAGGTGCTCAGGTCTGAAGGAAAGAGGCAGTTCATGTCATCCATGTCCAACTGATGGTAAAAAAAAATGGCCGGCATGTCAGTTTTCAATAGAACAAGTAAAATGTCTTTGTTATAAAAGTGATTCCATAGTTACCAACCTTAAATATGCAATGACTTGAACTTCTGTTAAATGCCTTCAGCTATTTTGATAACATTTAGTCAGTCATTCCATTTTGCAAATATTTTGTCAAAATTAATTTCTGATCATTGTCTAATCTAAGAATTTGTTCAAAGATAATCACACAAAATCTACAAAACACAAAATTTAAATGGATGATTTCTTTTATTAAGCGGAAAAAAGTTCTCTAACTTTTTTCACATTCTCTATGTGGAGAAAGTAGCTCGCCTTTTCTTAAACTTAAAATAAAGTAAAGTAAACAAAGTGCCATAAATAGAACCTACTTGACCACATAAAGTTCTCCAAAATTAACACATTATGCTGCCACAAAACACCTTAAATAAGCAAACAAACAAAAAAAACCTTATTGAATCAGTACCCTGGTCACTTTGATTTAAAAACAAAAAAGAAAATTCAATACATGCATCAAAGAAATCTTTGATCCCAAAGGTTCTGGTTTATGTGTTGTAATAATAACTTACATTTCTGACCAAGTTTGTGTTATTTCCCAGATCATCCAGGTGATCCATGAAGAAGCCGATTTCTGTCGCTGGAGTCTCATTTTCTTTGCTCTGTGTGGAAAAATCGACTTAGTTTTAAAACGCCAACAAATACAATCGTTTCAACCTGGGGATTTTTAAACATTTTTTTTTGTATTTCTGAGTTGAGTGTTCTTCTCCATGTGGTTTCCTTTAGAACCCAGAGACCTTGAGACGGAAGGCGTTGGGGTCGTCCTTGCTGTCCTCCCAGATCATTTCCATTTGCAGCCGATTCTGAAAAGCGGCCAGAGGCTTTGAGGAAACTCGGCTGCCTTGTACCTTGGTCGTGTCGAACGGGAAAACTCTGTGTTCTTCTGTGGGGAAGAGAGAACAGCGAGAACAGATGGGCGGTTTTGGCGTGAATGGCCGTCTGGTTCGAGTTCTGCTCTGCATCCCCAGAACCAGAACCAGAACCAAACACGGAGGACCAGCATTCTGGTTTTATGCTCCTCTAATCTGGAACAAACTTATAGAAAACTAGAAAACTGCTGAAACACTGACCTCCTTTAAAAACCAGCTGTGTTTGATTGTAACCTCTGGAAGATTGATCAGCATACCCGGAGTGTATTGATGATTTTGAAGATGGCGCTTGACAAAATGTAATGTTTATTGCTTGTTTCATAACTGGTTGTTGTTTTTATGGTTTAAAGCACTTTGTTGTGCGTTGCAAATAAACTCACTCAACTTTCTACCTGGCCTCTTTCAAAACAACTCCTAATCACTTACCTTTTTCCTCCCTCCTGTCCTCCAACGTCTGAGGACCGTTCAGCGCCGTGTTGTCTTTTCTGCTATGAACCCTGTGGACCAGATTTAGCACACTAAGGAACCAACTGTAAACCGTGTGTGAATAGCATTATGTATCTTCCTTACAGAACAGGTTTGTAGGTCTGGTAGAACGCCTCCAATGGGAGGCCCATGCACCAGCCAGGATAACCTTCAGGTGTGAAGAACATTTGGGGAGGAGGGAAACACACGCCGTGACAGAACTCCGGCATGTTGATCACCATGCAGGGGCCCGAACTGAACCTAAACGGAGGCGGGGGAGGCAGGTAACCCGTGTTCACCATGCAGGAGTTTCCAGGAGCCCTGGGTTCAAAGTGCATTGGTGGCAAACCGCCAAAAACCATGGTACCGGGAGGTGGGAAACCGTGACAGTTCCAAGGTCTGGGACAAACGGCAGGAGGAAAATCTCTGGTGGGTGGGTTCAACACGGGGGCCTGGAAGGGGCTCATGAGGCCGGGAAAGTGACTGTACGCCACCGGTCGGTTGCTTTGAACGTAATCGATGGTCCCCCTGAGCATCTCTGCAGCCGGTGGTGAGGATGGTGTGGCAGCGGTATCGACGTTCAGCTTGTGGACCTCATATGAGCAAATCAGCTGCTCCTTGAAGATCGAATGGCCCGTTTGAATAGCCGGTTCAAACCGAGTGGGGATGTTTTCCACCTTGTGGAGAAGATCTGTGCCTGCAGCGACCGGAGAGGAGTTCTGAGGAAAGGCTGGGGTCGGGGTTGGGTTCAGGTTTGGAGTCAGGGTTAAGGCCGTGGTCAATGCTCTGGGCAGGGAGCATTGACTTTCCTCTTCCAGGGAATCCAGTGAGACGGTTGGCACTGGTTCCATTGCTTAGCTGATTCTGAAACGGGGAAACTAAAGTTCAACATTTGGTCCAAAAATAAGAATTTAAAGGGGCAGTATTATGTGAGATGCCCGAGCCACCTCAACTGGCTCCTCTCGACGTGGAGGAGCAGCGGCTCTACTTTGAGTCCCTCCCGGATGATCGAGCTTCTCACCCTATCTCTAAGGGAGAGCCCGGCCACTCTGCGGAGGAAACCCATTTCGGACGCTTGTATCCGTGATCTCGTTCTTTCGGTCATGACCCAAAGCTCATGACCATAGATGAGGGTGGGAACGTAGATCGACCGGTAAATCGAGAGCTTCGCTTTTTGACTCAGCTCTCTCTTCACCACGACAGACCGGTACAGCGCCCGCTTCACGGCAGACGCCGCCCCAATCCACCTGTCGATCTCCCGCTCCCTTCTTCCCTCATTCGTGAACAAGATCCCCAGATACTTAAACTCCTCCACTTGAGGCAGGACGACCCCCCTGACCCGGAGAAGGCACTCTACCCTTTTCCGGCTCAAGACCATGGCCTCAGATTTGGAGGCACTGAGCCTCATCCCGGCCGCTTCACACTCGGCAGATCCCGCAGATCACGGCCCCCGCAACAGAATCGGTGACAAAGGACAGCCTTGGCGGAGTCCAACTCTCACCGGAAACGAGCCCGACTTACTGCCGGCAATGCGGACCAGACTCTGACACCGGTCATACAGGGACCTGACAGCCCGTATCAAAGGGCCCGGTACCCCATACTCCCGGAGAACCCCTCACAAGGCCCCCGGAGGGACACGGTCGAACGCCTTCTCCAAGTCCACAAAACACATGTAGACTGGTTGGGCGAACTCCCATGCACCCTCCAGGACCCTGCTGAGGGTGTAGAGCTGGTCCAGTGTTCCACGACCAGGACGAAAACCACACTGCTCTTCCTGAATCTGAGGTTCGACTATCCGACGGACCCTCCTCTCCAGGACCCCTGAATAGACCTTTCCAGGGAGGCTTAAGAGTGTGACCCCTCTGTAATTGGAGCACACCCTCCAGTCCCCCTTTTTAAACAGGGGGACCACCACCCCAGTCTGCCAATCCAGAGGAACTGCCCCCGATGTCCATGCGATAATGCAGAGTCGCGTGAGCCAACACAACCCTACAACATCCAGAGCCTTAAGGAACTCCAGGCGGATCTCATCCACCCCCGGGGCCCTGCCACCGAGGAGCTTTTTGACCACCTCGGCAACCTCGTCCCCAGAGATTGGAGAGCCCGACCCAGAGTCCACAGGCTCAGCTTCCTCAACAGAAGGCATGTTGATGGGATTGAGGAGGTCTTCGAAGTATTCTGCCCACCGACCCACAACGTCCCGAGTCGAGGTCAGCAGCACACCATCCCCACTGTAAACGGTGTTGGTGCTGCACTGCTTCCCTCTCCTGAGACGCCGGATGGTGGACCAGGCGGGCATCTGGTCAGGATGCCTCCTGGACGCCTCCCTGGTGAGGTGTTCCGGGCACGTCCCACCGGGAGGAGGCCTCGGGGAAGACCCAGGACACGCTGGAGGGACTATGTCTCTCAGCTGACCTGGGAATGCCTTGGGGTTCCCCCGGAGGAGCTGGAAGACGTGGCTGGGGAGAGGGAAGTCTGGGCCTCCCTTCTGAAGCTGCTGCCCCCGCGACCCGACCCCGGATAAGCGGAAGAAAATGGATGGATGGATGGAGTATTATGTGAGCCATTTCATAACACAATGAAGAAACTATGTTACCTTCAGTTGTTATAAAAAATGCTGCATTTATTAGATATGATTTTTATGTAAAGCCTTGAAATTGGGCCTCTGTCTCCTTAAGAAGTTCCTGCTCTTAACCTCAACTTCCTGAAGTTCCTGAAGTTGTGATGACTTCAGGAAGTCATCACAACATGGTTCCTATGTTAACTCTTTAACTATGTTTTTACCAGCTGCTGGCACACCTGGTGCAGTTGTACCGGGTGTTTGCTAATTGCTTCTGGCTAGTCTGAAGGAGCTGAGGAGAGGGCAGGGGTGCTCTGTAAGGCAGAAGCTTGGCTTGAAAACTGCAGCTCTGAGGACGAGTTACGTCTCAAATGCGCCGCTAGGTCTCAACTAGGCGTTTAACACAGCTAAATGGTTGCCACGGGAGATTAACAGATTTCTCAAACGTGCGTGAAAGAATCAAAGCAACCCTGCAGCCATGTTTTGTGATGAGGGAATGATAACATGGATGTAAACATAAAAAAAAGTCAATTTCATAATACTGCCCCTTTAATAAAATAACTCTGTGAGGCTGTTTCATTATACTATACCTTCCAGTGTGTTGTGGGGACTTTTGGGTTCTTCTCTGGCAACATATACTGACATTTGAAGGCAGGAAAACAAAGACTGTGAGTTTAGAAGAGAAACTACCTGAAGACCTTTCAGTGTTGACACATGTGGATATAAAAATGTACACTATCCAGGTAAAATATGATGGTTGTGTTCTGTATGTAAGGACAATCTCCTTATTCCTCAGGAAAAAGCGTGAGAAGACCACATGAGATATTTATGGAACCAAAACACTGGATGTCCCTAATGCAGCACCATAACCAGTGAGGCAGAGTGGTGTCAGCTTTATGTTATAGGGATTTAATTCTTTAGATAGAATTGGTGCTTTTGTAAAAAGTGCAGCAGATGTAAAAAAAAAAAAGACTCAAAATCTGTGTAGTAAAGCTGAAGCTGAAGAAATTGTAAGTTTCATAATGTTCTAGTCAAAGTCCAAAACACATAGTCTAACAGAAAACATGTAGGGTCACTTGAAAAAGGTTTCAGAAAATGTGTTCTTGCGATATGAATAAGGCTGAGAACTTTTGGAAACATGATAAATTCACATGTTGCATACTGACAGGCAAATTGGTCAGAACCAAAAGTTTCTATGACAAGAATTAGTTTAAAGGTGTGCAAATTTATGTTAATGGGTAATGGAGCCTTTGTCCATTTCTTTTGAGCAAATTACTTATTTATGGTATAAGTTAAATGAAGTTTGTACACATTTTAAATCCTCTGAAATGTCACTTCTCCATGTGTTCAAATGAATACTTCCCTTCTATGCTGACAGCTAGCGGGCAAATCATGCCAACTGTAGTTGATGAATCGGATTTCATGGGCTTACCTTTTTTTGGGGGAGGGGGGTTCTTTGTCTTCAGCTAAAGCTGGATTCAAAACTGGACTCATTATTCATTCACTTAAATTCAAATACAAACAATTCAGGCTTGTTTTTGCTCAGAAGCATTCCATTGACTGTTTCTCATGAATTAAAGTGGAGGAATATTTATATTTGAAAAGAGAACCATATATACCTATTTTTCCCCTTTCCCCTCCTTTTGCTTATGTATTATGTGTTTAATTATTTAGTTGCGACAAAAATTTAATTTTGTCTCTAATTTAATAATTAGATTATTAAATTATTCCAACTATCTATGTGTAAAGTTACCGAACACTGAACGCGATTGCGCAATGGTCACCCGCGTTACGGCTGTACAACATTTCCCAGGATGCTCTGCGGTCGCAGTCGGATATCCTGAAAGAAGAAATCTTTGCTGCACGTGGGATTCAGACATAGCAACAACGCTTTTACCGAAAACCTTTGGACTTTCCAGACTTGAACCGTCTATTCGACTTCATTTGAACGTGTAAAACCCAAAGCCACAGTGTCGTCGTGATGTTTCTACAATATTATCTAAATGAGAACGGAGACCGAGTCTACACCCTGAAGGTAAGCCTAGCTTCGTGTTTACGTCGCCTAACATTAACATTTTAACACTGACAGCATTTTATTCTCATTAAGTTTCACTTCCGCTTTTGAATGTTACTCTACTTTTTTTAAAATTCGTCAAAGTAAATAGTTTGACATATGGTGAACTTCGTGAGATAAAGAAATTAGGCGAACAGCTCGAGTAGCCACGTTAGCTTTTAGTGCTAACTCTGTGCTGTTTACTTGAGCTTTATTGGGTTTTGTCGTATTGCACGCAACAGCAAAACTATTCCAAAAAATATCATTTCTTACTATACATGTGTTACTTCGCACTGTGTTTTTAGAATACCTTGCAAAAAATATTGTTTATTTAAATTGGCTACGAGTGGGAGTCGTACTGTTTTTTTTTTTTATGGAAAACTTGGGACTTTAAGCAGACTTTGTCTTGTTTTCAAAATCTCATACATTGTATCTCTAACCAGTATATGTTTCCCTCACCCCACCACCACCACACCATATGCTGTAATACGTTTCCTTGTTATCCGCCAATAGAAGGCGACCCCCGAGGGGCAGCCCACCAGCTCGGCCCACCCGGCTCGCTTCTCTCCGGACGACAAGTTCTCGCGGCACCGGGTTCTGGTGAAGAAACGCTTCGGGATCCTCCTCACGCAGCAGCCCAGGCCCGTTCTGTGATGGAGGTGATGACAAACTCCTGGGTTGGATTCAGAAAGACTTGACTATGAGCTGGATCAGCTACAACTTGGATTACTATTTTTTTTTTTTTTACTTATTATAATTGTGTAAACTCAATAAAACTTGCTAATGGATTTTACTTAGTTGTGTTTTGTGTTTGGAATACAATCCAGCCTTAGAGATGAGGGAAACTTCTTGTGGGAATAAAAATAATTTGAGGGTTTTAAAAGTAATTTGTATTTCAAAGTCCTTTCTCTTTGTTTTGCTGTGAAAAAAAAAACTTGTCAAAATTACAGATTTGTTTTTTTCTTAAATGAGTAAAAAGTAATCCAAAAGGAATTTACAAAGTTTTTGTAGCTACTAGTGATGGAGAAAGTTTTGGTGCCACTTCTCTATCCTCCTCCGAAAAATATTTCACTCATAGCTAGGTCTACATCGGCAGGTACAAATTGATGAATAATGTGTTAAGAACAGCTGTCACTAAAACATAAATTTAAATTTTTTATTTTTAAATATTTTAAATTAATAGAAATTCAATATTTAAATAAAACGCTACATGTGACATGAGCCCTTGACTTTAAGATGAGGTGTAGTGTTTTTGTAAACATGAATATTGTTAACATACATTCAAAAAAATAAAATCCTCCTGGCCTCCCCAAAATTCGCCCTGGGCTCCTTTCAGGCTGGCGCAGGCCCTGCCAACACCAACATTTGGAGCTTCACTTCCACCAGCTGCAAATGGATAATAGATAATATACTTCCATGTTTTAGTTCGCTCCCTGGTTTAAGGCACCTGCTTCTAATAGTTGCTCATTAGAAGGTCTAAGAAGAACACTGACATGTTGAAAAGGTTGTTACCACCAGGGAGAGAACTAAAACATGCATGATGCCAGGACCGACTTTGGGCACTCTTGTAGTAGGGTAACCAAAAACCCCGTTAATTTCTCGCAGAATATAAGTTAGCACTACATTCCCCAGACGTCTCAACGAAAAGTCATTATCACGCATGCGCAAACTAGATGGAACGACGGCAAGGAAGTTGGGACTTGAGGAGCGCAGTCGCGTGCTGTTTTTTGGTGGGTCGTTTGGAATAAATGTGCGGAGAAAGCCCGGCACGGGAGCTGAATGTTTACGGATGAAAACCGAAAACAAATGTAAATTGGAGGAGCCGTTCAAGGGAAACGGAGACGGGTATGTGTTCACGGTGACTAGCCGGTAAATTGTGAAGAATTCGACCGGGAAATTTTTGTCGTTGTGAGAGAGCTATCTGGAGGTCCACAGAGTTGACAGGTTGTCTGCGGCGTGGCTAGGCTAGTCGCACCGACTGAAAGCCCTCCGCTCCTCAGCCGAGACCGCAGCTCTGTTCTGGCGGCTGTCTCAGCCGAAACACCTTAGGTGTCCTCCCAGGTTTACAAAAGTTATTAAAGACAACTTTAAAATAAAACACGACTCGCTTTTAAACCAGTCAGATTTTTTTTATCGAAATTGAAAGCGCCACTCTATAATTTTTTATTTATTTATTTTTTTACCGGTTTTATTGCATTAAAACTCGCCGCTCAGTCGCAGTTTCTCTTTGAATTTACATAGAGGCGACACAATGTAACGCAGCATAGTGTGCTTGGGATCAGGTGCGTATGGCTGCATTTTAACCAGTTCTGCTGAAAAGGGACGCGTTTGCCGACCGGTTCAAGCCAGAATTATTATAGCTAGCTTAATTGGCTTAGAATGGCAGCTGAGTGGCGGGGTTGAAAAACGAGCAACATCATTGGAAACCAAATTAATATTCAGCATTAATCTGACTGCTACTGCTCCCGGTTTAATACACATCACACACACTTCAGTCTGCATCAAATAGTCAAAACTGACTTTGTCCTAAAGAGCTTAACGGCTGTCGGAGATGATATCTGCTCAATTTTGAGCGACATAGCGCCACTGAACATGGTGAACATATATATATATATATTCTGCTGCTTTGTTTGCGGTGTTCTGGAGCGGGATTTGGAGCAGCTGTCTTTGAGAATCAGAGGCCTAAGAGGATTTGACAGCCAGATGGGTAACAATACTGCACCAAGTTGCCAGAAGAAGTCCTGACAGCTTGACTGCAGCATTTCTGAACACCTAAAACACTAAAAAAAAGTGATCTCTAAAAAGCATGTAATTACTAATAGATTTTGATAGAACATAGAAATAAGTGCTGTCAGAAATGAGGACAAAATGTCTTGAATCATCTTGTCAAGATGTCAGCACTGATTAGATCCTTTTAGACTTCTTGTTGATTCAAGTAATGCGTCCTCTGGGTTATTTGGGTGGCCTCAGGTTCAGGAGGAAGTTGCAGTCAGTCACAAGTGTTGTACCCCACCCTCCCAACTCTTTATACAGCAGCCTGAGTTCTCCAGATGTTTCATACAGATTCTTCTAGGCGTGCCGGCTGTAAGCGCTCACTTCTGTTTGTACTAGAAATGCACCGATTAGGGGTGGTTGAGTTTCAGTTTCTGCGAAGTTTTGACCTGTC
The DNA here is from genome assembly GCA_033032245.1 of Poecilia picta. NCBI lineage: Eukaryota > Metazoa > Chordata > Actinopteri > Cyprinodontiformes > Poeciliidae > Poecilia > Poecilia picta. The sequence goes on along the minus strand of CM065370.1, from coordinate 7,096,157 downwards.
CTGGTGCTGCAGATGATGAATAATTCTTACTTTTCTTTGAGATATACAGTAAATAACAGCTATTAGAAGTATTTTTTTTCTAGAGTTCTTTCTGTCAGTGTTTGTGGTAGTGTTGTTTTTAAGTTTTCTTTACGATAAGATAGTTTGGTAGAGTCCATTTGGTTGAGGTCCAAAATTTGCAACATTTGCTACATTTTCAGCTGGTGTGGTTCTCTTTCACATGTCACTGTGTCATGTGAAAACTAATTCCTCACCCATGACAGTGCTGCATCAGAAACTATCGAAGGAAATGACACAAAAAGATATGAGCGCATCTTTCTTCTTCACAAAATGTAAATAAAAATGGAATAGCATCAGGTTTTAAGGCTTGTAGGATTTCCTTTTTGCCGTTGGTAAAACAAACAAAGAAGTCATTTTTCCTGCTTGCGCCATACTCAGCTGGTGTGAATTCATCCTTTATATTAGCAACTAACATGGACTTTAACTATAAACATAAATCATTGTGTGTGTCAGATCTTTAGAGAATCAAGATCCTAATATCCTGCCAACACATTGAAGGTTGAAAGCTTAAAATAACAAAGCAAAGCAACTCTCTTCAGCCTTCCTTGTATTTTCTAAAACTGGCTCGCTTGGCTCACTCTTGCCAAGTCAGCAAAAACTTCCCCAGGGCATAAATCTGACTCAACGTCTCTTTTCGTAGCCAGAAAATATAAAATGTTAAAGGACTAAATCCTGTTTCTCAAGTCGCTTCTTTCAGCTAACAAGTTCAGTTTTTAAACACCTCATGAAAATTGTTGCTTTTGAATGTTCTTCCTGCAGTAGCAACTTCCATGTTGAAAGGAGTAGGTAGAGTCATAGCATGAGGCATTCACATGTTAAAACACTGAATATTTAGTGTTTTTTAAAGCTGAAAATTGTCAGATTTCATCCCACTGACCATTTCCCCTTGTGCATTTCCAGCTTGGATGTGTGAATATTTTTGTTTTGTGTACAAGCAATACTTTACACAGAGGGATTTTTCTTCTTCATAATTTTCCCCTCGAGAAGAAAGTCACCGTTTTCCAATTGTTTTCAATTCCAACCCATCTGAAAATGGAAATGAGAGATTCCTCTTGTCTAGGAGTTAATTTTTGGTCTGAATTTGACAGTGTAATGTATCTATTGCTGCCTCGCTCTACACACCTCATGCCCCCTCCCTACTCTGAATGTTGACGGACTAGGAAATGTTTTTTTTCTTAAAAAAAAAAAGAAAATAGGAACAACCTGCCTTGCCTCTGCAGGCTGAGAGAGAGCTGGTACTCTCCAGTATAACCGGTTAGAACCGCTCTTCTTTAATTATTAAATTATATTCCAAGACTAAAAGAAAGAAAGAAAGAGAGAGGGGGAAAAACCCAGTTCAGCTATATGCACTGCTCTTTTAGCTTCTGAACATGTAAATTGACACTCAGTTTTCTTTTTGTGCTCTGACTGTTGATTCCTGGCTGTTTTACATCTCAGTCACTCATTCTGTCAGAGGACGATGGCACTTGTCGCTGAAGCTTGGTTTTATACGTAGAATGTAAGGTAACCGAGGCTGGCGTTGTGTCAGATGAATGCCATGTGAATGTAGCGTATTTGCTCCTTTTTCCAGTTCGCAAAGCCATGGGTCGTGGTCAAACAGAGGAGGTATTGTTGAAATCTGAAATTGATTGGCTTCCACAAGGCACATGACATGGTGCTTCCTGTTGCTTACTACTGATTTTACAAAAAGATAAACTCCCATATCGGTGTGTTGGAGAGCTAATGTTTTTATTTCGCATGTAAAGATCCAACTTCTCATTTTTTTTCTCATGTTTTTTTGTTTCTCTGTCTCTCTCCATCTGCCCTCTACCACTCTGGCTGTAATCAACGATAGAAACATCGTGAAGACCCTTCTCATGTCTTGTTCAAAAACCCTTTGAGTTCGGAAGACGAGACAAACCCACATTGTGGTTCCCACCACGTTGCCATATGCTAGCATCTCCCCAAACACAAGCACATTTTGACCAGAATTTCCTTTGATACTGAAAGGTTCAAGACGAACCCGGTTTCTACCTCAATGGAGTGTTTCATGACCAAAAGGAGAAACCGTAGAGGTAGCGGTTACCTCTGCATCAGCTGGGAAATAGCCTAGCTCAGGTCAGCACAGTGCTGCCAGCCACTCCCTGATTGGTCCTTATTCCCCCCCTCCCCCTGCCCCCCATCTATCCCCACTTTCCTAGTTTTCTGTCACGCAAACCTCTCTTAAGCCACCCGCCATGTCGTCGGTCCGCTTCACGGTGACGCCCACCAAGGTCGAGGACCTCACGGGGCTGTCCGACACGTCGCCCGACATCAGCTCCCGCCCGTCCGCCCACGTTCGCTTCGGCTCCAGGGAGAGCGTCAATCGCAGTGACCCGGTGAGCGAGGGGTCCGCAGGTGGAACGACCTTCGGAGGAATGGGAGGGAACGAAACGCCGGACCGCAGCAGCATAGACCAAGGTGAGACGCACACACTTGTTCTCACAGGCTTAGTAGGGTGTTAAATATTTTAACATTGTGGTTATAATTTAGCAATCCTCTTCCATACTTATCTCACATAAAACATGCGCATGAAAATACATATTTTTGTGTGTACATGCAAAAATGCTTTGTGTGGAGGAAAGCCCCAATCTCGAGGTTGACCTTTCAGCTGTAAAATGACCCCAAACGTGCTGTCAGAGGTGCAGTTGAATAGTTTAGATCAGAACTTATTCATGTGTTGGAGCGGCCCACTCAAAGTACAGACCTTGATTCAACTGAGCCTCCAGGTTAAACCTGGAAATTGATTTGTACAGTTGCTATCATTTTCATATGATGGATTAAAGGGGCAGTATTGGGTAAAATCAGCTTTGTCATAATGTTATTCCCTCATCTTAAACAGATGTGGAGTGCTTCTCTGATTCTTTCAAACTTGTTTGAGAAAGCCTTCAATCCGCATGGCAACCATTCAGCTGTGCAAAACGCATGGCTTTAGATCCGCCCTCGAGGACAAAACTCCTCCGCTGCAGTTTCCAAGATTCTGAACTTCACAGAGCAGCCTGTGACTCCCCACTCTACTCCTTCAGACTAGTCGGCAGCAATTAGCAAACACCTGGTGGAGCTGCAGATCTGTTGAGTTCATCATAGTTGCTACTTCTCAGTGAAACGCTGGTAAAAACCTTGTCAAAGGGTTAATAGAGAAGCCATGTTGTGATGACTTCCTGAAGTCAGAGTTGAATTTCTACAAAGAATGCCATGACAAGGACCAGTGATATGTTTTAAGCTCTGGTTTGCATACTCTTTTATGTTTCTTTATTTTTTTAAATCCTAAAAATAGAAAAAAAAAATGCTGTTTTTTTTTTTTTTTTTTTTTTTTTTAATGCCCAGAAATTTCCTAAAGCTGTCTAAAACATTTTTCTTTTTTAAAAAGTCACGTGACATTTATGGCTCTGAACAAGTTTTATTTGATTTTCCTTAGCGCAAAATTGCTCTTTTGGTTGTAAAGGTCGCAGAGCCTTGGTCTAGCATGTAAAAGCCCAACAATCATCTCCTCGGGGGGGCGAGGAGATGATCTGGTTTGCAGATCCTCTTCGTCTCTTCTGGACAGAGATCAGATTCAGGACCTGAGCCTGAGTCGAGCCCGACCTGAAATTCAGGCCAGATGGGGTCAAACTTATTTGCCCAATGGTTGGTTCTGATTGGGCTCAGGCTTCTGTGGTATGTTGTTGAGCTTACATTCATGATAAAAAGTTGTGTTAATCTACTTACTATAGCATAAATAAAGGATGAGGTTGTTTACCCTGTTGAGAAAAGAAAGAAAATAAGGTGCAGAATTTCATTAGCATGTAACAAGCACTGCACAATGCGCATGCAGCTCCGCCTTTTTCCACTCCCATCAATCACACACATCCCAGATGATTTGCATTCGACTCACCCTGCAGTCATATCAAGCTACAAAATGGAGCTGGAAGACGTTGAATGAAAACTAAAAAACAGGAGAAGTTGCACCGCTTACTCAAATAGTAGCCTAAAAATGAAAGTGGTAAAATCTTAATCAAAATAATGCCGGGCTTTCTTCAGGCTCAGGCTTTTAATTAATATTAATTAGTCTGGTCAGATCGGACTCACCAATAAGAGCCACCTTCCTATGTGGCCTCACTTAGATTTTATTTACTCCAGATCTGTCACAGAGCTCACTAAGCTGCACGTTTAATAAAATTCATAGGAGCTTTTTTTTCCTCCTGGCTAATTTAAGTCGATGGCTGTCACGATGACGATGCGCTGATATTTAAAAGCAAATAAGAATATCTGTGTTGGGTTCACTGGCTCAGTGAGATGTAACTGAATTAGCCCACTGATCCACTTAAGCAGTTGCATTGTTATGAGGATGCCCCGCACTGTTTAATAAGCTTCCATAAATAGATATTGAGACGGTTAATCCGTTTTGATCGGGCCGCTGCGACGTTGCAGCCTGTCCATATTTCTGTCCCCACGTGTCCCAAAATAAAAGAAGAAGAAAAAATGCTGATGGAGTCGTGTTACTGAAGCAACTGAGTCAGGTTCCTGAAGTACTGACAGGAGAAGTCTGAGTGAATGGATGAGCAGCTACTTCCTCTACGAGTCATTATTGTTTTTGACACCATTACAGTTAGCTGCTGAAACTGCTGGGCGGAGGAGCCCTTCTGTTTGGGAACGCTCTCAGAAACAAACAACCGTTTCCCCCTTGGGTTCACCCACATGTGGTCTAGCAGCTGTGGACTCTGAGCAGACAGCAGTAGAGAAGTGATAATGGAGAATTGAACAAATTAATTCCGCTCCTTTACACTTTCATCAGTTTTAACACAGCGGATAGTAACTGTTATGCACTTGTAGTATCTCAGATGGAACATCACACAAGGCGTCACCAGATCCTACAAGAAGTGCAGTGTCTTGTGTTAATTATTTAACTAAGTCAGCAAAGAAAACAAAAAACACCCCTACAAGATGTTGCCACATTTGCAGGGAAAAAAATGAAGCCATTGTTCCATGAGACATAAAGGAGAGGTGCACCAGAAAATTGATTGACTATAAATGGGTTATTTTTTGTTTGATTGACCCAGATTTTTGTATTTGAGCTATTAAATGGATATTTGGGGATTTCAGCTATTCACTAGCTTTGCCTTTGCCTTCCTATGTAATTCTCCTCAATTTTCATCTCTACTCAATACTCTTTCTGGACTTTCTCCCATGGACCTTACCAAGCCCCGCCCAGAAATGCCCCTCGGACTTCATGTCTCACAAGGAAAGCTTTAACGCGCCTAGTTAACATGGCGTTGGCTGACTACAGAGTATTTCTGAGTCGATTAGTTTAACATTTCTGCCGGATGTTCACAAAATATCAGCCACGACATGGACGAGATCAAGGTGTTTTAGCCACTCTATGCCTCCAATATTGTGCGAGTTGCAGCTAAATGCTACCGGTCGATGAGGAAAACAGCAGATCCTCAGACCCTCAGCATAAATATAGCTGTGGACAAGATCATTGATGCTTATTCTAGCAAGGCTGGGTAAGTCATGGTTTTGAGGGTGATTTTGAAATGAGTGATTTTTGTTGTTTGCAAATGTTTGAATGTGCCTCGGTCTGCTCTGATAGGACAGAGCAGAGCAGCAAGTTAACACTCGGTACTCGGTGGCTAACACAATTACAGTTTAGTAAAAAGCCTTTTCAGGTGAATTAAAATCTTTAATAGATACGGTACAGATACGTTAGATAAGTTTTCAGATACGGTGCACATTGCATATTGATCTGTTCGGCTAACGTAAGGCTGTAACAGGCTTCAGGATGTAGACGTTGTATCGGTGCTGCCATTATGCTGTACGTGGCTAAAAGGTTTTCATAATGGATGTGTTTATTATTGACTATTTTTTTTCATTCACTAAACGCAAATAAAGCAAAGTAATAATACTTACGCCAGAAGACAATCCTTTGTTCTTTTGATTCTACGATGCTATTTGCAAACGCGGTCGTGAAAAAGTTTAATCCAAGCAAGACTTTCCGTTTCAGATTTTAGAAATCTGTGAATTTTAGTTCCACAAATATGATCAAGATACCTGACATCGCCTGTACAGATACTCCACTTACGGAGAACCATTGTTTTAGAGTCCTGACGCAAAAACTTTCTGTCGGTCCGGTACTTCACAATGTATATTAGCTTGAGTTTGTGAGACGGTAGCCCACTGATTGCTGCACTGTGACGTCAAATGGGCATTAGCCAATGAAAAGGTCGGGCTGTGGTAAGGTCCATTGATCTGGATTTCTGTCTACAGCGAGGGTGATTTCCGGGAAGCTTCATAGCGTTGAAGTGGCACATTACATACATTACGGCCAAACGTAAAATTTAAAACTTCAGCAGAGTCCACACCTCCAGTTAGCAGTCGTTTCTCAGTAGCCACGAGTTCAGATACTCTATATCAGTGGTCCCCAAACTACGACCCGCCTCCACATTTGGTCCGACCCCCAGAACAATACCAGAGGGCATTTAGATCTTTTTTCATATACCGTATTTTCCGGACTATAAGACGCTACTTTTTTTCCTAAGCTTTGAACCATGCGGTTTATAGTCCAGTGCGGCTTATATGTGGATTTTTCTTCAACCACCAGGGGGCTCTTTAGAAGGACTGAACCTTTGGAAATCAAAACTGGAAATAAGAAGAAAGCGCCCATTAAAACAGAATTATGTTTTAATTGAAATTTGAGAATGTTGTTGATCAGGTAAATAGCATTAAAGGGCAAAAGAAGATTTTTCGTTTTTTTAAATAATACTGGGATCATTATGAGAATATGAGGGATAGATATTAGGATTCAATAGATGGGAGTAGTGCAACAATAATGGATGCAAGCTGCTGTTGAAATCTAAAGAAGAAGCAGAGGAACGTGAAGAATAAAGCGCCCATTTTCATTTAGCACATGCTAGTAGCAGACATGAAGGATAAACACTTTTACTATTACAGTTACCGTTTGGAAACTACCATAATCAGTTCAGTTAAATCTTAACTTGGCAACTTTTTCTTTTTCAACCGTAATAAATGTGATATTCAATTGACCTGTTATGACTCAAATTTTGTGTGTTTGCCCCCCTCTGCTGCTGCTGCATCGCTGTGGAAAAACCTAGAGCGACAGAGATATCTGCAGTTTATTTTTTGTAAAAAGAAAAAAGTCACAAAAATGTTGTTTACTGTTTTTTTTTTTTTTTTTTTTTTAACTTTGGGGTTGCAACTTATAGTCTGGTGCAGCTTATAGTCTGGAAAATACAGTATTTATTTAATAAATAGTGTTATTTCCTGGATTTTTTTCTGTGAAGAACCCAGAGAGGGTTATTTGATTGTGCTTTCTGGATAACAATACATTTTTGGATTTAGGCACTCCTACAATCATCACACTTTTTCTGTTACAAACGGGACTCCGCCCCCAGCAGAAAAAGGAAAAGTTATGTGGCCTTCACGAAAAAAGTTTGGGGACCCCTGCTCTATACAATCAAATACTGTAGACTCCACTTCCTACAGAGTCTGTGCTTTGTCTGACTTTATGCAAAGTCTACAAAGCCTACTTCATACAAAGTAGACTTTATATGACGTCTACTTCATACTTTTGAATGAATTAGAACGGAACTTTTCTTCTATTTGATTTTTCAATCAGAAATTTTTTCGTTAGATTTTTCTTTGGTTTAAACATCTGTCAAGGAATATATGGGATTGTCCTTACAGTTAGTAATGCTAACTGCAGATAATATGCCAAAGCCAGTATAAAACATCCTCAGGAATTAAAATCTGATTCTTCCAACCTTGATAACCATTCAGCTAGAAACTCTTTTGAAACTTTTTTCTTTTTTACAGTTCTGAAAGCAAAATAGGAATCAGGCAGAACCAAAATCAGAGATTTTAGAAAATCTGAGATCAAAAATTGGGTGCAGTATTCTGATGAGTCTCCATTAAAAAGCTTATTTGTTGATTTCTGCCTCTTGGTTCATCCATCCATTTCTCCTAGTAGCTTCTTTTTGTTTTTGCAGATGGAGCTGCAATGTTTTGTCAATTCCTTCTTTTAGCTGCAGAAACTTCTGAACCCGCTGATCCCTGTTGACCTCCTCCCTGCTGTCCACTTGCTTCTCAGCATGACCCGCTCCTGGTGGATAAACATTTACTAGTATTTGCTCACGTTCCACCCTCAGAATTGGTCCATATCTTTGTCGAGTGAATGATGAGCCATCGATACCAGCACGGTCACAGGGCTTGCTACACATCTGTTGACGTTCACATTTAGCAACTTAAAGTCAATAACCTGTCAAGCACATTGAAGAACAACAGGGCGTTCCACCATAATCTGACCAGCGTGGTTCTTAGCTTGACCAATAAATATTTCCAGACAGTATCGGTTATGTTGGGGTTACTTCCAGCTATCATTAACCCTAATTGGTGTTTTGAATGATAGCTGGCGTTAAGACAGAGTTTCTGAAGAGTCTGAAACGAGCAAGAAAACAAAAAACGTCCAAATATCTTGTTCTCAATTTTAGTTTTCAATTAGCTGCATTTTATTCAAAATTTTTTTTTTTTTTTTGGAGCCATTTCTTGTCGTTCTCGTCATCTGTTGTAGTTCTGACCCATGAATTTGAGTGTTATGCCTTAGTAAAACTACAACACCCGTCAATCTTAACATTTGAGCAAGCAGTCGTGTTGGAAGGATTTCATCGCAGGATATGTGTCGTAACCAGTTCTTCTTTGTGGTTTCATTGTGATGAGGAACCAGTGTTGTCAGGCTGCTCCTCTGTGAGGCTGATTCATCAGATGCAGTCTGGGAACCGCAGATGAATCTCTGAATCTGGACCATCTTGTTGAGCAGGTTTGTTCGCCAGGAGTGCTCCCAAGTCTGAGTTTTCTTTTTTTTCTCACGCAGTCAGATGTTAGGTCACACCCTGATGTTTTGACTTTATTTAACCAAAGCACACACATTACTTGGTTTACACCAAATGCTTCAGTGTGGTTGTTTTCTGTAATGCGAAAGGACTCGCGAAAACGTCCCTCCTGCTGAATACCAGCTGCAGGTTTTCATCACTTTCCAGCACCCCTACGTGACCCAAAGTGCAGCTTGCGGACGACTGCTTTCGTTAGCTTGGGGAAGTAAAGAGGGAAATGATGGTGCTGAGTCAAGTGCTGCTGATGGTGCAGGGATGTGTGCTGATGGCTTTGAAAGGGATTCGGTGACAGCATCTCCCTTTTATTGAACTGTCCTGCATAAATCTGTACAGCTTGACCTCAGTGAATCAAAACGACAGCAATCTTGACTCTGTGCTCATATTAATGTTCTGGTCGTGTGTGTGTGTGTGTGTGTGTGTGTGTGTGGTCTCTTTTCTTGCTGTTCAGGGGAGGGGAACTCCAAGATCTCCAGTGTTTACATCAACAGTCATGGGATGGATGACGATGAATTTTTCGACAGGAACTTGGCCTTATTTGAGGTTTGACAATCAAACTGATTATCTTTAATGTTCTAAGTTTCCTGCAACATTTTATCTTATAGGATTGATGGTGACAAAAATCTGTGTGTGTGTGTTTTTTTTTCTGTTTGCCAAACTTGAGCTAAAAAGCTGCATGGTGGGTGCAGCTAATTTTAGCTTGTATAGATTACCAGCTTCTCTGGAAATGTGTCTAACCTTTTTCTATAATCAGTCAGGTTCTTCTCTTTCATGTTTTCTTCCTCTTGATTGTTTAACACCCATCCTCTTCTCTTTCTCTCTTTATCTTGCTGCTTTTGACTTTGATCCTTTCTTTGTTCCAGACTCACTGCTGCCTTTTCGTGTCCCCACCACTGTTATCTCACATTGACGTCTCCCATTGTTCGATGACCAACAGGAGGAGATGGACACTAGGCCGAAGGTGTCTTCTCTGCTCAGCCGCCTGGCTAACTACACCAACCTGACGCAGGGAGCAAAGGAGCATGAGGAGGCTGAGAGCATCGGGGAGAAGAAGAAAACCAGCAAGGTGTGAAATGCTACACATCGTTTTGAAAATCAGTTTACTGTGAAATAACGCAATAAAGCTTTTCTAATACACTATATATCATGTTGAAGCATAAAATCTCAAAATGAAACACTGTTACATTCTGATATGTAAAGTATCAGAAACATTGCTTTGATAAATTACACACAATGTGACTGAATAGTTTGAAGAAATGGTGGAAAACAGATGGAGTCCCTTTTAGAATGAGCTCGTTGTCCATCCTCTCCTGCGTCAGTCATCGAGTTGTTGTCTAGACAAATCATATCTACGACTCAAAGGGTGTTGAGACCTGAACTCGGCGTACACTGCAGCGCTCGATGATAAACTGCACGCGTCCAAGATAAGATGATCTGTTTTGGCCGTTCATAGTATTTCCAGCTTAGATTGGCATGTCTTTCCACCAGACAGTAGGAAGGGGATTTGGGTCGGGGGAGTTTAACCAAAACAGTTTTAATCTTTCCTTCTGGTTCTGCGATGTGTTCAGTACAAGCATCACCAAAACGCTGCTACACCACTTGGAGATTAGCTTGTAACTGGGCCAAATTAAGGAAAATAAGAGCATGCTTTCACTCTTTTTTTTAAAAAAGTGAAACCAAACTAAGTTTGACTTTCAACATAACCAGGAAAAACTTTCCTTTTGCAGTGAATCTGCTTTCATTTAGGCTAAGGACATTAAAACTGGAGTGATGGGAGCTTTTCTGTTTGAGTCACTTAAGAGTCTGTCTGCAGAGTTTTGGACTAATGGAAGGGGAACAAGGGACTTTTTATTAATAAATTCAAAAGTGCATAACTATAGTCTCAATGTGAGGAAGTTATCGAGTTTTCAAGTTAACAGCCTTAGTTTTGCAAATATTTCTCAAATGATAAAACGCTTTGACGTTGAGTGACCTTGAAGAGACATTGATTGGTTCCTTTAGGGACTCTGGTGGTACTGACAGCTTGAAGAACAGACTTTCTGAAAGAACAGTACAGTTGAATGTCATCTGTGTGCAGATAATATGAAATGTAATGGAATGTGGTGATGATGTGTTTAAGAGGGACATAGCAAAAAGTAAATAATAAATATGTACTCCAAAGCTTTGGAGTACATTTTAGATCAATGCCATAATATATTATACCATATTTTATTAGTACTACTTGGTCTACACTGAATTATGAACTCCTGTCTTTATTTTACCAACGTTTTCATGGAGTACAAGGTTATAATTTTTACTCCAGTTTTGTTGATCTATTGATCATTCTGCTGCCAACTGTTATAGTTCCAATTATCCAGAAAAAATTTGGAGAACATAATTTTTTTCCAGTGACATAAGCTTAATGCTCATTGCCTCAAACATCATAAAATCTAAAGTTTAGCATTTCAGCTGCTATCTGTTCATCTTTCTTTTACTAACATTCGACAGTAAAAGTAGCCAATACAGCCTCTCTTTCATAATTAGAAGATTTATTGGTTGAGTTTGTGTGCAATGAAAGGAATTTAACTTTGATTTTCATGTGACCTAAATTTTGAAAGACGCACGCAAAATGATGTGGACTGCCTTGAGTACAGTTTTGTTATCTGAACATCCCTGTTAAAACATTTTAGTAACTACTGCTGCTTTCTACACACATTCATTTGACATTCTTCATACAAAATATAAAAGTAGACATAAGCTGCGAAGTGCTAAATTCCAAACGGATACTTTCTCTGTTTCAGTCGCCGCAGATGGGGACGTTCATGGGCGTCTACCTCCCTTGCCTTCAGAACATCTTTGGAGTCATCCTGTTCCTGAGGTTGACGTGGGTGGTGGGGACCGCCGGCGTGCTGCAGGCCCTCTGCATCGTCTTCATATGCTGCTGCTGTGTGAGTGTTTCTTTGTCGGCGTGTGTTCATGGACATTATTGAAACGTTTTCAGTAACATTTTGTGGGACTGTTTCTGCTTTCCAGACGTTGCTGACTGCTATTTCAATGAGCGCGATCGCCACTAATGGAGTCGTGCCAGGTATTCCCCTCTCTTCTAATAAATGGCTAATATTTATTTCCTCTCGATGTTTAAGCAATGCTCCTGATGGAATTTTTGTCGTTTTTGTGCTGCCTGTTTCTGCTCTGTGTTCATAAATTAAAACGTGGTTGTAATAAATACCTGCCACTGACCTCATCTTTCAACAGGGTGTCTAAATTGGCGTATTAAATAAAATGTCAAAGTCGTGTGATTCTCTCATGCCTGCAGCATCTTGACATTTTGAAAAGAACAAAAGTAGATCAAATGTAACATGGATAACATGCAGCTTCAGTTTATCTGCTTTGTACTGCTGTAAGCGCTTTTAGTTCTCATACTTACTCTGTTTCCATGTTTATTACGGGCGATTCAAAAGATTATAAAGTGTTTGGCTTTCCAAATACAACTCGGCAGCAGAAGTTATTCACTTATCCTTCTAACTGTAAACGGTTAGGAGGATCTTTTTATGTATACTGTGACTGTCTTGATGTTATTTCTCATTCAAGGCACTTCTTTAAGGCTCTGACGTAGTTTTATAGCAAATGCAAATAAATATACTCCTTTACAGTTGTACGCAGAACTGGGAAATTGAAACTTCCCAGTCATTAAAATCAACTGGAGCGTCCTTCGAAGTCTGATTTCCCACTGGGAAACTAGGAACAAATCTGTTACAACTTGTAAGATGGATTTTGTGTTACGTTATGATCTCACATCAGTAGTAAGATGTGGTGGAAACATGTAAAAGAGTGACTAAAATCAATGCTACGTGTAACGCCTGCTGATCTAAATTTACAAAATGAAGTGGTGTTTGTTTATGGCAAGTAATGCTTAAAATGATGTTTGGAAGATATGAACCATATGTTTGGGCATCACCATGTTGAAAGTCTAACTTAACTAGAACGCTGTTACCTTGGGTTTGATGTCAAACCCGAGTTCCCAGGTTTCTGGAATGCAGCAACAGCAGTCTAGCTAAGCAGATGGAATTTCAGCGTGGCGACTCCCGTAGACATTGTTTACAATAGCTCTTCCATCATTTTAACCTTTATTTTCAAGGAGCAAATGCCACTTTTACCGTTTTCAGCTTTGAGTTGATACAATAAGCTTAGACATGCATTTACATGTGTGTCTTGTAAAGTGACCATGTTTATTGGTGCGAGGAACGGCCACATTGAAACATAAAGTCGGCCTTGCAAGTTTCGTAACAGGAAATCCAACTTTGGATGGCATTCCAGATGATTTTTCTTTCCAACAGAGAAGTTGGAATTTCCCAGTTCTGAGTACGACTGCATGAGCACAGATAACTTGACTATATCTGAGTCATACAGTTGAATCATGTGGCATCGCATAACTTCATCAATGTTAAAACCTCTGTTTACCTTAGTATCACCTACTAACCATGCCTAATCCCTACCTGGGCCACTCCAATGTGTTTCAATTTGCCATCCCACCACGTTTCATCCCTAATCCCCAATTAATCCCAACCTATTGTTTTGGTTCCCAAGAAGGTTTTTTAAAGCTGGTATTCCAGGGTTTGTTGTTGCGGAAGCGGTTTCACTCCTTCTGGAAAGTGTTGCGTAAACACAGCAAACAAATATATCCTCCCACACAGTCGGTTAATCAAGGTAAAGAATCAGTTTCCCCATGGTTTGGGAAAGGAGTGCCTCAATCCTCACAGGAACAAGGTTTGCAAATTGAACACCAAACACTCTTTTCCCTTTGCTTCTAGTTGTTCAAATTTGATCTTTGGGTTAAATCATCCTGTGCTACTTTTGTCCATTTTATGATTGTATCAGTAAACGTAGGGCTGCTGTTTGTTTCAACAGTCTTGGTGAGATCAGTCGAGGGGATTTAGGCCTGAAACTTTTCAGATCTATAAGAAAATTTCTAAACTATGTGCCATTTATGTTCTTCTTCCCAATTTGGCATCGTTATGTGGTTTTCTATCACATTTACATTGCTTAAAATACAGAGTTTGCTGTCAGGGGGACAAAATGTGAAAACACTCAATCTGTGTGAATGGTTTTGCAAGATACCATAGCTGGAAAAGAAGTGAGGAAGTTGTTCTTCCTGATCCTACGTTTTCCTTTTCCATACATGTTGGTAACATATTTGAAACCGTAAAGCTGTATATTAGTTTATTTTCAAATTGGATTTTTTAGTTGAACTAAAAAATATATTCTTAAACCCTGAGATGACAGAAAAGGTAAGAAATGTAAATTAGATTGAGCCAAAAACGAATAAAGTCAGCTGCATCTCAACTGAATCTTTTTCTAAAACGACAAAAACACTCATGTCATTTGCAGAAATGTTTTTCCCCAAAATCTACATATTGTCTTGTTCCAATCTACCCTTGTAACACTTTCTTTTTAGAATAATAGTGACTTTTTACTCATCAGCTCTTTACTCTTTTCTCTGCCTTTGGATTCTAATGTCCCTAACTATCCACTCCTCGTTTGTCTTATCATCCCACTTATTTTAAATTCTTCTGTTTATCTTCCATAATTTTTCCCCTTCAACACTCTGTGGTTCATTTCACTTCCTCCACCGCTGGTGTACCCTAACCACCTTCACCATCTTCCAGCTGGAGGCTCCTACTTCATGATCAGCCGCTCTCTGGGTCCAGAGTTCGGAGGGGCCGTGGGGATCTGTTTCTACCTGGGCACCACCTTCGCTGGGGCCATGTACATCCTGGGAGCCATCGAGATCTTACTGGTAGGACTTTGCTTCATTTTTTCTAATCGCCCCAACAGTTTTGCAGTTTTGTTTGCTTTCCTTAATCATTTGATTGTGATCTAAAATGTTAATCCTTACATTAACCCCTCTTCGCCCTCCGTCTCCCAGATGTACATTGTTCCTCAGGCAGAAATTTTTAAAGGCGGTGGGGCGGCCATGTTGAACAACATGCGGGTCTACGGCAGCATCTGTCTCCTCCTCATGTCGCTGCTCGTCTTTGTTGGTGTGAAGTATGTCAACAAGCTGGCCTCCATCTTTCTGGCCTGCGTCATCGTCTCCATCGTTTCCATCTACATCGGAGCGTTTGTCTCCGCTTTCCACGAGCATAAATTTACGTAAGTGTACACGACCCAGTGGCGCCCCCTGGGAATTTTCATAGGGTTGGCCAGACAAAGCCAGTGAACATTTAGGGGGGCACAGATTAAAAAGAATCCTACCATTTCTTTCTCTTTCTCCTTTTTTCTTTCTGTCTTTGCTTCTTTATGTCTTTCTTTCTTTTTAGTTGATTATTTTGTTTTACATTTGTCTTCGTAGAAGAAGTTGATTGTATGCCTTTATGTCATATAAATGATTGTCTGGGAGGGGCACCCTCCTGCCAAGAGGAGCCCCCTGTTGGCGAGAGAGGGGAATATTTTTGTAATGACGCTACATTAAAAAAATTATTCCTCATTTTGTCAGATTGTATTGGGATTCATTATAATTGGCTTACAAAAAGTGTTTCTATGTAAGAAAATAAAAAAAAACACGACATCTTTCAGATGTTCCTTCAATCTCACATCTATGCACCTCTTTGTATTTGTCTTGTAAACCCCCAATAAAATAGGTTTGTGGTTGTAACATGACCAAATCCTTTTGTGAGATTTCCAACCCTGTGCCGTTCACTAATTGGTATTATTATTGACTGCTGGGTTTTGTTTCCAACAGCGTGTGCATGCTGGGAAATAGAACCATCAGCAGTCATGACCAGTGTAATAAAACCGTCCCGGTGGGAATCAAAGACACAACAGGGAACTTTGACAGCAACTTCACACTCAGCTACGGTGGGTTGACACTTTGTCTCTTTAGAGTCGTCACGTGTTGTAGTTGTTGGCTCGTGCTAACGTGTCTGAATGCTGTTAGAAAACAGCACAGCTGGACCAGTCGTCGTCCCACCGCTGCGCCAGCTGCGGAGGAGAAACCCACACTTCTTTGGGAAGAATTTTGCCACAGCACTGAACTCAACGCCACCTGTGACGAATACTTCACTGCTAATAACTTCACTGAGATTAAAGGGATTCCTGGGCTGGCCAGTGGCATCATTTCAGGTAATATTTCTTGCCGTATTTCCATTTAAGGCTTCACCACTGTACAAATATTGGCACAAAATCAAACTTTGTTAAATAATGGGATAAATGTTGACTGAGAATCTGATAAGTAAACCTGGAATGGCATGCTACTTTCTCCAAACAACTGTTTTCTGAATTTTCTCCTCCTGTGCTCCAGAGAACCTGTGGAGCTCCTACATTGGCAAAGGAGAGGTTCTGGAGAAAAGCTCGCTCAGCTCCTCTCATTCGTCACCTCCAGCATCACCGACTCATCCATATGTGTTCGCCGACATCACCACCTCCTTCACCCTGCTGGTGGGCATCTTCTTCCCTTCAGTCACAGGTACACATTTGCTGCTTCTACTCCACAGCGGGGGTGAGGGGAGTGGGGTGTCACATCAGGATCATGAATGTCCTCTAAGAACGTATTAATAAAACTCCCTATTAACAAATTGCTAAAATATTATACCTTTCAATTTGTACTCCGTAAGATTAAAAAATATGTAGCATTTTTCACATTAATATAATTTGCCACTCTAATAAAATCTGAATTGATTTAATTGATGAAATAATATTTAATCACACAGCTGTTATCTTCAAGTTCTAGTTCTGTAGCAGTCTGAACTTTTGAGGGCCACAAAAATAGCTATGGCGGACACGATTTGGCCCGCAGGCCTTAAGTTTGACACATGCTCAATAGATTTGTTCATCTCTGTTTTGTAATAAGTTAAAGTTATTCTTGCTTCTGGTTCATATCATGAATGTGTCAGGTTTTTATTCTCCCTGAACTGTTGCATGGAAATTGGTTCAAATGTCACATATTTAAACAATAGAAGATCTTTACATGAAAAAGCACATTTGAAATAAGACATAGCTAGGTTGCTTGTTTCTATTTTGTTTTGGTCTGTTTTGTTTATCATGCAACTTTCTAGCTATTAATGTTTTGTTCTCCCTTTTTGTTCATTTTCATTATATTTTTACTCAATTTAAATTGGAGTTTAGATTTATGCCTGACCCAAAAAACCTTCAACACATGTAGCATAAAGAAAACAAATGAGAAGGCGTCTGTTTTTTTTGCGAATTGCTGCGGTTTCATGTTCTGCAATTTAAAAGCAACCCGAAAAATATTATTCTCCTGCTCTTCCTCAGGAATCATGGCTGGTTCAAATCGGTCAGGAGATTTAAAAGATGCTCAGCGCTCCATCCCCATCGGAACCATCCTTGCTATCCTCACTACCTCTTTTGTTTGTATCCTTAATTTTCCCAACAAGGTTTTGAATAATCTGTTGAATTCTGCAATTCAAATATGAAAAAAATAAAAGAAGAAGCCACTAGTTATTTCTGAAAGTCCTCTGGTTGAGAGTTCATAGTTTAGTTTATGGGTATGAAGCCGTTTGGACTCTACTGGTGTGAATGTTGTTTTCCTGAGTGGCTTCCTTGTAGACCTGAGCAGCGTTGTGTTGTTCGGCGCCTGCATCGACGGCGTCGTCCTCAGAGACAAGTCAGTACATCTGTTTCTATCATTTATTTACGTGTTTACTTTTTTTTTTAATGAAAACTCAAAAGATTTACACTAACTGGCCTGTGCAGGTTTGGAGAGTCAGTTGACGGCACTTTGGTTGTTGGCACACTGGCCTGGCCTTCTCCTTGGGTCATTGTGATTGGCTCCTTCTTCTCAACATGCGGCGCAGGCCTTCAGTCGCTGACCGGTGCACCACGACTGCTGCAGGCCATCGCCAAGGACAACATCATCCCATTTCTACGGGTAGGAGTTGTTTTTATTGTATTTTCTTTTTATTTTGTAAAGTGATAAAGATGGGCAGAAGAATCAAGCCTTTACTTCTTTGTGTGGGACTCGATGTCATGTTATGTTTGAGTTTAATTTTACATTTATTTTTTTTAGTTTAGAGTTGAGCTTTGTAGAGATATTTACAATGTCTCTACAGAGTTCTTAATATGAAAGAACTCTGTGAATTATTTTATATTAAGCTGAATTTATCTGATAATAGGTGATGGAATTGGTCTGACAAATGCAATCAAAAGAAATTATAAACACCTTTTTTACTTCCTATCTAGCACGGCATGTCTAGCTAACAGAGATTATTAGATTTAATGAAACAGTATTATATAAATTGGAATTTTTTTTTAGCTTTACATCACGTTACAAACTTATTCTCATCAAAAATATACCTGGCATGTTGCTTTGACTCTTTCATGCATGTTTGAGAAATCCTTTAATCTCCATGGCAACCATTCAGCTGTGCAAAATGTTTGGGTGGACCTAGCTCCGCCTTCAAGACACAGCTCCTCCTCTTAGCTGCGAGCAATGACATAACCTGTATAAATAAAGGTCAAATAAAAAATAATCCTGCTATTGTTAATCTTCAGCAGGCAGCTAGCATAAGTAGAGCCTTTTTAGGACGTTCAGATTATTGTGAAAGTACAATAAAGCTCAGAATCTTAACCAGCAATAAAAGCTTTAAGGATTAAAGCAATTATTTATTCACTAATTAACGGTTAGAGAACGTATTTAGCCATTTCGGGTGTAAAGTCTTTGGTGTGATCACTGTGTTTTCCCTCTGTGTGTGTGTGTGTGTGTGTGGCTCCAGGTGTTTGGACATGGGAAAGCTAACGGCGAACCCACCTGGGCTCTGCTCCTGACGGCGCTGATAGCTGAGCTGGGGATTCTCATCGCCTCTCTGGATCTGGTCGCTCCCATCCTCACAATGTGAGCCAATGAGGCCGATTTGAACCAACTGTTGATTGGATTGGTCGCCCATCCCGTCAGCCAGTCTCTCTCCGTCAGACTCCAGCTTTGCTTCTCTGTCTCTCCAGGTTCTTCCTGATGTGTTACTTGTTTGTTAACCTGGCCTGCGCCCTGCAGACACTGCTCAGGACCCCCAACTGGAGGCCCCGCTTCTCCTACTACCACTGGTACTGAGAAACACACACACACTCACAGTTGTACACCCAAACATGCAGACTGAAGTGTTCTTGTGCTCCACATTTGTCCAGGACCTTGTCGTTTCTGGGGATGATCATCTGCCTCGCTCTCATGTTCATATCTTCTTGGTACTACGCAATCGTTGCCATGGTGATCGCTGGCATGATCTACAAATACATTGAATATCATGGGTATGTTGCCATGGTGATGTATTTGCTCCATGCATTTGCACATGTACAGTATGGTTGAGATACCTGTGTGTGTGTGTGGGTTTGAAATAGTTTGGTCATTTTTCCAGTGGTGGACCCAGAAAATTTCATACAGAAAAGTAAAAATTTAGGGGACACAGATAAATAAATAAATCAATAAAATTAATTTAATGCATTTATTTAGCATTCAATCATTTGTTTATTTTTAAGTTATTTTGTATTTTAATGTATTTATTTAGTAATTATTTCATTTAGATTTATTCAATTTAGTATATCATTTTAATTTATTTAGTATTCATTTTTTATTTAATATTGGTTTATTTTTTATTTATTCCTTTAGTATTATAATTAATTTAGTATTCATTTATTGATTTATTTGTATCAATTTATGTATTGGGTTTTTACATTTATGTCTTCATTGAAGAAGATGACTCTATATGACATAAATGTGGTTCTCTGGGTGGTCATGCGCCCCCCTCTTCGCCACCTCTTGGGGGCACCACTGCATTTTCTAATTTTTTTTTTCTGCTTACCAGAGTTTTTTTCAGCAAATGTATCCTTTTTCTTTGTTTCTGTGTGCATTAGAGCAGAGAAGGAGTGGGGAGACGGGATCCGTGGTCTGTCACTCAGTGCTGCCCGCTACGCCCTCCTGAGGCTGGAGGAGGGACCACCACACACCAAGAACTGGAGGTAAGAGCAGAAAGCTTTAGGGACTTCTACTTCTTGATGCCTAAATGCAAAAAGATCTAAGTTTAAAGTATTCAAACGGCCATGAATTTATGTAAAATCCAGTTGTATTTCCCTTTCCTCCGAAGGCCCCAACTGCTGGTGTTGCTAAAGCTGGACGAAGACGCTCACGTCAAGTCTCCGCGGCTGCTGACGTTCGCCAGCCAGCTGAAAGCAGGAAAGGGCCTCACCATCGTCGGCACGGTCGTCTCGGGAAACTTTCTGCAGACTTACGGAGAGGCTCTGGCTGCAGAACAGGTTCCTCTTTACGCTCATCACATGTCAGACAGGCAGTTTGGATCTGGAAATGCTAGAAGTCAGACAGTGTTGTGCAAAAGTGTTCATCCCACTTGAACTTTTCCATGTTTTAGCATGTTCCAACCTGAAGCTTTCCTGAATTTGTCAGGGGAATACTAAGTGATAAAACCGACATAAAGAGAAACCAAAGAACAAAGAAAAAAAGGAAATGTGAGGCGTGTGTTTCTATTTAGTTTTAATTTTTAGAAAATCAGGAATTTGTTCCCGTTAAAAATGCACTTTTTGGGTTTCCTTAGCCAAGAGTGATGTCAGCACGACCAGGGCGGCCATCTTGATTGAGTTTTGTACAGCTTCTATTTATTTGGACTTTAATTTAGTTCAACTGTATGACAATACATTAGGGCCAGACTAAGATTTATGACTTTTTTTTGTTTTCAAGAATAAAGTTGTAATATGAGGAGAAAGAAGTAGTGACTTGTCAATAAAACTCCAACACAAAAACAAAAAAATTAAACAAAGAATCTTTTAATATGTTCAAATTAATTGGTACTCTCATTGAACAAACAATGGGAGTATCAAATGCAAAGCTAACGATGCTGAAATACTGACAGTTTTTGGGGGGGTTGGAAATTATTGTGATGATAAGTAATTTATCATGATAAATTATAAATAATATAATGAATGCCCACTGTGATGTAGTGCTGTAGTTAATGTGAATGTTAACAGCCTCTGGACCATTTTCTTTCCTCTCTCAGACTTTGAAGCATCTCATGGAGAAGGAACGGGTGAAGGGCTTCGTTCAGTGCATAGTGGCTCAAAAGCCCCGCGAGGGAATCAGTCACATGATTCAGTCGAGCGGCCTGGGAGGAATGAAGCCCAACACGGTGGTGATGGGCTGGCCGCACACCTGGAGGCAGAGCGAAGACCCGCAGGCCTGGAAGACCTTCATCAGTGAGTCACAGAGGAGCCGAAACGCAATTTATTTTCCTCCACTCAGCAGCCCAACAGCAATCCCCTCTCGGTTTCCTCCTTCCAGATACGGTCCGAGTGACCACGGCGGCCCACCTGGCTCTGTTGGTGCCCAAAAACATCTCCCTGTTCCCCAGCAATAGCGAGCCGCCCACCGACGGCTACATCGACGTGTGGTGGATCGTCCATGACGGGGGGATGCTGATGCTGCTGCCATTTCTCCTTCGCCAACACAAGGTGGGGGAAGGAGGGGCGAGTGCAACCATTTTTATTAAATGAATCCATTTTCTATGAATATGTTTCCCTGAGGGAATGATTTTCTGTCTCCATCCAGGTGTGGCGTAAATGTGGGATGCGAATCTTCACCGTGGCTCAGATGGAGGACAACTCTATTCAGATGAAGAAGGATCTGGCAACGTTTCTCTATCACCTTCGTATTGAAGCTGAGGTGGAAGTAGTGGAGATGGTATGTGACCAGTTGGGTCAGAAAGAGCTGGGCTCTAGTCCAGGGCCCAGTTTTTAGGGGCATCCCAAAGATTTTATTTTTTAAGTTTTTTTTTTGTGAATTCATGTTTTACAAACATTGCACGATATATAAAATTTATATTTTATCTTGTCATTTAATTATTTTAAGGTTTTTATGAGTGTAAGCGATATTCATAAAATTATTAGTCATTATTATGTAGTCTCTTCTACATTCCAAAGTATCTAAAGCTCAGCTGTGAGATCATTTTACACAACCTTGTAAATCTACAAAAGAATTGAAATACTTGTAATCTGTCATAAATATGTAATAATCTGAGTGCTTTTATTCCTCTTCGTCTCCAGCATAACAGCGACATCAGTGCGTACACCTACGAAAGGACACTGATGATGGAGCAGAGGTCTCAGATGCTCAGACAAATGCGACTCTCTAAATCAGACAGAGAAAAAGAAGTAAGTGGTGTAAATTTTTTTCTTTTTTTTACACCTTTTAAGTCTCACAGTTGTTGGGGGGGGAGGAAACAAAAGGAAAAATAACAAAAATATAATCTCATTATTGCAATATTTAGCAATAGTATTGCAACCAAATGTTTGTTGATACCTTGCGTCCCGATGACGCTATGCGCTGTATTTCTACATATTTTTTAATTTTTTGTGAGAACTTTTGTCAGGCAAAAGTTTGATTCACACTCAGACATCTTCTTTATGTTCTGCGACTCCAGACCGTTGAGGCTACCGCTAACTAGCTGCCAATAAATCCTTACCAGCTAGCCAACGAGCTAGCTTTTTTGCTAGCTAATTGTGCGTACGATTTGGGTAAGTGCAACTTTATCTCCAGTTGGCTGGACGAAATTCAACCAGTTCTGTGGAGATATGGGTCTTAAATTCCATTCATAATGGTCTTAAAAAGTCTTTAAAAAAAAAAGTCTGAGGATCATAATGTAGCAGGTATTTTATTTTTTTCATTTCCTATCCTCTCCTTTTGCCTCTGGTTTGCTCAGAGGGTGCGCTGGAGTTTTGACGATGTAAGTTTACCATGTTTCACGTTGCCATAGGAAGCTGCCTGGATTTAGATGTAGGTGAAGACCTTCAAACTTCTGAGAGAGGAGATTTTAATTAAACTGATTTCACAAAACCAGCTGGTTTCAGGCATTTCAGTTCAGACAGAAGTACAAGATTAGTTGGCTGTACAAAAGTGTAAATAAAGTTCATGTCATAGTTCCTAATGTCATAATTTTACACCATGATCTGTTTTTCTGTAAACTTCCTCTGCTGCTCCTCCCACTGAAGTTCAGAGGTCTTCTGATTTGAATCCTATCTGCCTCTTTAGACAGATGGGTTCCATAATTTGCGTTGTGCTCCTGTAGCTTCCCGATAGAGTAGCCACAGCCTGTGTTTGTTTTTTTTAGCCGGTTAGGTGACCTTGTGTTGTCTTTAGGTGTATCTCTCACCCAGGTTCAGGAGTACTGAAGGCCACACTTCAAACCCCATCAAAGACGACAGAGACAGACAGGTACAAAGAGGCAGAGAGCGAGAAAGAAACGAGAATTAAGAGTCAGGAGGTTGGTGGCAGAGGAGCGAGGAATCTCATTGGGGACAAAAAGAAAAGGAGCGAGTCAGGCTGGAATCGGGGATTATACGAGCCGAGTCCATGTTTGTTTCCATATGCGATGCAGGCCCAGCTGGTGAAGGACCGTAACTCCATGCTGCGCCTGACCAGCATCGGGTCAGACGACGAGGACGACACCGACGGCGGAGAGCGGGAGCGGCCGGCGAGTAGCAGCTCCGAGCACCACCGTCGCGTCCAGATGACCTGGACCAAGGAGAAGACGGCCCAGTACAGAGCGGCGCACTCCGGCTGCTCCACCCCCGAAGGCTTCAGAGACATGCTGAGCATCAGGCCGTGAGGATGGATAGTGCTGCACTTCTGTCTGATCGCAGTGGCTGAGAGAGGGGGGTGATTGCATTTTATTTTTTGCTTTTCTTTCAGGGACCACTCCAACGTCAGAAGGATGCACACCGCTGTCAAGCTCAACGAAGTCATCGTGAACAAATCCCACGACGCCCGGCTCGTCCTGCTCAACATGCCGGGGCCCCCGAAGAACACGGACGGTGATGAGAACTGTATCCTTCCCTTCTCCTAGCGCTGTGATTCATTGTTGTCATTGGGGCTGAAACAATTACTGGGATTAATCATGATTTATTGATTATTGGAATAATCATTATCATGTCACTAGGGGAGTATTGAGCAATTGATTAATCATTAACTGCAGTAAACACGCACAAAAAATCATTTTTGGAAAAAAAAATGATACATTTAAGATAAAAGCATCTTCGTTTGTAAATATGTCTTACTCAAAACTCCCCTAGTAACAAAACTTTAGTTTCTCCTGTTTCTTTTCAGGCAAGAAAATTTTTATTTTATTTTTAAATAATTTCATTCTTTGTTTGCATCTTCCAGTGTATAAAAGAGGAGCAAATTGTTAAATGAAAAGTTTGTCTTCATCAGATTAATCGATTAATCGTCAGAATAATTGATTTACTAAAGTAATTGTTAGTTGCAGCCCCAGTTCTATTACAAGCAGTAAAGTTTTAACTCATGAACCCAGACATGGAGTTCTTGGAGGTTCTGACGGAAGGATTGGAGCGCGTCCTGCTGGTCCGTGGAGGCGGGAGTGAAGTCATCACCATCTACTCCTGATTGGACAAGACACTGTTCAACAAGCAAGCCAATCATGGAGAAGACGGGAGATGGGTTGGTTCTGTGTGGTCTGCGTGGGATAGACCGTCACTGGCTGCGGCATTGGTTGTCATCCCACCAAACTTCTCATCTTCACTCGTTTTCTGCCATGATGGTGGTTTCTACTCCAATTATGTTGACTTGAGGAAACGCCAACACAGTTCCACGATTGACCAACAAGAACCCATAGCAATCATGTGTGTGCATGTGTCTGTGTGTGTTTGTGGGAATCGCTCACCTGGAAGATCTTTGAACTGTTGAAGGACCAGCATTTTGTACGAAGCAGGTGTGTTTAGGCAGTGGATCAGTTAAAGTAAATATGATCGGTCTGAAAACTACGTAGTCGTTCCACCAACGAAACTCAGGGTTTGCTTTTTGTACAGAATGTATTTTGGACGTTTGTTAGTTTGCTATGCGAGAACTAAATGTCTGGTATCAAGAGGAGTATTATTGATTTTTTTTATTAGTAGTATTATTATTTTGGAAGGCACATAAATGTTTATTCCAGAATTACACATGGAGCAAATAACCGTAAAGTAAAGAGTAAAGCAGATAATCTCTTGTATCATTTTCCATCTACAGGAACAGATGAACACCAAACTTAGCATTTTATTTTGTAGACATTAAAACTTGTGATACAGCAACTTTGAAATCAGTATTGTTGCACAGATGTCAGACTTTGCTGCTATTTGTCTGAAACTAATATTGTGTATTAGAATCCCTGTATTTTTTATTATTTATTTACTAAATTCAGAATAAATTCCTTTTGGTTTTCTTTCATTTCTGAACCAAAATCTTAAATTCAATGTAAACTTAAGCACCGATTAAAGTTTATTTTCAAAAGACACATTATAGTTAATTATGCAATTGTTCTTAACTGTTAATAGTAGGTAATGATAAAGTAAATGTAGATATTTTGAAAAAATCATGTGAAGCAATAATTCAAATTAAAAGAAAAAGCGTATTAGTACCCCAAGAATATTATTTTGTTTTAAAGTATAGATGTAAAATAACATTTTCTTGGGCCAATTATAATGATGGCTAAGTACACTCTCTCACTCCCTACACACACACACACACCTATCAATTTCGTTCCAGCATTTGAAGAACAAAACGTTTTTGAAAATAAAATAACTTTCCCAGAGGCACATATCATTATCGATTAATCGTTCAGATGCGAATACTGCTCTGATGGCGGTTGGTTTGGTTCCTATGACGGCATATCTGAAAAGAAAGGGCTGCCTTTTTATTTTGTTAAATATTGATCTCCATGTGAAACCAAAATGATTGACAACGTGATCAGAGATTTTGGACCTGTAGCTAGCCTGGTGGACTGCATGAGATGTCTGTGTAACTCCTTTTTACAAACTGTCAGACTCGTTCGTTACAGCTTGTGTTAGCCTCAGAAAGACGAGAAACGAATAATAGTGGTCAAGCTGGACCGTTGTGGCACGAACCACCGCACTGCATGTTGGGTAAATGAGGTATGAATGTGTTGTCACATGTTTGATCTCACTTTGTTCTTCGAAAGAATATCAGCAGATCGAGCTTTATATCCTTACATCTCATTCCACACCTCAAAATAACCCCACTCACGTTCTGCTTTATGTGTATGCGCACATGTCTGTATGTAAAATGAATGCTTGTGATTTTATTGTTCAATTTTAGAATCTTTTACTAGAGATGTTTTATCCCTCTCGAATGCTATTTTTTATTTTATGTTCATTGTTGTGCGAGGGTTATATTATGTTGATTTTTATTTCCTGAAGATGATCTCGCTTGTACATAAGGGCAGAAGACCTTAAGTTTTATCTTTTTTTAATTACATTATTATAAAAATCATGAAAAAAGTTGCTTAAAAAATGTGAATAAAGCAATTTTAAAGAAAGACATTGCTGTCTATTTTTGCATGTTTTATGAATCACGAGAATAACTTAGTCTTCTGTGAAATGTGTAGTTTTATAGCGGAGTTTAAGTTTTATCCAGATATACTTTTTAATTTGAAATGATGCAAAGAATATAGTCTTAAACGGATCTCATTTGTTTGAAACTTTACATTTGAACGTCATTCACAGTACTCTTATTTTGAAACGTTGACATACTTTATCGGCCTAACGACGTCACTTCCACGAAAGCGTACAATCAGGAAGCCGGTGCCATGTTATATTGGTGGAAATTGTGGGCGAAGTTCTGCTTAAAAAGTGGGATTTAAAAAACAAAAAACGTGATTCAGATTTCGGGGTGAGGATGGAGGTAAGAGTAGTTGGTTTTGAACATATTTATTGTAGAAATATAAGATTAATAAACTATAACACAGGATGTTTGGTCTTCATCACAAGGATGGCCTTGTTGAGCGGATCAGCTGGTCTGATGTGATTTATTAGTGTCACTTTATTGAAAATGTTCTTTTAAAATTCAGTTAAAGTGCTTTTACAATTAAAGAGCGAACTTGGGGGTTTGTAGACACAACTTTTAGTCTTAACAACTTGTTGCCGATGCTTGAATGTGGTTTAAAGTGATTAAAGTCCCTATCAAGTCTCAGTAAGTTATCTTATTTTAACTTTTACCGATCATAACACAGTTTTTAGATTAGTCACAAAATATATTAGCACGGATCCAATGAGGACGTAGATTAATTAATACTCATGTTTAAGTTTCAAATTGTTAAATCACTCCGATAAACGGCATCTGAAAAATATATTCCTTCAAATTTATTGTCGAGCCATAGTCAATTTGTAGCAAAGGGATATCTGGCTCTAGTACCTTCTAAAAGGCGACTTCCGGTTAGCGCTTTCAAAATAAAATGACACGTAAAAAAAAGGATGAGCCACAAATTGAGAAAATATGGAGTGGCTGGCCTACTGATATTACTCTGGGAGTTTACTGACCTTTCAACTAGGAGGTCATGAAGGAAACTAAAGCAGCATCTAAATGGACCCCATGCCTTTCCTGCCTTTTTTAGTTAACAGTAAGACGGAGAGGACAAAAAAATAAATAAAAAATCCTCTGCAAAAAGTCATATGTTCTGCAATACATCTTGATGAGCCCTAAAGGGTTTGGCACAATATTTTGAGGATGGACAAGACAAAAGTGGAACTTGTTCCATCCATCATACTAATGATACCAATATTCAAACAAGGTGGTGGTAGTGTGATGAGCTGTCGCTGGATAACTTGGAAAAATTCATGTAATGACATTGTCTGGTTTTGGGTTTGTGTCCAAATGGATTGTGATTTAATTCAATAAAGAAAAAACAAAAAGGGGAATGTTTATGAAGTGGCTTACTCAAAGTCTGGGCTTGATTTGATGCATGATTTTCATCAGGGTGTTTATGCTTTAAAAACCTCCAGTAAAGCTGATTTGCCAGTTGTTTTAGAAGGCAGTTAGTTTTTCTTTTTTATCTGAAATATTTATGTGACAACCTTTTCACAGTGCTTCAAATGTATATTTCGAACTTAATCCCATGACTGAATTAAATAAAAATAATTATATTCTTAAATGTCAACATTGATATTTATTTTTAAATCATGTTAAATTAAATCGAAACTGGAGCAGTTTAGAAATAATCATGTCAAATTGAATATTCTCGGTAAAGAACCATTTCCAATTAAACAATTGTTTATATGAACTCAAGCTTAGTTTGTAGACGGTGATTGTGGACAAACATTTGACTGGTTTTAAGTGCTTTGTTAAATGTCTGGTAATGTAGCTGCACCAACAGTGGTTTGCTACTGTTTTTATTCCTCTTTGGACCCATTTTCCCAGTTTTTTCAACATTAATAACTTTTGTTAAAATCCTTCCTTTCTTTTTTGAAGGAAAAGAAACGCAGTACTGTTGCACACCTGTTGGCCCAGTTCATGCAGCTTGTTAGAACTAGAACTGAAATAGTCAAATTGACAATTTATTGATCCGCTTTTCTTTTCGATTTTATTTTGAAACCTTCACCTGACATCCGGTTGCTCTTCCGCCTAACTTTACCCTGCCGTCCCGGATCCACGTCTCGGGAATCCATTGAACGTCCTAGCCCGGGCTAACACGTCGCAGACACGGCGGACTGCTCGGTCTTCCTCCGCCTGTCAGACACCTTGAACCGTTTCCCCCCCCCCCCACACACACACACACACCTCTCGCGGCTACCTTAACATTTCTATCGGCTGATACTCTCGACGGGAGCCCGAATGAAACGCCCAAGGACGGACGGACGGACAGACAGACGGGCTCCGGCGCTGGCGGTGGCGGTCTGAGTGCCGCAGCCTTGCGGTAGCGGTGTAGCCAGGCTAAAGGGGCTAAAAGCCGCGGTGTGGGACAAGTCAGCAAGAAAGACGGTTAACGGCCACGCTAACCCGGCGGCTAGCCTCGCACAGCGGACGGGCTATTTTTGGCTCGGCTGCTGGGGGCAACACATGCCCAGCGTTTCCCCCCCACCCCACATTATCAGCAGCAGAGCTGTCAGTGCGGACGGAACGAGCAGATCCAGCTAGTGAGGTGGCGGCGGAGGGGGAAGCTGGTGTCCCCGTTAGCGGCTACCTGAGGAGGCTTCCACTGTATTTCACCGCAAAACCGAACAAAGAGAAGCGACTGGTAAATGCGAAGGCCCAGCTGAAAACATGGACCTGAATTTCTACTCGGATTTAACAGACGGAACCGGTCAGCACGACGCTGATCCAGAGTTCTTGGACCCGCATGCATTCAATGGATTTGACTCTGACAGCAAGGTGAAAGGAAACACGGCACACAGTTCCTGCAGCAGTCAGTAACGCTGTCACTTATCTTTTGGCTCCTGTTTTTTTTTTTTTTTTACAATCAAAGCTAAACATCTAAGTGAATTACTAGTTGGTGTTTTTAGGGATTTTCTTTTTGTAGCTGTTCAGCTTTTTTAAACAACAAAATCTTTTTTAAATCTAGACTCTCTCCAAGGTTTGGTGCCATGAGACCTTTTCTCATTGTACACCTGTACAATTAAAGCATTTTTGTGTTGTTTCAACATAGAGCGAGTTTTTAAGTTCAGCAAATTTCAAGTTGTACAACAAATTTCCAACCTGGACTTTGACTGAGCCATGTTTGCCCACAAATATGCTTTAGTAGAAACTATTGTCACTAATGGCAACAAGACTCAAATCACTGTCAGGATGATTTCTGGATGACAAACTTCTTCAGTCTTCTGCTTTAGTCTCAACTAGCCCCTTCTTTGGGGAATAATTCTGTGTACAGATGCGTCAAAAGTCATTTTATTTCTGGTTCCTGTTGGGTTTTTTTATTATTTACTTAAAATGAATTCCAGGTCCAGTGTTAGATGTTCATTAGAATTTAAAGTTTGAAGTGTGAAGTTTGACATGTGGAAATTACATGCATAGCATTTAATTTATAATACATTTGCAAATATTGCATCCAAGCATTTGTTTGCTATATTGCACAAGTTAACATCTAAACTTAATATATGAAATTTGCTGAATTAAAATGAAATGAAAAAAATGGTGGGGGTTGTCATCCTTCCCCTCTTCGCCCCCAAGATGGCAGCCACTCTGTGTTTCTGTAAGTCAAAGTTAGCACTTTTTTGTTGTTTTGGTTCCTGTAAAAAAAAAACAAAGGAAAAAAAAAAATCCAGGACTAGTTTGTCATAAGTGAAACTCTCGGCCTCTAACTCCGTTTTCTCCTGTGTGTTTCAGTTTCCTGGCGGCAGCGAAAACTACCTGTCGATTCCTGGGTCCGGCCATCCCTTCCTCTCTTCCTCCGAGGTAGGGGGGGGGGGGAGAGGGTCTGCCGTCCGCCTGCGAATGATCAAAACAAGCCGAGGCGTTTATCCTGGTGCTCCTAAGCTATCATAGATGCCTCAAAAAGGCAAATCTAAATGCTTTTTTTTGGGATTTTTCACTCGGTGCGAGTCATCGGATACAAATTTAGAATCAAAGTAGAAAAAGCTGCAGCAACGACTCGCCTGAGGATCGTTTTCATATCTCTGAGTCGTGACCTGTCCCAGGTGTTTTCTCTCCCCGCACCTTTAATCCTCTGCATCACTTTATGTAGTCAGGCTAAAGATGTCGCTTCTGAGCCCCAGTCTTGGCGCCGTTGGCACGATGGAAAAAATACGACTGAGGTTGGAAGTAAAATGAAGATGAGAAGTTATTGTTTATGTTGAATTAATGTTACTATTACAAAAAAGATCCAGATTTAAAGCGGAGAAAGAGCAATTTAAATGAATTTGTGAATTTCATTATGGCCAGTTTGTTAAAAAAAAGAAAAAGAAAAGAGTGGGAATGAAGATGACTTAATTCAGACCTGAAGCTCTTTAACGACCAAAGAACAGGATCATTTTATTTTAGAAGATAATAAATCTGAGACCAGATGAGGTCTTTATTCTTACTGCTAGTTACTGCTGTTCAGTTTCATATTTTTAGGTATCTGTGTGTTTGGACTGAGACATTGTTTTAATGTCTCAACATTCTGAATGTCTCAACATTCAGAATGTTGAGACTGTTTCTCTGGGGGTTTCATCTGTTTTTATGAATTTTCTCATATTTTTACTCAGTAGATAATGGTGCTTTTTGATGTCAGATTACATGAAAACATGCGATTCAAAGCAGAGAGAATTTTAATTGATGTGATACAATTCAGTATTAAAGTGTTAGTGGGAGGGATTTGCCAGAACTTCAGCAAGACTTGGACTTTCTCGTTTCTGGCTCTGGTCCAAGGCTCAAGAAATAATCTGACCGTGATGGAAGAATGGACTGTACTAGCCGGAGGTGCGGCCTGAATACCGTGTGTGTGATTGAGAATTTGAGTTTTCACACTTGACAGTTCAGTGGATTTGATTACATTGGGAACAAAAATGGCAACATTTGTTAGATTTTCAGCGGCTGTGGTTCAGTTTCCTGCTGCACTGTGTCTAATGATACGAACCCTTTGAAAAACCTGTTCCCCTCCTTGTCTGTAGGAGTCGCTGCTCAAGGAAATTCCAATGAAAAGATTCCAACTTGAACAACTTTTTTTTTGTTTGTTTTAAGGTCTAAACAAAACCGCTTTTGTCTAAACATCTCAAATTGCCCTTTTTGGTTAACGGCAGCTATTTTTACAATATTGCACGCAGAGATGGAACCA
The DNA here is from genome assembly GCA_033032245.1 of Poecilia picta. Taxonomy (NCBI): domain Eukaryota; kingdom Metazoa; phylum Chordata; class Actinopteri; order Cyprinodontiformes; family Poeciliidae; genus Poecilia; species Poecilia picta. The sequence goes on along the minus strand of CM065370.1, from coordinate 7,064,671 downwards.
ATCTTGGTTTTTGAGAAGAATCCCCGGCCTGAGCCATCGTTTTTTGACCAAAATAAATACATTCTGCCTCTCCAGACATTCCACACCCCCAGCCTCGGCGATGAGGAGTTCGAGATCCCGCCCATCTCTCTGGACCCGGACTCGACGCTCACCGTGTCCGACGTGGTGTCTCATTTCGGCGAGCTGTCGGACGCCGGCGGCTCAGATGGCGTGGTGGTACCGGGGAACGCCGTGGTGGAAGGGGACGACCCGTCCTTCGCCGCCCCCTACGTCGGCGCTCCCTCCCAGGGCCTGGAGCACCTGACCCTGGGGGTCATGAACCAGTCGGGAGGAAGCGCTCTGCTGGGCTCCTCGTTGGGGATGGTGAGGAGTTTTTATTATTTTTGTTTTTAAGTTATTCTAAAGATCTTTTCTACCTTTTATTCACTCCGGTTTCATGCGTTCCTCAGGATCTGGGCCACCCCATTGGGTCTCAGTTCAGCAGCTCATCTCCGGTGACCATAGACGTCCCGTTGGGTGACATGGGCCAGGGGCTGCTGGGGTCCAACCAGCTGACCACTATCGACCAATCAGAGCTGAGCGCTCAGCTGGGGCTCAGTCTAGGAGGAGGCAACATGTTGCCGCAACCCCAATCGCCAGAGAATCCGTTGTCGGCAACGGCGTCGCCCACCAGCTCACTGCAGGACGACGACATGGACGACTTTAGACGGGTGAGTCTGAATCTTAAAGGATCCAGGGTTTCATCTAGGATTCTTTATAAAAAGCGATGGTGGGCTAGGAGGTTGTCATGACGCTGCTGATTAAATACCATCATCAGGGAGACTTCAAGATGTCAAACATTATGCATTAAGGCCAAACTATATTAAGTAGGTCTACTGTCATTCAAATATGTTAACATTAGGGTCTCCTTAAACTAAAAATACATTCAACTTAACCTCCTGGAAAACCTCTTTCACCGTTTCTCTCTCTCTACTTCAGCCTGTCGCCTCTAGTTTTTCTTCTCTCTTAAAACCAGCGCAGTGCGCAGCAGTCAGACAGACTGGAACCAGTAGTGGTGATTTTTTTCAAAGATGAAGTCAGTTTAACGCTTAATGATATTTAAATTCATTTCCAACTCTGATTATGTTGAGGCCAACGATCAGGTGTGACTTGTTCGCCCCGACACTCGCTCAATTCAGTACGTCAACTGTAAACCCAGCTCCATCCATTTTACTGTTACTAGTGTATAACAAACTCTACTTAATGAGCTCTGGTCAGCCTGGTGGGGGTCTTGTAAAGCCTGGTGGCCCGCCAGGCTTATTATACGCTGGCATACGTTAAGAAGTAGGTTCTGTGCCTTATGTTGCCGTGGCAGAGCGTCACCATCAGTTCCATATTGAGGAAATCCTATGATTAGTTTCATCTCAGAACTTTCCAGCCTGATTATTGTTCTCCTCCCCCGATCAGAGCGTGCTGGTCGAGTCTCCGGTGTCTCTGGCTGTTTCGCCCGGCGTCATCTCACTCGACCCCTCCATGTCGGAGTCCCCCGTCTCTGCGTCCACTTCCAGCATCTCGTCGGCCGTCGGACGGAAAGGAGCAGGTGGAGGAGGAGGAGGAGGAGGAGGAAAGAAGGGGAGGAAGAAGAAAGACCCCAACGAGCCTCAGAAACCCGTGTCGGCCTACGCTTTGTTCTTCAGGGACACGCAGGCGGCCATTAAAGGCCAGAACCCCAACGCTACGTTCGGAGAAGTCTCTAAGATCGTGGCGTCCATGTGGGACAGTTTGGGAGAGGAACAAAAACAAGTAGGACATTTTGTCTTTTGCGCAATCGGATGCTGCAGAATATTTGAATCAGTCTCGATTTGTGGTGTTGAATGTTTTGACTTTCCTTCAGGTTTACAAAAGGAAAAATGAAGCCGCAAAGAAGGAATACTTGAAAGCACTATCAGAGTACAGAGCCAACAAGAACTCCCAGGTCAGTCTGAGTTGGACTGAAACGATTAATTGTGATTAATCGATTATTGAAATGATGCTCAACTAATTACCTATTAACTGCAGACTCAGAAAAAAGGGCATTTGCTGATACAACATGCTCATAAGTAAGTTAGCACCAAGTAACTTAAAAAAAAAACTTAAATTTTGCATTTAAAAAGAAACAAACTCAGGGAACAGCTGATCAAGTGTCCACTAGAGGAACGCTGTTTCAGGCAATACGAAGTTTATTTTCTCATTTAAAAAAGGAATAGAATTTTTTACTTATTTGCATCTTTTAATGTTTGTAAAAAGGCTTAAATGAAAAACATACAGAATGTGCCAAGTTTTTAAAGCCGATTAATCGTTATAAACGATTAATCATCAGAATAAGCAATAGATTAATCGGTAGCTAAAATAATCGTCAGATGCAGCCATGTGGTTTTGAGGTGATGTGAGAAAAAAAAAAATCTTGCAGCAATCTAAGCAGCTCTTTTCTCCTCAGGTTCCCATTGAAGTCATGGAAACCGAACCGTCGCCGCCGCCCTCCGCCCCCGCTCCGCCTCCGGTGGTCACGCAAGCCTCCACTTCGACCCCGCGACCCTCCAGGTCCCAGCACTACAACCCCGAGGAGAACACCATCACCAACATCTGCACCTCCAACATCATCCTGGACCTGCCTCACGTCACCACGCGGTCCCGCACGGGCGCCAAGCCCCCGGCCCCGAGCCCCGCCCCCAACCCTCCCACCGTCACCAAGATCATCATCAAGCAGATGCCGCTTCCGTCCGGCGGCATGTCCATCACCAGCACCACCGCCTCCTCGCCGCGCCAGCCGCCCCCGCTGCAGCAAATGCAGAGCACCCCGCCGCCGCCCAGGCTGCAGCAGGCTCCTCCCCCTCTGCAAGCCAAACCTCGGGGCGGCGGCGCCGCGGCGGCGGCCACCGCGCCGCCTCCCCTGCAGATCAAAGTGGTGCCCTCGTCGCGGCAGCAGGACTCTGCCACGCCCATCATAGTGACGGCCGCCGGCGACGCCGGCAGCACGTTGACGTCCCCGTCGGGCGTGACGGTGGAGGTGGGGCAGCCGGACGCCGTGGTGATGGCAGGGGAGGAGGTGGCAGAAGCGGAGGAAGGGGTGCGCCGCTGTGCTTCTGATGCGTACCTGAGTTGCTCTGCATGGTTTAGACGATCTGTCTTCTTTGTCCGCCGCTCCAGATGGAGGTGGAGGTGAACGTGACGCCGGGGCTGAGTGTGACCGCAGCGCAGGCCCCAAACATCTGCGTGCGCGCCGGCTGCAACAAGCCGGCGGTGGAGAGCGAGGACTGGGACAAGGAGTACTGCAGCAATGAGTGTGTCGCCACACACTGCAGGTATTTACACACGACGCCATAAATGTAAATCGATTCGTTGTCTCGGGTTGAAGCAATTAATCACGATTAATTTACGAAATCAAGATCAACTGTGATGAATAATTTTATCGATTAATTAACTGGAGAATACAGACTCAAAAAAAGTCAATTTGCTAATGGATGAATTTACTTAGAGCAGAAATAAAAACCAGAAAAGTGCAAAAATATATACCATTGGCATCAGATGAAGAAAACCTTCTTTGTAAAACGTTTTACCCAGAACTATAGTGGCACAGTCTTAGTTCAAACCTGAGATTTGATCACTTTTTTCTTCCTTTTTTATTATAAAGACCTGAAATAAATGCAGGAAACATGTCAGGTAAATGATCTTGTTGTTGATAGGTTCTAAATGATTTCAGAATAACCTCAAGTGAAATATTACAAATTATTTCAATTCAACACAGGTTTTATCTCGAAGTCCGACTCTGTAGAAAGTAAATCTCACAATTAAAGCCATTTGTTGTTTGGCTTAACGACAAAAGTGTCGTTTAGACATCTTGTATAATTTGTGATTGCATCTTTTTCCTTTCTGAGGGTAAATGGATTGTAAATTTAAGTTCAAATTGCTTTTCATGAGACATAAGTGAAGTTCCCTTGATTCTGGTTAGCAAAACCTTTTTTCCTATAAAATCTCTCTGGAATCATTGTGGAAATTTGCCACATGAGGATGTTTTGATTCTGCTTTTGCACAATTTTCATTGGACTCGCTTACTTGGACAAATCCCTACACACAAAACGTTGACATTACGTAGCACTCAGAGTAGCATGACCTTTTCTAGAAGCCCCAAAACCTTCAGCCATGACTGAACAGAAAACATCTCTGCTTGATCATTGTCGCCACCTGCTGGTGAGTCGTGGCTATTTCAGTGCTTATGTTGGTGTTTTTGCAGCCTGTGGGGATGGAAATGTTTTATGAGAAGAGAGATGACTTGTAGGAGTGAATGAGCTCTAGTACTTGGAATAAATGTATTTTGTACAACAAAACTCTGTGAAACACAATGACCATGGCTGCAGAGTCATATCTTACTTTAGTCCATCTTTTTAATCGTTGGGCAATTGAATTAGTTTAACCCAAAGTTTTTCAATGTATTCCAGCTTAAGGTGTCACGACTACCGAGTCATTTTAATCCTATTTCTGTTCCGCTGTTTCTTCTCCACAGAGACGTGTTCATGGCCTGGTGCGGAATCCGAGGGTCAAACTCCACCACCGTCACATAGAGAACGGAGACGATGCTACACAAACGGGACGAAATACTACAAATGAACTGCAAACAAAACACGTATGACTGACTCAGGTGTCGGCTCGTAAGTGGCTTGTTGTTTTTTTGGTTTTTTTTTTTCTTCTTCTTCTTACACTCGCATCATCTCGGGGACAAGAACAAAGACCTCACAGTGGCAGGAGGGTGGAAGTCGCCTCCGGTTTCCTGTTTGCAAGCACTGGATTCGTTCATGCAGACGGATGGCTAACGCTGCTCCACGTATTTCATGTTGATCATGTATTGTGAATTGGAAAAAAAAAAAAAGAGAGAAATGAACTTGATAAAACAAGGAACATTTTATATGAACATTGTGGTGTTAATTATTTTCAAGAAAAGAAAAAATAAGGAAAATGACATGTAGAGGTGTGGGGGGGAAAACCTGCTGATGCATTTGTTTTATTCATCTGTGCTCTTCCCTTTACTGTTACAAGGACGACGGATCATTGTGAACGAATTCTGGGAGTTTTGGACAATTCCGTTTTCTTTGTCGTCTGCGCTAATGTAGACGTTTGGGAACCGGCGACCATGGCAAACACAAACCATCTCAAGATCGTGCAAGAAGGAATTAAACATGGCGGGTGAAAAGGGAACCTGCCAGAAATGGAATTTTGTCAAACGCATTTTTAAAAGACACTTTTTGACCAACTTTCCTAAGTGAACGGCTGCTGGTCAGGAGCACAAAACGGGTGCTAACGTCTGCTTCTCCCTGTACATTTGAGCTTGTGGAACATGTGCCGCGTAGATTGCATATACAGATTTGTGATCATTTCTGAATGAAATTAGGAATACCAGTATGAAATAAACACACCAGCTCTAACAGCAGTGTTTGCTGTAAAGGGAATACATTGTAAATGTTCTTTTTCTCTGAAAAAATTTTACCCCATTAAATGTGACAGAGCAGGACCATTGCAGATTGAAAAAACTAATTGTTGCCCCAAAATCTAGACATTTCTATAAATTTCCTTTTGAAAATTGTTGAAAAGATGAAAATGAGCATAAGTCAAATTTTGAAATAAATCTTAGAAATGTACAACTTTTAAAAATTACCTTTTTTGAGAATTGTTTTTTTTTTCTAATTTTTTTTTATTTTTTACTTTTTAACCCTCCCAAGCTCATTTAGACCCCACAAGTTTTTTACAATAAGTTTTTTTTTTATTTAGGGTGGGGGTGGTTTTGGAAACTGACGGTCTGACGGACAGCCCCTCCCTCGCCCCCAATCCAAACTTCCCTGCTTCCCCGTTGTCTGACTGTGACATCCACCGCGGTACGACTGCGTGTCGGGCTAAGACCGCGTGAGGCTTGTACTGAAAAATGTCCAAGTTTTCTGGCCATCTCAAAATGTTTTTGGGAGAAATGTTCTTTCTTTTCCCCATAGAAATCAGTGGTGGGTTGACTGAGGAATAAAAGGATCTAGTTGCTTCCAAAAAAAATAAACTGTTTCCAGATGGATAAAGCGATGCCATTATTGGTGTGGTCTACTGTACATATTCTGGCAATGTTTTTAATTATGAATAAAATATTTTATGTTATAACAGATTTTTTTTTATTACACTTTGGTGTTAACTTAGTTTTTGTTTTTCCTATTTTCTCAAATTATTTAGATTTTTCTCTTTAATTACTTTAGACAAATTATGAAAATTAGAGACTCCAACAACCAGAAATACAAAGCAATAAAGAAATATAAGAAACAACAGAACATGATCAGAACATAATTGTTTTGCGTGTATTTTTGAATTTCAGTTGAAATTAGAATTTATTTTAAGGAATAAAAATAACAATGGAAAAAAACCATAATATTAATCAGTAAAATGCTTTTTTTTCAAAGGAAAATCTGTTTAGTATTTTAAATGGACAGATGATTTTAAAAGAACAAAGACACTATTGTTCCTCCAGATTCCACAAACGTAAACATTTATGGAAACAGTCCATTTTAAACTAACATGCTACACATAAAAACATTTTTAATATTTTTAATTTACAAATGTTTTTAAGACAATTTAAATATAGTTGAATTTGCTATTTTTCTGTAATTTCAATAACCATTATCAATAATTTCCAGTGCTCTCATCTTAATATTTGTGCTTTACTGCTATTTCTGTGGATAAACTGCTTAACTTCACCTCAGTTGTCCTTAAAAATGCTGGTGTGTGTCTGACTTCGCAGTTTGTATCGCGAGATTGACGTCACCAGATCCGTTTAATGATTGTGGCGGGAAGAAAATCTACAATGCGCTGTGGCGGGAAAAAATAAAAGCAACGTGGTTAAGACAGGACAGGGGGCGCTGTTGTGCGTCGTGTACTACAATGCGCCATAAAAACATAAGTGACCGACATAACGGGGGAAAAAATTTTTTACTTAAATGATTGTTCTTATAAAATAAATTAAAATAATAATGCCCATTCAGGCTGCGTAGAGTTTTATAGGAATCTTTATGATAGTGATGTGTTAACACTGAAAGGGGGAGGGAAAAGGAGCGCAGGAAGAAACGAGGGAGGGGGGCGACAAGGAGCTGATTACGACGGGGGGGAGGATTTACATTGCACTATAATATGCACGTTTTTAAGTAATAATGCTTATAACCTAATTTATCTTAGTTACAAGATTGCTTGATTAAAATAAAACCAAAAACCTCTCAGTGAAATTGTAAGGCAGGCTGCAGCATCTCTCCGTGGTGTTTGGATCTCGGCAGGCGTGGAAAGGGAAGAAGTGCGTTGTTGGTTGACACTCGCCGTCATCGTTATCCGGCCTGCTGTGAGGCGAAGCCGGGAGCTGGAGTTTGCAGAAAGGGGGACTCGCCATGGCAGTAAACCTGGACAAGGAGGCTTACTACCGCCGAATCAAGAGACTATACAGCAACTGGAAGGTGATTGTTATCGATGTGACCCGCGTGTCGGAGTCGGGGAGCCTGTTGGAGTTTACTATAGTTGTAAAAAGTGAGCTGCTGAACCGCTAAGTTAGCCCATGGTTTATCTATGGCGAGTGTTGGTGCGAATATGTTTGAGCCCGCGACCCTAAAAGCCAGCACGGCATCAGTGGTAGCTATGCTGCCCTGATACTCGCCATGAAGCCCCTCGCAACTTTCTGAAAACTACCTTCTTGCCTTATCTGTCGGTCAGAGTGGCTAGCTACCTCATGTTAGCACACCAGTCCTCACGTTCACCACGTTAGCTAGCCTGCTAGCCGAACGACCTAACCTGTAATGGTGTTACGTCTGCTCCATTGACAAACAAATCACTTTAAAGCTCTATAAATGCTGCAAAATGTCCACACGGGTCTACGGGACATTAAGCAAACTGCAGGTATTTTTAGTTCCTGTCGGTTTACATCTCCAGTATTAACAACATGCTAATGTTAGCTGGCTAATTAGCATCTCAATAACGTCAGCATCCCAGTTACATGGTCAGGGACCACTGTGGGTTCTTTTATTCGGTTTCTCTAAAGCAGTTTAATGACTTTACACTGTATTTTTGCTAGTTTTATTGTACTATTAAAAAGTTTCAGCCTTTCGTTATTTTTCTTTTTCTGACTACCTAAAAGTGAAGGACAATGTGGCGGGGTGAGCAGAGTGTTCATAGTCTGGAGCATAGAGTCATTCAGCACTCATTCTACCCCGGCTGTTGCTGTGCACTGCCAGTCAGCTGGCTGAAAATACCCCCAAAAACTGTGAAGTTGTAAGAGAAAAATATTAGCTACTCTAACTACATTTTTGTGTCTACTGTGTTCATAGACTATGGTGAAAATTGTCCATATTAGCTATTCATCAACACTTCTCATACGTTTATATTACACTAGCATATTGTCACTGTGTGTGAAAGATTCCATAATGGGTTTCAATAAAATAGAAAGAGAAATACCAGAAAACTCATTCAGCCTGGTGGTTTTGGGGCTCGGAAGTCATTCATCCAGCCTTTAAAAATGTTGAAAATTATGTGTTATTGGAAGATTTATATCTGATCACCAACTATAAAGCCTTAAAAAATGCAAAAAGAAAAAAAAAAAAAAACTTAAATGAGAAATGGTAAGCCTGGTGGCCTACCAGGCTTATAATACTGGCAAACCCTGAATACCTTGGCTTGTATTGCTATTCATCATTGGTGGAATGTTGGGAATATCAGGCTTATTTTCCCAAATTCCAACCAGAACATTCAACTTGGGCATTCCCACATCCAAGCTATGACTTTAGGCACAAATCAAATGCAGCATCATTCTGAAAAGTCCAGAATTATGTGCAGTAAGAATATGTATTTTAATACATATAACTTTAAACCATTATTTTGACTCAAGCGGTCTTAATAATTGATTTCCGGTTTTATTTAGAGCATTTCGTCTAAAGTTGTATCATTTGGCTTCGTCACGTTGTGTGTGTGTGTCTGTGTGTGTTTTCCAGAAAGCAGAGGATGAGTTCGGTAAGGTCGACGCCATTGTTGTTTCCGTGGGAGTTGACGAGGAAATCGTGTACGCCAAGTCCACAGCAATACAGGTGAGTGCAGGCCTCAACAACCAAACCCTGCATGACACCATCAGCAACAGTTAGCAGTACTTAAGAGTCCTGAACACAAACTTTCAGTCTTATCTCTAAATTACAGTTTAGCTCCGTTCTTGACTTTCTTTTCATTTACTTAGACTTTGTTGTGTTCGTTTAATCTGACTTTCAGCTCTTTTGTTGATTTTTGTTGCTGCAGACCTGGCTGTTTGGCTACGAGTTGACTGACACCATCATGGTGTTTTGCGAAGCCAAAATAATTTTCCTGGCCAGCAAGAAGAAGGTGGATTTCCTCAAGCAGGTGGCCATCACTAAAGGCAACGAGAACGCTAACGGAGTGCCGCCCATCACGCTACTCACCAGAGAAAAGGTAACAGAAAGATGTCTGATTGGTTTATGCCTAATGGGACTTTTTTTTCTTTGTAATTGGAGTTTATTCTTTGATTTGATTATGAACAGTCTCAGTGTTGTACAGACAGTTGTTCTTGCAACTATTGATGTAAATTTTGTACATCATTCCCACATTTTGAGCGGAGTCACATTTTCACTAGACATCCCAACTTTTCCGAAAAATCTGACCAGTCACTTTAATGTTTAACAAATTTCCTACTTTTCTAACTTGACTTCACGTTTCATGATATTTTTTGAAAGCCAAAAATGCCAGACAAAAACATCATGTGTGATGCTAAATGGTATGGGATTTATTTATTTTTTCACTGATCCCTCCCCAGGATATATTTTAAGAAGGTAGTTGAAAATGTTTGCATTTTACATATGAATGGTTTTGAAATCCTGTTTTTTTTTGTTTGGGAAGGTTATTTACAGAAATTTAAACTTTTTTGTAAGACCATGTTATGGCAAAAGTAAAGCTCCCGCCCGCCCCCACCTCCAAAAAAGTAACTTTTTGAAAAAAGTGCAACAGAATTAGTCACTTTAGGCTGCAACAATCACAAAGAACATAAAAAGAAATTCTGGAGAGACAGTTTTATTCAATGAAACTACGCTCAATAATAAGCTTTTATAATAAGAGTAGACTGTTGAGCTTGGAGTGAGATTTCTTTTGTATCCTGCAAATCCTGTGCTGTCACAAACCACCATGTGTCTTGTGGCGTGCCTCTTCCAGAACGAAAGCAACAAGGCTAACTTTGACAAGATGATCGAAGCCATCAAGGGCAGCAAAGAGGGAAAGACGATAGGCGTGTTCAGCAAGGACAAGTTCCCCGGGGAGTACATGAAGAGCTGGAACGACACGCTCACCGCAGAGGGGCTGAACAGGGTGAGGCGCCGTTCGACATGCCGAGGCGTTCGCTGAGGAGGGCGAGACGACGCGTCGTTTGCTCAACGTTTGGGTCTGTGTGGCGCAGGTGGACATCAGCGCTGTGGTCGCCTACACGATGGCGGTGAAGGAGGACGGAGAGCTCAACCTGATGAAGAAGGCGGCGGCCATCACCGGAGAGGTTTACTCCAAGTTCTTCAAGGAGCGGGTCATGGAGATCGTCGACGCAGATGAGGTGAGATGATGGACGGCGTTGACATCAGTGTGTCACACTGATCACTCACTGGCCCTGAATCTTGACTTGGCGTTTTGGAGTTACATTGCCACTTTAGATACACTGGGCTTTCCCCCCAGTGTATTATCAGCCTGGCGGGGTGCCAGGCTGATAATACACTGGGGGAAACCCCTTTGTTCTCAATCCGGGATCTCCATAACATAGAACAGCCTGTGTAGAATAAAAGCTATAGGAAGTTAAACACATTCCTAATTCAATGCTTCTGGCTTCTTACTCTATTGACACACACCTCACACACAGTCTCAGAGTAGTTCTGCTGGACGTTTCTCTTGAATCCTCTGTTTTGCTCTCCTCAACAGAAAGTTCGTCACAGCAAGTTAGCCGAGTCGGTGGAGAAAGCTATAGAGGAGAAGAAGTACCTGGGTGGGGCCGACCCGTCCACGGTGGAGATGTGCTACCCTCCCATCATCCAGAGCGGCGGCAACTACAGCCTGAAGTTCAGCGTCGTCAGGTATACCGTCTTCCCCTCTGCAGGGACTCATTGGTTTCTGCCATTTTATGCTGGCTAGCAAGACAGAACTAAACTGAAACCACCAACTGAAAGGAGGCGATGGAGTTGAAGGATGTAGTGTGCGAATAAGGCCACTAGATGTCGCTCAAATCTAGTGGATACCTGCCTGTTTTCCTTAGATGTTGCCAACTGTTGTTGACTGAAAGCTAAGATTTGTTTTTTTAATGAACTAAACTTTTCAAACTTCTAATTTTGTGACGACAGGAAGTATTTAACCTTCCCGTTTCTTTTTTTTCTTCTCTTTACCAGCGACAAAAACCACATGCACTTTGGTGCCATCACGTGTGCCATGGGGATCCGCTACAAGTCCTACTGCTCCAACCTGGTGCGGACGCTCATGGTGGACCCTTCTCAGGAGATGCAGGACAACTACAACTTCCTGCTGCAGGTGGAGGAGGAGCTGCTGAAGGAGCTCAAACACGGTGAGTGTCTGGAAACGCCCGCAGCTTCTCGGCCATTACAGCCGGAGCAGTGAAAACGTAGACCGGTGACATCTTTTCCTCCGCAAGGCGTGAAAATCTGCGACGCCTACAACGCCGTCATGGAGTACGTGAAGAAAGAGAAGTCGGACCTCGTGGCGAAGTTGACCAAGAACCTGGGGTAAAGGCAGAGCGGCGTAGCCTCCACTCAGCGCCGCGTTCACACACCTTCCACTCGCTGATGTCTGTGTTTTCTTCTCAGCTTTGCCATGGGCATCGAGTTCAGAGAAGGCTCTCTGGTGTTGAACGCTAAGAACCAGTACAAACTGAAAAAAGGTGAGCACATCAGCTCTACCGTTGGGATTTACTGCGCTGCATCTTCACTAACACCTGCTGTCTTCGTCAGGCATGGTGCTGAGCATCAGCCTGGGCCTCTCCGACCTGATCAACAAAGACGCCAAGAAGGAGGAGCAGAAGTACGCCTTGTTCCTTGGCGACACAGTTCAAATCAATGAGGTGAGGTCTTTTTTTAAAATAAAAAAAATATATGGCTGTTTGATCCAGACCGTGACCTTTTTGGTCTGAGTTGATCAGGACGTCTAGGAATCCTTAAATTGTTCCTTGTTTAGTCTGCTTTAGTTGAACTCTGGTTCGATTGGATAGCTGTGAATGCGTAATAAAAAGAACTCCCAAAAAGGCAAACTCTTTCGGTTCGGTTGAAGTGAACTCTGGCGCGGTTCGAATGCGAACGCCAAGCGGACCAGAGATCACTTCAAAAGCAGGAAGCAGACTATAGCGCAGGGGATTCCAGCTCCTCTTTACAGCTCTAGAGAAAGCAGGTCTTTTCTAAAGTTCATAGAACTTCCTTAAAGTGAATGTTTTGAAGTCATTGCTGCTGCATGAAGCTATCATGAGTTTTTCTGCTTGACTTGATCCTGGGCGTTTTGTTTGGCAGGAAGAGGCCGCCACGATACTCACTCCTGTCAAGAAAAAGATCAAGAACGTGGCCATCTTCTTGAAGGCAGGTTTTCTCTTCATCTCATTCTTTTTCTTTATTCCGAGTAAGAAAGGCTTATCAATCGTTTTTTGTTTTTTTTTTGTCTTTGTTAGAATGACGATGAAGAAGACGAGGAGGAGGAAGGCGACGACGCCGAGGAGCTGCTGGGGAAGGGAGCCCGGAGCGCCGCCCTGCTGGCAGACAGAACCAGAGTGAGTTTGGACCTCTGCGTTGTTCCTCACTTGACTGCTGATTTAGTGTTTGCGCTGTCCTGATGATGTGAATGTCTCTGTACTCTATCAGCTACTTGGAAAGGTAAGTATTCATTGTTTTATCCTAAAATCTCATCAGCTGAACCGATTCAGTGATGTATATATATAAAAAAACCCTGCTGATGGGAAAGACTGCCATTTTGATTTCAACAATCAATTTTTACTTGTTTTCTGTGTTTCCAAGTGTTTTTTTCCCCACCACATATCTCAATACAAATCTGTTTTCTGCATGTATGTTGTGTTTATCATCCTAAAAAAAAAAAGAATTTGGTGCCTTTAAGCAATGATCTTTTTTCTTCTCTTTTATTTTGCAAATGAAATGTAGAATGAGATGACGGCTGAGGAGAAGAGGCGCGCCCACCAGAAGGAGCTGGCCAACAACCTGAACGAAGAGGCGAAGCGGCGCCTGACGGAGCAGAAAGGAGAGCAGCACATCCAGAAGTGAGTGTTGGGAGTTTGGAAAGTTCCTTCCTCTCATAAATGTACCTAGTTTGCCTTCAGATCAGTTACTTAACTTCGATTGATCAAATTTGATTAGATTAATTGATTTAATCAAATTAACATTTGTTAATCAATGTTATAGATTAATCATAAACAATAGGTTAATTGTGATTAATCAACAATAAATGTTATCGCTCACTAATGTGTATCAAATTAACATTTGATTAATCGATGTCAAATGATTAATCAAATGTCATTGATTAATCAAAAGTAATCAAATAATCATGATTAATCAAAAATTTATGTTTCTGGATCATTAACAAGTATCCAATTAACATTTGATTATTGTTATTGATTAATGAAAATCAGATTTTTCAAGATTTAACTTTCAGAAAATCAGGACTTTTCTAATTTTTTTCCCCACTCTGTGTGTTTCCAGAGTTCAGAGTGAGCCAAAGTGTGGGAATAAGAACAATGTTGAAAAAGTTAGAAATCTCAGCATGATGATTTTTTGAGAAGTTCTTGAATTTCACTGTGGGAAATGTATGCAAAGCCTGAACCGTCCCTTATTTCCTCCCAGAGCCAGAAAATCCAACGTGTCGTACAAGAACGTCTCTCAGATGCCCAAGGCAGAAAAGGAAATCAGGGAAATGAAGATTCACATCGACAAGAAATACGAGACGGTTATCATGCCCGTTTTCGGCATCGCCACCCGTTTCACATCGCAACCATTAAGGTAGCCTCATACTTTATAATCTATACTCCAGCAATTTTTAAAATACAATTAATCGCTTTGTTCATGCATTCGTGTCTGTTTTTTATGTTTCAGAACATTAGCATGTCTGTAGAGGGGGACTACACCTACCTGAGAATCAACTTCTACGTCCCCGGCAGCTCTCTGGGGCGACAGGAGGGAAACATCTTCCCCAATCCTGACGCCACGTTTGTCAAAGAAATGTGAGTATTTCTACAGAAGAATAATGCTCTGCTGTCTGTTGGCTGTAACTGACTATTTTAGTTATTGATTATTCAGACGATTAATAGATAAAAAGAAAATTGGCTTATTCTGCAAAATTTTCATTTAACCACTTAGGAAATATGTTAAAAAAAAATAAACAATGAACAACAATAGTTTATTTACTTTTTTTTTTAAATATAAAGTTTTATTGCATGTTGTTGCCTAAAATGTAACAAGATTCCCTTTGTGAATTTGAAGCAGGTGAAGTTAAAATATTTACAGACATAAATATTTCTTACATTTAAGATAAAGTTGACTTTATCTTAAATGTGTTTTGTACAGTTTTGGCATAATTCCTGCTCTGAATGTGTCGTTTTTTTCATCAAATGATTGTTGTTTTAGTCTCCAGTTAATGATTAATTGATGAGTTCAGCAATTGATTCACCAATAATTAACCCAGGATCGAAACCTGCTGCTTTTCTAAATTTGGATCAAATAGATTTTTCTCAAATCGATGACGTTGTTGGTCCCTCTCTCTCCTCTGGCAGCACGTACCGGGCGTCCAACCTGAAGACCCCCGGCGACACGTCGGTGCCGTCCACCAACCTGCAGAACGCCTTCCGCATCATCAAGGAGGTCCAGAAGCGCTACAAGACGCGGGAAGCCGAGGAGAAGGAGAAGGAGGGCATCGTGAAGCAGGACTCGCTGGTCATCAACCTGAACCGCAGCAACCCCAAACTCAAAGACCTCTACATCCGGCCCAACATCGCCCAGAAGAGGATGCAGGGCTCGCTGGAGGCGCACACCAACGGTAGGGAGGGTGGAAGCGCCACGGCGATCAGGTTCACGTAAGCCAGACGGGACGGCGCTGAGTTCTGTCATTTTTTTCTCTCTCAGGTTTCCGTTTTACGTCGGTCCGCGGTGATAAAGTGGACATTCTTTACAACAACATTAAACACGCCATCTTCCAGCCGTGTGACGGGGAGATGATCATCGTTCTACACTTCCACCTAAAGGTACGTTTAAGGCGTTTTCGCACTGCAGGGAACGAAACGGTTCCGACCGTCTTTGCATTGCAACTTGCGACCGGTTCCACCCGACCACAAGAGCTGTGGCAGCAGGTTTGAATAGTTTACTCGATTTCTTCTTCCCTTTTTTTGTCCCCTTGCCAAAAACCTGTTGGTTTCGCAATCTTAAATTCTATCTCAAAATGGTTGCTAATTTGCCAACTCCAACCAACAGCTAACCTTTGACCTTTTGGCTCGTCCTCTAGAACGCCATCATGTTCGGCAAGAGGCGTCACACGGACGTGCAGTTCTACACCGAGGTCGGGGAGATCACCACGGACCTGGGCAAACACCAACACATGCACGACAGAGACGACCTGTACGCCGAGCAGATGGAGCGCGAGATGAGGCACAAGCTCAAGTCGGCGTTCAAGAACTTCATCGAGAAGGTGGAGACGCTGACGAAGGAGGAGCTGGAGTTCGAGGTTCCCTTCAGGGACCTGGGGTACGGAAACAGGGATCCGTGAACTTAAAGGAGATGAATTTAGTTTGAAAACAAGGAGGTGTGCTAACAGATGTTTGTCCTCAGGTTCCAGGGCGCCCCCTACAGGAGTACCTGCTTATTACAGCCAACATCCAGTTCCCTCATCAACGTTACAGAATGGGTGAGAACACTGAAAGTTTTGAGATCTAATCCTCATCTTCTTAAAGGGGCAGTATCATGTAAAATCAACTTTTATGAGCTTTACACCATGCTATGAGGATACTCCCTCATCAATAACATACATGGAGTTTTGCCTTGATTCTTTTATGAATGTTTGAGAAATCTTGTACACTTCATGGCAACCGTGCAGAACACCTGGCTGGGCCTAGCCCCGCCTTCGAGGACGAAACTCCTCCTCGGAGCTGCAGTGTTCAAGTTTCTGGCTTCCGATGCTCCTTCAGACTAGCCAGCAGCAATTAGGAAACACCTGATAAAACTGAGCATCTCATTATAGGACATACTGAAGCTAACTTGATTGTGCTATAAAATGATGTTATGTGCCTGAAAAATGGTCTAAATCTTTTGTACTTTTTAGCCGCCGTTCGTGGTAACTCTCGACGAGGTGGAGCTTGTCCATTTCGAGCGCGTTCAGTTCCACCTCAAGAACTTTGACGTCGTCATCGTCTACAAGGACTACAGCAAAAAGGTCACCATGATCAACGCAGTGCCTGTCAACTCCCTGGACCCAATCAAGGAGTGGCTCAAGTACGACGCAGTTCAGTTGACCACAGAGCTTTTTATTTTCTTCTCTTTTTTTACTCGGTTTCTTTTTGTGTGCTTTTTCAGCTCGTGTGACATCAAGTACACAGAAGGAGTCCAGTCTCTGAACTGGACCAAGATCATGAAGACCATTGTTGACGACCCAGAGGGTTTCTTCGAGCAGGGAGGCTGGTCGTTCCTAGACCCAGAGAGCGAGGTGAGCTTTAGTATTTAAACAAACTGGATTCACTTTAGTACTTAGATTCAGACTTACTTTATTATAATGGCACAAACGGCAACAGTAGCTGCGTTTCCATTGACTGTATAATTGTGCAATTTGACTTAAATAAATTTGCTTTATGGAACGAAGCCAATTAAGAAAAAACTTGGATGAAGTGTTGGCTTCATCCAAAGCCAGTTGGTTAATTTGGCAAAACTTCACTGGAAATACTTTTTCCCACTTCACACGAGTCACATAATCAACAACCGAATGTTACTACTGACAGAAACGACAGGAAGTGGCTGTTTTTAATAACTTACTTCATGAACAAACTTATTCACCTGTGATTTTAATTTTGTTTCTTATTTTATGAAAACACTTCAACTGCGAGACTGTGCTTTTTTCAACATTAGCAGAATATCAACAAAAGTTTTGCACTAATTTGTAATGGGAACACGTTACAAGCTATTCTAAAATAACTAGAATAACCATTATTCAAGTCATAAAATATGTCTAAATATATGAGGCAACAATCAAAATAATATTGAACTGTTTAGACGTTTTGGGAGAAAATTCTAGTTTCCTTTGGGGTTTTATTGACTTCATCCACACGTCGTCCTTTTGTTTTAGGGAAGCGGCGCAGAGGAAGACTCAGAGTCCGAGATAGAGGACGAAACATTCAACCCATCTGGCGACGAAGAGGAGGAGGAAGAGGAAGACAGCGACGAAGACTACAGCTCGGAGACCGAAGACTCTGGTACGATACTCCCGCTCCATGTTTTGGTCGAGGCTTGTCTCGCCACTCTGACACGGTTGAACTCAACTTCCTGTCTGGCTGCAGATTACAGCGCTTCACTGGGCAGCGAGGAGGAGAGCGGCAAAGACTGGGACGAGCTGGAGGAGGAGGCCAGGAAAGGTTTGTGTCTGCACATGGTTTCCATGGCGATCACACTGCAAAAGCACACAATTTTACCAAGTAATTTTGGTCCAGTACATGTTCCACTGGCAGATTATTCCATTTATCCTTTATATTAAAAAAAATATTAAAACAAGCTCCTAGATCTTGCTGAAAAGTGGCTTGCAAGTTAGTTTTGTTTTATTTCAAGTCGACTAGAAACTAAACCAAAATTACTTAGGTTTTATGTCTGTGCAGTGTAGTTGTTTTTGTTTGTTGGTTATCTTTAGGTCAGGTTACAGTCTTTGAATATTTCCCTAACTTTCTGTGCTGTAATAACTGCAAAGATCAAAATCCCTTAAAGCTTCACAACTTCTTTTAAACTTCAGGTAAATGAGATCTGTTTTCCAAATGAAGACAGTTTAGAGACACACCAAGATGGAGACTGTTGACCACAATCGGCCAGTTTTCACCTTGTCAACTTGTTGGAAACTCAAAAATAGTCTAGTCACACTCTTCGGTGCGGTCACTGATACTGAGTACAGGAGATTCTCTTGCAGTATAAGAAAGATCAAATATCAGCTGAGATCAACGATTTCTGATCGATGCAGGATTGAAACATTGGTTGTTGTAGTAACAAGATTACAAACCGTTTTGTGGGCTGAATGGTTAAAGAAAAGTCATTTGTGGCGTAAACCTGCAACTGTTTTTAATCTTCCTCAGTCGTCGAGGTAATTGGTTTCTCCTTCCGTTCTGCAGCGGACAAAGAGAGCCATTATGAAGACGAGGACACTTCCAACAGGAAGAGGAAGTCGCGCTCATCGGCCCTGCCCAGTAGTAAAAAGAAGCGGCGGTCCTAAACTGACACACACACTCTCACACACACATACACACACACTGCCAAACCCATTTTACCCTCCTGCCATTTTCCTTTTATCCCCTCCCTGGCTTTCTTTTTTACAAAATCACATGCGCGCACACACACACACACACACACTTTCAGACAAACGATCTGTACATAGACGTAGAAGGTCTCTCCCCATTTTTCTTGGTTTTGGGGGGTCTGTGAAGTTACTCGTGACAATGAAAGAACCAGCAGTCACACTTCATTCAACAGCTTTTCATCATGTCCATTCACGACTCTCTGTTCTTCAGCCAGCTACTATTTTTGGTTTTGTGTGTGTGTGTGTGTGTGTGTGTTCATGGGTTTTTATTGCAAGTTGTTTTCTGTTTAAGATAAAATTGGTTTCTTAATATGATGGATAATAAAACCTGGCCTGTCATCCCCTCTGCAAAGTGTTTTTATATGAAAACTGAGAAACCTGTGATTCTTCATCTCATTTTTTTCTCCTTTTTCCTCTTTATGAAAATGTGATAACAAGCAGGAGGATTCGCCTTTCCTGATTGTTTTTGTTTTTCTAATGGGCTTTAAACTGATGTAGTTATGCACATACACACACACACATATCACACACCATCCTACACACTTGTCCTAACGTTTCCCTTTTTGTTGTATCAGAATAGATGTACTGTTGATTCTGAAAATCTTTTTTTGTTTTTGTAATAAAATTAAAAGAAACTAGTTTGTTTCCACTGGGGTTTTCTTCAGCTTTTAAGTCGTATAAATAGGGTGAGGTGGCCAAGAAGTATTGGGTTGTGTCTGATGGTGGATGAGGGGATCAGATCTGAGTCCATTTCTAGTTAATGTGAGGCTGATGGATGAGGTCAAGCAGAAAACTTCTACCAGGAAGAGGGAAATGAATTATGACGTTTGCAGATGATATTGTGGTTGTATTTTGAGTGGGGAGCTAGAAGAGAGGCTGAGTTATTGAATGTGTGCTGCAATTAAAGGTGGTGAAGCAACAACGTACAAATATGGGACAGAAGAGGAACAGTATATCATCTGCATAGAGGTGGATGTAACTGCCTCAGATTAAAACATGGGTTTCAGGACAGTGGCAGAATACAAAAAATAAATCAATGTTAGTATAATAAAAGAATCTTAAAAATATTAAATCAAGATGTACAAATTTTGGGGAAATTAAAAGTACAAGACAATTTTTGGTTGCCTTGTTTTATGTTCAGGTGCTCTTGTAGGTCAGGGTCATTTTATTGTTTAAATGTCAGAATCCACAAAATAAATCTAATATTTGAATGGCGGTCGCGCATCAGTCTCACTCCGGGTGGGAAATGAGGGGAAAATTCCGCCATGTTGTTGATGGCACTCAGCGCAGCATCACTCAGAACAAATCCGCGTTGTGTGGCGCCATCTACCGGCTCCACGCAGCATCACAGTGACCCGGCGAGTCATCCCAGAAAACCGCTGCTATGAAGTTGAAGTCCATGTGGATAAAGGTGGGAGTTTTATTTATTTATTTTCAGGAATAAAAAGTAGGTGTTTCATTGACTGCTGTAGAATTATTCTTACTCTTACATAAATTTTTCCTGTAAGACTGTTTAGAAATTGTGAAATAGAATAGAAAAAAAAATCATTGGTATTAGACCGAACGTATCGTGAACAATCCAGCCAAATTTGCACTACCGTAATTCCGCAACACTTTGCGCTATCGGAAAAATTCCAACGGTTTCTGAAAGGGGAGACGTTGCGTTTTCCAGCCAATATTGGGTTATTACGGTAATTTCATCCCCGCTGTAGCAGGGAGAAGTAAAATTAATCTGAGTGGCGCTATTTTAATAGACGGTGAATTGCGAAAATAACTTACTAGATATAGAAAAATCCAGTTTTTATGGATAAATGGGCAATATATATTTACTCACAGGATATTTAAAGAACCGGGTACAAATAAAATAAAGAAAAATATCCAGGAGGTGATTTGAAACTTAGATGTTAAAGGGACATACAACGATGAAAGAGACCCTCAGTCCACAACTTCTTGATTTTTCCACTCGTTAATTACTGCACAGGTCCCAATCTCTTCCTGTGAGATTCCTTGACCTCTTGAGAAAATATTTTAAAAATAAATTCCTGGTGAGAATCACATCTTCTTGTTACAAATAGAAACTCAAAGTCATTGCAGTGAAAAAAACAATTAAATGTTACATGTTTATCCTTAACCAAGAAACTCCAGCTCCCATTTTGACCTTAATAAACAGAATCAACTGTATCATCTTAAAATAAACGTGAAAATGGTGTAAACACAAAATGTGAGGAGGTTCAAAGGTTATAACTATTTCTGAAAGACATTACAAGTGAAAGGAATCATTCATGCTGTCCAAAACGACATACCTGACAGGTACCAATAGTACAGAGGGCGTGTGCCCCAGAAGAATAAACCAGTTACACATGCTGCTGCTGTGTGCATTAGTTTCATTTTATCTGAAAACCATTTGAAAAAAAGAAGCTGAGTTTCTTTTTCTATGAAACATTGTGATACCTTTTGTTCACCTGCTGTGAAAACATGTTTGTAATGTTTCCATGAACTCACAGCTTGTGGTTTTACTGGAGGTTGTGTAAGAGTTCCAAAGAATAAAAGAACATCTCAATTTCCTGGATACGCTTTAGAAAAATGTATGAAAACATATTAATAAAATTATACATGTGGTGTATGTCAACATTCAGCCTATGAGCTAATTCAATTTGTTATACTAATACTTTTTCTCATCTAATTTCAGTTTCACAGCTGAAATTTATTAGTCGGCTCTCATGGTTTGTTGTACTAATTAACAGGTGCAACAACTTCCTGCTGATTTATTGACAGCAGCGATTGTGAAATATTTGGGCATGATTGTAAAGAAAGCATTTACAGGAAATGGGTAACGCTTCTCTTCTAGAAGCATCTTTTACAAATTGGATTATTTAGTTACATATATAGCAGTAGTTTGACAGTCATTGATTTTGGTTTGTTGTAGTCAAACATGCAGCTTGATTCAGATAATACAAATTCTTCAAATTTAATATTGGATCAGGTTTTGTATAATAATTAAAAAAAAATGGATGTCACTGTGACCAAAACTGCAAAAGCACAAAATGACGAAGGGTAAAACAAACCAACATCAATAAAATCAAGATCCTTTGCTATAGAGGCTCTAACCTGCCTCAACTGAAAATAGGTTTCCTCTGATATTACCTCTTACAGCCGTTTTACTATTAATACTTCACTGTTACTGATAACTTCCACACCATAGAGAGTTGTTGTTCAGAAGACCTGATGAGTTAAGGTATGGTGTCCATAAAATATATATATAATTTTTTTAAACTTTATTTTATAACCTTGGCAAGAGATTCAAATGTGGCACCGTGCTTTGTGTCGGTTTTCACCACCAATTGTTTGATTTCATATTTTCATACTTGAAAAGAAAAGAGATAAGAGAAATCATCTGCCTTTTCTGACTGTATATATATGTATAGCTATATATCTTAATAAGACATATATCTAAGTGTGTGTATTTCTATATCTATATCAACATATAGATATAGATAGAGATATTAAAGCTCCCGTTTACAGGAAAACAGAATCTAACCGTCACTTCTGAAGAAACACAACTTATGTTTTGTGCCATCTGATCTTTCAGGCGTGAGCTGCTGACGTAGAACAGTTGATATATTTACTGTGAAGGCACAATGAAGAATGCCAGCAATGTTACTCAGAGAAATAGTATGATAAATAGGGCAAAAGTATTCAAAAAATGGGGTGGGACTGTCAGGTTGTAATAAATAGCCTCGTCTGAAGGTTCGGTCAGCTGCACACCTGCTGGAACTCTAACAGGTAAGAAGATGAGATTGTGTGTTAATCTGTCTCTATCTCGTGTTTGGAGAAAAAAAAACCCATAAATTTATTATTTATCTATTTCTTTAATTTTTAAGTTAAAATCTAGTTGAAATTCATTTTGACAGTTTTAAAGATATTCACTGCTGCATGAATATGCAAACATTAAATAAGTTTGCTGTAGAAACTTATTTAATGTAAGATCAACTTGTTTGGTTAAATATGTTTTTCATCATGAAAGAATCATGTTTACTACAAACAGTCAAAACTTGTTTAACAGAAAATGTAGCTCATCATGACCCAGAATTATACAGTGTTACATTTCAGGAAACCAAAGGAAGAGTTGTGGCCAGTTTCTTTACCACTATTTGTGGTTCAAGTCGTCATGGAGACAAGGTCGTCTGGTTTAGGAACCTCTTGGTGTCATCTGTAATTTTTGCAGATGATACCCAGTTCTTTTTTTGGCATCTGCAACAAAGACGGCTCATTTCATTAAGCCAGGAACATGAATTCAGTCTTTCCTTTCATGTTCAATGGTCATAATCTGTGCCATATATATAATATATATATATATATATATATATATATACACAGTCCAGTCACATTAATGTGACCACCACGTACTTTCCACTTCAGAGTTAAATAACCAATCACAGAAGGCAGGTGGCAGCACAGTGCAGTTGAGCGTATATAAAGGGTGTGTGTGGGCTTCGGAAAACATTTCAATCGTTGGCGTAATGCAGAAACGAAGCGATTTATCCGACGTCCAAAAGGGCATGATCATTGGCTTTCGGGCCAAGGGTGGAAGCATTTCCGAAACGGCTGAGTTTGTGAACTGTTCGCGTGCCGCCGTGGTAAAAGTGTACCGTGCATGGCAAAATGGGACTGTCCAAAATCAACGACGTGGCAAATGTGGTGCACCACGGGCCATAGATGACAGAGGCGAACGACGGTTGCGGAGATGCGTTCGGGCAGATAGACGGGCTACCGTTGAGCAACTGACCACTAAAATGAACCAAGGGGCTACCACAAGTGTCTCCCAAACCACTATTCAGCGAACATTGCTGCGTCTGGGCCTCCGAAGCAGACGCCTGGTTCGTGCACCTATGCTGACTGGGTGTCATCGACGACGAAGGCTAGAATTTGCACGCCAGTACAGCAGCTGGACGTCCACTGAGTGGCGACAGGTAGCGTTTTCAGATGAATCGCGTTTTATGCTCCATCGGACAGATGGACGTTGGCGTATAAGGCGTGAAACCTCTGAAAGGAACCACCCTGCAACCATTGCAGGAACGGTCCAAGCTGGAGGCGGGAGCATTATGGTCTGGGGAATGTTTTCCTGGCATTCTCTGGGTTCACTGATTATTGTGGAAGGCACGATGGTCAATACAAGTACGCATCTGTCCTTGCGGACCATGTCCACCCCTACATGCGCATTGTTTTTCCTCAGGATGATGGCATCTTCCAGCAGGACAATGCGAGGTGCCATACAGCTGCCAGTGTACGTGCGTGGTTCGAAGAGCACCAGGATGAGTTTACCGTCCTCCCCTGGCCAGCAAACTCACCTGACTTAAACCCAATCGAGCATCTGTGGGACCATCTCGATCGAGTTGTTCGCGCCATGGATCCTCAACCGCGTAATCTAGCGCAGCTGGCCACGGCATTAGAGTCGGCATGGCTCAACATCCCAGAGAAGACCTTCAGGGACCTAAGTGACTCTCTTCCTGCACGTCTCGTAGCAGTTCGCTCTGCGAAAGGTGGTTATTCTGGCTTTTGACAGATGGTCACATTAATGTGACTGGACTGTGTATATATATATATATATATATATATATATATATATATATATATATATATATATATATATATATATATATATATATCAGTGACTCAGTGACGTGCGGTCAGGGGAGGCCTCACCTGTCATCATGGAAAAATAATGTATAATATAAAATCATTTATATTGCTATTTCTACCCTGTGGTTTTGTACTATAAAGTATCTATTTTTTACTGAGCTTAACCATTTCTGATGAGTTTTTCTTCAAAATCGCTGGAGTTTCGCATTTTCCTATTCAAACGCTCTGAAGCGAAGCGGGTGAGGCAGCAGCAGCTCAGCCTCTCCTATGACGTAATCGCTCGCTAACTTGACTGGCTGCCATTATATGACAACATGTTTGTCCTGTCTGTACGCCGGCAATAAAATGGCTAAGAAACATTTAATATATGGACTGATTTTTCATAATTTCGCTTATGTATATAATGTACTTTGTTTTTTGTCACTAACTGTGTGTGTATCGCGTTTTGTGTGAGGAGGAGCGATCAGAAAGGCAGAGAACAGATTCGAGGGGAGGCAGGCAGTTCTCTAGCCTCATGGCAGGGGGCGCTCATGTTCACAGATATGTAACTGCACAACTGCAGAGTAACATACAGTGCTAGTGTGTGGCTAGCCGTGGAGCTAACCACACAGTAAATAAGTAAAGTACAGCGATATATTTGTTTTCTTCTCTCTTCTGACGTCAACATGAAAGATTACATTTCTACACTTAAACAGTTTTCTAAAGTGGATTTTCTATCGAAGCAGGAGATAATTAAAGAAAGACAAACACGGAGCTGAAAGTTTTACTTCAAGACAGTTTGATGATTCACAAACGGAGTAGAAAAGACATGCTGAGGATAAACTTGACTTTGGATGAACAGATATTTTGTGCAGAATTAGCGGTGCATCGATTTCATGGATAAGTGTAGGTAAGACAGCAATAAGATATTTTAGTTTAGTTTTTTGATTAAATGGCGTTTTGTGGGCTACAGTTAATGTTTAAATAATTCAGAAGCGGTAGCTAATCTACCACAGCAATTATTTATTAATAAAACATTAAGCCTAAAAAGTACAACAACAACAAAATAAATGTTCTGTTCTGTGTGCAAAATTCTTGAATGTTTTTGGTGTTAAATCCTAAAACATGAAGTGGCATTGTTGTCAGTTGCTATGGCAACGAGTCTGCGTAGCTTGGCGAATCCAGATCACTTTGCTGTGGAATCATAGCACGAAATGAATACCTGAATTTTTAAGTTTCACTGAGTTAACGCGGCCATGGATGACATGTAAATGATTAGTCTTTTTGCCCCCCAGCGTTATATGCATGCACAAAATTTCCTTAGGTCCAATAACATGGATGGTGTCTAAGTGATAAGTCAGAGCCTCACCAGCAATGAACCTCACTGCACGTCACTGATCTATCTATCTATCTATCTATCTATCTATCTATCTATCTATCTATCTATCTATCTATCTATCTATCTATCTATCTATCTATCTATATATATATATATATATATATATATATATATATATATATATATATATATATATATATATATATCCTGGTCCTTATATGTCAGTGTTTCCAGCAAATACAGCCTGAGAACATACTTCACATTTAGTTGTTTTTTATGCACCAGTTAGTACAATTATTATTTGAGGAATGTGTTTATATTTTTGAAGTTTCTGACATTCTCTTTTCTAATTCAGGTATTGAAACTGCTGTGAATTGTTTATTCCCAAGCGCAAAGAAGACATCTCTTCCATTTGGAGAGGTCACAATGGAAAGTAACTCAGGAGTTTGCGTGACCCCTGACCTAAGTGCAGTGACACCAGACGAACATTCATTTCTTCTTCACAAACCACGCATTTCTGAATATGTGCGAAACAAGCCAGTGTCCACTAACACAAAGTTGTTTTCGGTGTTGGCCTGGCTGAACGCACACGAACCGGAGTCCAAGCTGGAAGTTCAAGACTGTCAACAAATCCTCGGACCTCCTGATCCCAGCCATGGAGAGCCTCCCTTTGAGGAAAGAATGGAGCCTTTTTCCTGCTTCATCACAGTGTCCAGTGGGGCCGTGCATGTGATAAACACAGATGTGGCCAAGAGCTGTTTGGAGCTATTAGCTGACCTGAACATTAGCAAAAATGTTATAGTGAAGGATTGCATAGAATTACTTTGTGGGGGTAAAGTCCAGCCACATACAGTCAATTCCCTCAAAAATGTACTGACAGGGAGCAATGTAGTGGAAACCAGCAAAGATGTGTCCTTACGTCTGATTAAAGAAGTAATGGGGAAAGACAGCATGGCGCTGCGAACGACAACTACAGAAAGTAGCTCAGAAAGAACTGTGACCTTGAATATTAATCAGACATTATTCCTAGACTTCTTCTTTTGTCTTTTTAAATCCGACATATTTGTATATGTTAAAGACTACCCAGATTCTGACAACACAAAGTTGTTCTCTATCTTGGTGCTGTTGAATGTGTATGTTCCAAACTCTTACCTGCCCATGACAAAGTGCCAACAGATCCTCGACCGTTCTCCACTTGAAGAAAAAATGAAGCCATTCCTCAGTCTTGATGCATCCAGTCAAGGTCTGTGCATGATTCACCAAGATATTGCAAATAGATCTTTGGAGCAACTGGCTGACCTGGAGATTTCCAGAAGTGCCATCGCATCCAACTGTTTAGGTTCACTTTGTGGAGACCAAGCAGAACCTTTCATAGCCACATTGATGAAAATCCTACTGACAGAGAGAGAAAAGAGTGAGAATGGCAGAAGGAAGTTCTCAACATTGATAGATGACATATTGGACATAGAGACTTCTTCTGAAGCTCTTGCTGTATTAAAAAAGGCTTCCCAGAAATTTCAAGACGCATTTATCTATCCTCAAACAATTGCTCGCTTGTATTACCAACATGAAAGAAAGTATGAAGAAGCAGAACACTGGGCAAAAAAAGCTATCAGTAGAGATTGCAAAAACTCCTATACTGCTGACACCCTTGGACAGGTGTATAAGAACTGGTTAAGGTACATAATCAGATCACCCAGTGAAGTAAAAGATATGGCAGATAAAGCCTTTGCAGCTTTCAAAAAAGTGGAGGAGAAAGCTAAGGATGAATGTGAAACAATTTCGTTCAACAACCGAGGTCATTTTGGTTTTATGCAAGTGGCCAAGATTGTCTCAGAGAAATATAAACATGACAATCCATTTGAGGACACCCTAAAATTAGAAGTTGAAAACAAGTTTGAGTTTTTTGAATGGTATCTCAGCTACTCCCAGCCTGACAGTATAACAGTGGAACCAAATTACTTTTGGAAAGACGTTGCCAGTTGCTATCAACAATACACGGCGGAAGATGCAGCTGATTCCACCAGCTTCCCAGCTCTTCTCGATTGTCTGAATCACGGCCTTTTCGTGTCGAAGGAAAAACGAGCTTTCAAGTCTGAGGTGACTGAGAAAACACGACCACAGCTGGAGCAAACCCGAGATGAATTAAAGACTGCTTATGAGGAAGATGTAGATGATGTCAAAGTGGCAGAGAGGTACGTCCTTTCAAACATCATCCTGAGCAACAAGGAACCTCACTCTCCTCAACACATCCTGGTTAGAGAACTTCAGGAAATACTTCAGAGGTTTTTGCCCACTGGGGTGAACAGTAGAGACCCAGAGTTTTACCTTTTGGCCTTGCTGTTGTTTTGGCCAGAGGAGCAGCTTCAAGACCAAACGTTGGAGGAAGCAAACACAGGAAAAGAATCTGAACAACCATCTTCGGGTCTGATCTATGACCTGGGAGAATATGTCACCCGAATGGAAAAGGCTTATCTTGAAGTCTACGACAAGTACCTTCGAGGTCGTTACCTGCTGCCGCTGTTTTTTCTAGGGAAGGGCTCTGGACTTAGCAGATGGATCCACAGGTCTAGACTGGATGCAGCGGTGGAACTCGTGGTGGAAGCAGAGTTCTAAATTATCCACCACCACCACCACAGGAAGGAGACAAGGAAAGAGACAAACTAAAAATCAGGAAAATCAATGAGATGTGGACGAGTTGTAAGGCGTGGCAGCTGCCACAAATCCAAGAGCTACTTCAGCCACTCTCAGACGTGACATTTACAGTGCAGCCAGACGTAAAGGCGACTGTTAGTGTTGGAGAGAAGAACATAAAGGCCAGAACAGAGTGCAAATCTGGCACTCTGGCAAAGAGTTCCGAGCTTTTTTATCTTGGCTTCGACATCAGGGGTCCTGTCGTCTTCAAAGTGCCAGCTGCCACAAGAACCTCTGAGGGCCCCTGAAGACGTCATAAAGGTTCGCATACAAAGCATCAAAACGACTCTGTAGATGTCAGCGATGCTTTTGAATCAGAAAGCATTATTCAAACTTCTTTTAAAAAGTTTTTTTTTAATGAATAAGCTATATATTTCTTTTTTTAAGGTTTTGGTGGCTCTCATTGCCTTAATTTGAAAATAGTTTGACAAGAAAGAGGGTAATGAGAGAAGGGGAAGACATGCAACAAATGGCACGAGGACTAAGGCCTCAATATGTGGGTTTCTGATCTTGGTTTTTTTAAGTCACATGACTAAGAGATACAGTATTTGTTACACTTTTATTGATTTTTGATAATGTTAACAAGTGTGTTAAACAGGTTTTGTTATTGCTAATGTATTATGCATGAATTTAACTTTTTTGTAATTTTTACTCAAGTTTTTATTAAACAATCATAAATATACAGAAGTGCAAATAAATTGAAGTGAAGATAATTTAATGAATGAAAAAAAAAATAAACTGATCGATCTATCATAATGTTATATGAAAGGGTAAACTTCTACAGAGAAGTCATAAAAAGGAGCTCATGCTTTTGGTCTGGACTACTTGTAAGTTTTGTTTCATCAATCTGAGTTGTAAGTAAATAAAAACAAAATACTGGGTCTTTGTGTGTTATTACCTTAAGTATGACAGATGTTTTTCCTTTTCAAACTTTTATGGCTGGCTCAGTGGTCATATTGTAAAACATCACATATCTTTTGTTTTAGTATATTTACACAGAAAGGGGAATAATAAAAGAATTAATCAGAAAATAATATCTGTTGTGCCAGCACCTATAAATTTAATCATTGAATGGACCCCTTTTATTATTTATGTTTCTGAATTGATCATGAATAGGAACATTCGGTTTGTGATCCATCACTTTCTGATGCCTTTAAATATGATGTGACACAGGGTCTCATACTCCTGACATTTTATCTGATGCATCTAAATAAGGGGGAACAGAACAAACTTATCCATCCATATTGTGTTGTTTCACCCCATTTGGGGTGGGGGGGAGGATGTAGTCTCAGACATTTGTCTATGTGAGCTAAAAGTACAATATACTATTCTGGATCTGGGTCCTAAAACTCCAAGGTTGCAAATGATCCACATGTCACTTTTTATTAAATGACATGAGGATGAAACACTGAGGCCAAAAGATATAATCATGCAAGTCTTGATTGAATCACCTTATTTGATTAAATCTTATAGCCTTCAGAAAATCATATTTATAACTAGTCTTTGAATGCAAAACTGTTGCTAAAACACAGTAAAGTTCATAATATTTAAATCATAGTGGTAATGTGTAGAAGGGGAACCGTGTCTTAATGAAGGTGTGTGGCTCTTAAAAGAGCCGTTGTGTGTGAGTGGGAGCTGCAGCCTCTATGCTCTCTCTCCGCGGATGCGGCGGGCCAGCTGGATGTCTTTGGGCATGATGGTGACCCTCTTGGCGTGGATGGCGCACAGGTTGGTGTCCTCGAACAGCCCCACCAGGTAGGCCTCGCTGGCCTCCTGCAGAGCCATGACGGCGGAGCTCTGGAAGCGCAGGTCGGTCTTGAAGTCCTGAGCGATCTCTCGGACCAGACGCTGGAAGGGCAGCTTGCGGATCAGCAGCTCCGTGGACTTCTGGTAGCGCCGGATCTCCCTCAGAGCCACGGTACCGGGCCTGTAGCGGTGAGGCTTCTTCACGCCGCCGGTAGCCGGAGCGCTTTTCCTGGCCGCCTTGGTGGCCAGCTGCTTCCTGGGGGCTTTGCCTCCGGTGGACTTCCGGGCGGTCTGCTTGGTTCTGGCCATGTTTCTGCTTCTCTGTTCGGAATCACCAGAGAAATGATGCGAGCCGTCGAGGCTCCGCTGCTCTTAAGTTGCGGCTCTGGGCGTCACTCTGTGACGCTGCAGCTCCGCTCCGGATCCTGGTTGGTCAGCGGCTCCTCCTGGAGCTCAGCGCCGCCCACAGGCGTCGCCTCCCGGCGGAACGTCCGCCGCTCATTGGAGGAAGCCTCGTTCAAAATGGCCGCCTCTCCTTCCCGCTCTGCTGGGAGCTTTTCCGGTTGGTCTCCAGCGTCACGTCGCTCCTCTCCTCCCACATAAAAGCAGCTTTCAGCCGCCGCTTCTCATTTCTTTCTCGAGTCTCGTCTCCAGAAACGAAGAGCGACAACATGAGCGGCCGCGGAAAGACCGGAGGAAAAGCCAGAGCCAAGGCCAAGACCCGCTCCTCCAGAGCCGGACTCCAGTTCCCAGTGGGCCGCGTTCACAGGCTGCTGCGCAAAGGCAACTACGGCGAGCGGGTCGGTGCCGGAGCTCCCGTCTACCTGGCCGCTGTGCTCGAGTATCTGACCGCTGAGATCCTGGAGTTGGCTGGCAACGCAGCCCGAGACAACAAGAAGACCCGCATCATCCCCCGTCACCTGCAGCTGGCCGTCCGCAACGACGAGGAGCTCAACAAGCTGCTGGGTGGAGTCACCATCGCTCAGGGTGGAGTCCTGCCCAACATACAGGCGGTGCTGCTGCCCAAGAAGACCGAGAAGGCGGCCAAGGCCAAGTAGAGGACAGATGACCCGGCAAAACAAACACAACGGCTCTTTTAAGAGCCACACACTTTATTTTAACAGCTATGATTTCTGCTTTGACAAACATGTATCATAAGAATCCAGTTTTCTACAATATATTAAGTCTTGAAAATACAAATGTAACCCTATGGTGGGACAATGTACCAAAATCATACATGTTCTTAAAGTCACAATTCATTTTGTTCACCATTGGAAATAAAATATATCTGCAATATTAACAGTAATTCTGGTTTTGAGCTATGAGCTCAGCCACTTCACTTTGATAATTATGTTTTAGGATAGTACAAAATATCTAATACAATTGATACATTTTTAATTTTTTTAATAACGGGATGTAGTCTGAGACAAACTTATTAGTTTGCAGACATGAATTTCAATATATTGAACAGTTTCTGAAGCACTAGACTTAGAAAATCAGGTAAAAGTACAAGAGATTAAATGTATGTTGGTACTCATCAAATATTAAACTGATTAAAATTAATAACTCAAAGCAGATTTTGTTTTGTATTTTTATGCAAGTTTACATTACAAAAACTGAAACAAAAAAACTATTCTACAACCTTATAATGTCAAAAGAGGAATAAAGTGAAGTCAGGGCTTATACTTGCCATTCAATACATAACTTGACAGAATAGAAATATCTACTGTTCATTCACATCCACTCAATACAGGTACACGATGTACGCATGTACATAATTTTCAAGCATTATCATTTCGTCTATAATTTTAAAGCTCTTTAAAAATTCACAAAATAACGACATTCAATTTATTCAGTAGTTTCTCAACTGAAACACCAGATTTTACTTTACATTCCTCTTTATTATATTAAACTTAACATTTTCGTTAATTATTGTTATTCTTCCCTAATTAATTTCTGAATTACCGAAGGAATACTTTATTTAAAAAACACTAATAAGAAAAGACGAACTTTTTCAGTCTCAACGACTTGAATGGAGACGGTTCCTCCCCTGTTCTCTTTCACGTCCGCAGTTGACAGATATAGGCGGCGCTTCATCTGTCCGCCCCTCATTATCGCTTCAGACTTTTCTAGAACGATACCAACATGAGCGGCAGAGGAAAAGGAGGTAAAGGTCTCGGTAAAGGAGGCGCCAAGCGGCACCGTAAAGTCCTCCGTGACAACATCCAGGGAATTACCAAACCCGCCATCCGCCGTCTGGCTCGCCGCGGCGGAGTCAAGCGCATCTCCGGCCTCATCTACGAGGAGACCCGCGGTGTCCTCAAGGTCTTCCTGGAGAACGTCATCCGGGACGCCGTCACCTACACCGAGCACGCAAAGAGGAAGACCGTCACCGCCATGGACGTGGTCTACGCTCTCAAGAGGCAGGGAAGAACTTTGTACGGATTCGGAGGTTAACTGACTCATTGAGTTCACCAACAACAAAACGGTCCTTTTCAGGGCCACACATGTCTTTTAAGAAGCTAATTTCCTGTTAAACTTTAATAATAAAAGCTACATCTACCATAGTAAATTAACTCTTTAAGCTGCGTTTCATTTTCACCCTACTTGAAACTTGTTTATAAATGGGGGGTCAAACCGACCGACACCCGCAAAATTTGTATTATGTCACAGTCGTCCCACGCACAAGGGTTAAAAAGATAAAAGACCCATTAGGATGGGAAGGAGGTGCCGCAAGACTGGAACATTATAAAGTACAAGTGCAACAAAGTGCCGTCTAATAAAGGTAACTGTATGAAGCTTTCAACTCCATGTGACTAGATGAACTTGCACTACTGCCCCATCAAGTGGACAAACGCTAAACATGCAGTGATTAAAGAGTATATGAAGTTTTAAACTGAATGTTTGATGCCAATACGCAACTCAAGCATATTGTTAATCTTTAAATCAAAGACTGGACCAAAAGGAAAAGTGGAAGTAAATAAGGGAGATGGTCTGGATGTGAATTTACTTGTTACTTAGTAATCATGCTAATATCACTATATCAAGAAAATGTCAATTGTTTTAAAAAACTGAACTTTTCACTCACTGGGCTGGTTTCTCTATTTTGAGAAAATTTCACCTGCTGTAGAAAATAACCTTTCACATGATGTGGGTTAGCTAATATGGTAACAGTAACATTATACGAGTTAGAATAAACATATTTGTCTTTCCCATTATTCAGGGGTTTCTCCAGTTCTCTAAAGTTACTATTTCTTTGTATTCTGTCCTTTCATTGCGTCCTAGAAACATTCTAACTGCTTTTGAAGGGCTCTAATGCTCGTGCATTGAGGTGCTATTGTATCAAAGTTTATTTTAACAGTCCTCACCTCTAAAAATAAAAACGCATCATCTGCTGTGTTGCTTTATTAGATACCATTTATAACTTTGTGCAAATCTTATTCAGAAAGATCATAAAAAAAATCATCCTGATTACTGGACACAGCAATTTTCACATTGTTTTGGTTTGGGGGAAAACCAGAAGTTTAATGGGAAGCCACCCTGGAGCAGCAGAATACAAATTAAATACAATAATTTTGTGGCAATCCAAGCCAGCTTTATGTATACTGATGTGAAACCTCTTCACTTTTCCCTCAGCCTATATAATCAATTTAAACAGTTTGTTCCATTTTTCTATAGATATTTAGAAAACACATGAACGCACAGCGGAACGTTACAAGATGGCCGAACGAAACCACTGTTTCTAAAGAAACATAACTAAGATGTTGGATATGAACAAAAAATGTTCAAACCGAATGTTTCGAACCAAGATATTACTTTCACTTGTGCAGAAGCACAACTCATTAGGTGGCATGCTGCCGTTGAGGTTGAGCTATTAATAACCGTGGCATGTTTGAGTCAAACATAAAGAAACAAGAGAAGGGATGTCATGTACCATGAAACTCACGTCATCATCAAGATAGAAGATTTGAAACCGTGGGGAGGGTGTGGTTAAAGCTGATTATAAATAACATTGTTCTACTGTTCAGTCACCTGCACACCTGCTGGAACTCTGACAGGTAAGATGATTGGAGAGTGTGTGTTCATTCATCTCTGTGGGTAAGAGTTAAGTGTTGTTTATGTCATATTTTTGATTATTGTCAAATCATTCATCAGGATTTTATGTGAGTTTTGCATTTTTTTTGGCTACAAATTTTGTATTCAGCAAACATTGTTAAAAGTGGTTTAACTACAAACATTACAAATTGAACATTTCAATTTCTAATATACAGACTATATAAATTGTCTCAGTGATTGGCTATCCATTTTGACATTTTTAATCTGTAAATTTAATACTTGAAGAATTCAACACAGGTCAGCGGTATTTCTGTATTTTGACATACAAGGTTGGAATTCAACGTTGCATGTCAAAATATAGAAAATTGCTGATCTACATTTTAACATGTGAGGTTGGACTGTGTCTAGGCCACAAACAGCCACCTGTTTGTGATGTTCATGTACAGTCAAGTAGGGAATTGTGTCTGATTTAGAAACCTCTAAGTATTCTCTCTGCTTTTTGCAGATGATTTAGTCCTGTTTAAACTTTACCTTTAATAACATAAAATTACCTAATATTTAAAGTGCAATCAGTAATACTTTTATAACAAATTTATATCAGTAGTGATTTCTTGGTTAGTGTCAAGTTGTCATAGCAAAGACATTTTGAATAATGTCAACTTTGTATTAAAAGTGTCATAATTTACTGAATGTTGCTTTATGACAACAGTCATAAATATTGATGAAGGCTTATTCATGTTCATGACAGGTGTTATTTCATGTTTATGACAGTGTCATGTCAGTCTTATTCATCCCCCTTCAAATAAAGTGTTACCGAATGAATGAATGAGTGAACAAACGAAGGAAGAACATGATATCTTATTTCCATGCATCACACAAAAACAAAACTGAACTTTGCAGACCCACAGATAAGAACAGACACAAAAGATACTATAACCCAACTCTGCACACTACATCCTTTGGTTCAAGAGTCCGATTGTTGTGGAAAAAAAATGTGTTTAATGTTCTCGCATTTTCCCAAGCAACAGGGTGAGATGAAGATGCTTGGTGATGGTTCTCAGCAGTTTATACCAGAGTCTCTCTCTGCTGTGTGTTGTGAATGTGAGGATCTTCAGCCTTTAAATGTGTGCAACATAGGGTGGCATGACTACAAAGCAGTTGTTGACAATGTAATTAATTTTAATCAGACTTATCAAGGTAGGGCAACACCTGATTATCTGGAATTCATAGCTTCACAGCTGACAGACTCTGCCTGTTATTGCTTCATGAATACCTGCTTGATGAGTTGTCATATTACAGAACAGCAGACAGTATGAACTCACTGCATGCATATTTAAAACATTGCTCAAAAGTACAATAATTTAACAGCATACCTTAACTTCCTGTCAAGGTTATGTCAATAATCTCTAACTGGACTGGTGACATTCACCTAAACCAGAGGTTCCCAGACCTGGTCCTCAAGTAGCCCTGCAGAAACCGTCACCCATTCTATTAAGTCTATTAAGTTTGGAAGCAAGGAGACACCTACAACATGCCTTTCCTTCACTCCTGGGTGTGTCAACATATTATGGAGTTGGGTGGAGATCATCAATAAAACTTCTCAGTAAAAAAAACTGAAACTAGTTCTGATTAGTGAAGATGTATGATGTGATGTGATTATTCATAAGCTGCTCCAAACATTTCTGTGCTGATGGTGTCAATATTACCTGCCCTGGACAGTAAAGTTCATCGGCGATGGATTTGGCTTCTTGGTCAGAGGAATGGTGATGACAGTCTTTTTACAGGTTGGCACTTTGGCTGAGAAAAATGTCAAATATGTCTGGAAAGACATTCAATAGCTGTTCAACAAAAGCTTTCAACACATACAGAGTGACATGATCTGGATCATTCTGTGGGTTTTGATATTCTGGGTTCAGTTCCAGCACTTTTATCTCACTATGTCTTGTTATTTTTACTATTTATGCTAAAAACCTTGTTTCTTCTATTTTTAGGATTGCACACTGTGTGTGGTGAAACAACCTTTTCAAGCAAAAGCAACAAAAACCAAAAGAATAGGCCCTTCTGTTTGATGTAACCACCATGGAAAGTGACTCAGGAGAAGATGTGAACTTCGCTCTTGGTCTTGATGAAAAATATGGTTGTTTATTTTTTCATTGTGAACGGTACATTTCTGAACATGTGCGCACCTGCCCAATGTCCACCAATACAAAATTGTTCTCAATGTTGGCACTATTGAATGCCTATGTTCCCAATTCCTACCTGATCATGGAAGAGTGTCGAGAAATCCTAGGACCGCCTGATCCCATCCACGGAGGTCCTCCCTTTGAAGTTAGAATGCAACCTTTTTCCAGGCTCATCAGAGTATCTGGCTCAGAGGTTCGTCTGATCCATCCAGATATTGCTACAAGGTCTGTGGAGCTATTATCTGACCTAGGCATTCCCAGAAGTTCCTTAGCACTGAGCTGTGTGTTTCTGCTTTGTGGGGAAGAAGTCCAACCTCACACTGTCCAGTTTGTCAAAGATTTGCTAACAATGAGAGAGATGGGTCCAAAGGGCAAGGAGAAATTCTCACTGCTAATTAAAGAGATTATAGAGCAAGAAAAATTTATTAAATCACTCATGGTTTTGATAAAAGCTTCAAACAAATTCCGGGACAAACACATCTTCCCCCAAACGGTTGCTCGGCTGTACAACATTGGAGGACGTCACCCAAACTTCAAAAAAGCTGAGAAATGGGCTAAAGAAGCCATCTATAGAGCGCAAAACAACTCCTATGCCGCAGACACCCTTGGACAGGTGTACAAGAACCATTTGAGAGGGGCCAAAGGGTCAGCTGAAGTGAATAAAATGACTGTGAAGGCCCTTGAGGCATTCAAAGATGTAGAGATGAAAGCTGACAAGGAATTACACCCTGAATTGAGTGAATATGATGGCTGTGCCAACTATTCCGTTTCGTTCAACAACCGAGGCCATTTTGGTTTCATTCAAGTGGCCAAGATTGTCTCTGAGAAACATAAACATGACAATCCATTTGAGGACACCCTAAAATTGGAAGTTGAAGACAAGTTTGAGTTTTTTGAATGGTATCTCAGCTACTCCCAGCCTGACAGGATAACAGTGGAACCAGATTACTTTTGGAAAGATGTTGCCAGTTGCTATCAACAATACACGGCGGAAGATGCAGCTGATTCCACCAGCTTCCCAGCTCTTCTCGATTGTCTGAATCACGGCCTTTTCGTGTCGAAGGAAAAACGAGCTTTCAAGTCTGAGGTGACTGAGAAAACACGACCACAGCTGGAGCAAACCCGAGATGAATTAAAGACTGCTTATGAGGAAGATGTAGATGATGTCAAAGTGGCAGAGAGGTACGTCCTTTCAAACATCATCCTGAGCAACAAGGAGCCTCATTCTCCTCAACACGTCCTGGTTAGAGAACTTCAGGAAATACTGTACTTCAGAGGTTTTTGCCCACTGGGGTGAACAGTAGAGACCCAGAGTTTTACCTTTTGATCTTGCTGTTGTTTTGGCCAGAGGAGCAGCTTCAGAAAAGTCAAGAAAACAATGATGATGAAAGGTTACAAGAACCGGACACAGACAAGGATCAGTCTGAAGACCAAACTATAGAGGAAGCAGATGTAAAGGAGAACAATAAAGGAGAAGGACCTGAACAGCCCCCTCCTGGCCTCATACATGAACTTGACATGGAAGAATATGTCACCTTGATGGAAAAGGCCTATGATAAAGTCTACGACAAGTACCTTCGAGGTCGTTACCTGCTGCCACTGTTTTTTCTAGGGAAGGGCTCTGGACTTAGCAGATGGATCCACAGGTCTAGACTGGATGCAGCGGTGGAAAACAGAGTGGAAACTGAGCTTTCTAATAAACCAAGGGACACAAATAGAAACAGAATTAAAAGAAAGAAGATCAATTATATGTGGAGTAGTGGGGAGGTGTGGCAGCTGCCACAAATCCAGGATATGCTTCAGCCCATTCAAATGGAGACCATGCAACAGAATGGAGAGGAAAAAATGTTTCTTAGTGTAGGTGGGAAGATAATAAGAAAATATCAGTGCCAGGTTCACCGGGTGCATGAATCTGGCACTTCAAGCCCAAAGCGTTTTTATCTTGGCTTCAACATCAGGGGTCCTGTCATCTTCTAAGTGGAGGATTGTTCAGATAAGCATGATTGTAAAGGTACAAAGCAGCAACAGAACACTGCTTGAGTCAGTATTGGTTTTCAGGATAGAAAGCAGCATTTTCATTAATTCCCTAAAGTTTCTGACTCTCTGGATCTGTTAAAAGCTTTCAGCTTTATTCTGCAAACTTCATGTTGGATATTATTACTTTGGCCAAATATGATAATTACAGTGCCTGTTTTTGTCTGTTAGGTTTTAATGTAGAAGCAATATTAATCAACGGTCTTCGATTCTCTGATATTATTAATACGTATAGCAGTAATTAAATTGGGTTGATTTTGATCTCTGTCTCCATGTTTCTGATGTTTTACATACAAATGTAAAAATTGATATTCAAATAAATTAAGAATGATTAAAATAATACTTCCATACTAATGCTTACTGAAAAAGCAAATTTAATAAATTCTAATAAAAAGAATGCCATACTGTTGGACTGGATTATATGTGAGTTATTTTTTTATCTAAATTTTTATTTCCCTTCAGTTTATGAGCTAAGTCACCTAATGTGACTTTTTCCATTATTATTTTCCAACAATGAGCTAAACTGCTAAATCAAACTCATACACTTTAAGACTTACAACCATCATACTGAGCTAATTGTTTGCACAAACGTCTGTTTGAACCAACAATTATCTTATTTAATTGTCTCTATTCATTCTGCCAACTTTTTTAATTTTTCTCTTTGTGGTGCAGCATCCATATAATACATACCTTTATGCAAAGTAACCATTGTAATATAATTCTATGAATGTACTGTGCCATTAACCCTTTAAATTATTACATTTGTGTTTTGTGTAGACATTAATGTAAAAACATGATACATATCAATAATTACAGTTAATTTTAAACTTCCTGAAACCTGAGTCCGTTTACAAAGTCACTATTTTATGTATAGTTTATGTATAGTTTTTAAAGTTACTGTGCGATCTACATCTATAAAACTGATAAATTACACCTGGTCATTGTAATGTGGAAAAAGCATTGTGTAGATTGTTCAAATTTAAAAAGAATGTTCAAAAAATAGATTAAAACTACTTAAGTTGCTTTAATATGCTTGCAGTGCTATATTGCCACCTACTTGTTGTTTATCAGTATAGCAGCAATTTCATCTATTAGTTGCGACATTGTTCCACGTTTTCCGTTGAGTCCAATAGGTAAACCAGCAACCTTAGAGATTCTTTGTGTTTACAAAGAGCTCAGCTGTGATTTATCTAAAATAAAATTGCTCCACACTCGACTCAGGTTTGGTTATAGAGAAATCCACACGGATAATGTGTCTCTTTGCTAAGTTGAGCAATATTGCTAAATGATTAAATCATTGGTAAGTAGTAGTGCAGAGAAAGACTTAAGAGAAACATGTACAGGTCACACCTAAAAGGTGCAGGAAGCACCCCGCCCCATAAAAATAAGTAAATGATGTTATTCTTTACCGGTTGCTAAGCAGCCACCAGCACAGGGCGCAGGGTTGTGAGAGACGAAGTTTCACAGGGACGGAGTTTGAATATAAGGAAACAGATGCAAGCAGGAAGAGGGAATATATGTGGATGAAGCCTCTGAGCAGAGACATGCTGTACAGAGCATGTGTGCAAACAATAACATATTTTTTAATGAAAGGACAAAGCTTTGAGATAGACCTGAACGTGATGAGAAACAAAAATACATCACTTATATTAAGAACAAATGCTCTTCAGGTCTATTGTTACATAGATTTTGAGAAGAGATTAAGAATAGGAACAACAATTAGCAAGAAACAACAATAACACACATGTAGATTAAAGATATTAATGGTCAAAAAAATATGGCAGCAATTTTTCACTGTATATGAGTGAAACTATTATACAGTTTCACTTGTATATTAGTAAATCTGGTTCTGATTTACTAATTGCACAAATAATTCAAAATTGTTGCTGCAGGTTTTTCTGATCAGCTCTTTGCAATAATGAAAACGTATCTGAAAAGAATAAGTTTTCATCTGGTCTTGAGACAAAGGTGCAGACCACCACCTTCCTGTTCCTTTTAAAACCACGGAAACCAAACAACACATGCTGCTGTGTTTGTTTAGAGCATCAGCTCGACGTCTAAAACCTGTGTCAGCACAAATATGAGAGAAAAAGGAGATTTCCTCTGTGATGGAATAAGGACAATAAAGTGGTCAGGAAGCAAATGAAAGATAAAACCCATAAAAAAACAAGAAAAACCCCCAAATACCCTATTGAGTAATTCTGGTTTGATTGTCATTGTTTTCAACCTGTTCTCTGGTAGCCCAACAAATAAACAGTAGTTACTTTTATTTATTTTTGGGTTGAAAAAGTGTGTTGGATCAAACCCACAAGCCTCCATCCAACCAACTGACCCATTCCTGGCCTCCT
Source organism: Poecilia picta (assembly GCA_033032245.1). Classification (NCBI taxonomy): domain Eukaryota; kingdom Metazoa; phylum Chordata; class Actinopteri; order Cyprinodontiformes; family Poeciliidae; genus Poecilia; species Poecilia picta. The sequence goes on along the minus strand of CM065370.1, from coordinate 7,024,073 downwards.
CAGGACTCAGGACAATGGCACCGTGTGGTTAGGGTGGAGCTACTGGTGCCACCATAACCAATTAGTTGACTGGGAACTATTACACAGGAATGAAGGATTATTATTCCACTTATACACAAATCACTGCCAAATCTATTTCTTCCTCAAGAAGTCGCTGCTCACTCTACTCTTGTCTTCTCCGACTGGCTTAGTGACATCAAACTGGGGATGACTGAGTTATTCAAATTTTAATGGAAGAATGGATGATTGTACTTTATTAATCCCAGAAGGAAATTCTCAAACAAAATTAATGTAAAATCAAAATTAATTGATGATCCAAAGTTCTCCACCACTGTGCTGCTCTCTCCACCCCGACCTCTGACCTCTTATTTAAAGTCTGTTGTCAACAATGTCAGTATTAAAACAGATGCTGACCTTCGATCTGATAACCAAAAATACTTAGATGTCCTTTGAAGAGTAAAGCTCTCCTTTACTTTTCTGCTTTCATCAGCATTACTAATTCATGCATTTACAACCCACCAGAAGGTTTATTAATGTTTTTCTTTTTAATAGGACTGAGCCAGAACAATGTGTACCTGTTAACCAGATTGACAACATTTTCTCAACCAGACAAATGAGTTACATGACCAAACTTTAGCTTCACCACTTATGCAGTGCAGGCCTCTGGCTTCCTGTTCATTTTCATAAGAAAACAAAACACCCGCTTGGTTTGAACACTTGATACGCCGTCTTGAACCTCTGCCAGACGTCGCTCAGTGCTGGTCACTTTGCTACGTTTGCAATTTTCTTGACTTTTGTAGCCAACCACTTCTCGCAGCAGGAGGTTTCACTGCAGCCACACGACTGGTCTGACTTCACATTTCTACATGTGAAGTTTAATAAAACCACAAATAAAGTCGACTCACCTCCTGAACATCTCTAAGGTCTGTCGCTGCTAACTGCGTTTCCCTCACTCAAAAGTGTGACGACCACAGTTTTCCAACCTCAATCGTCGCTGCTCACCACAGGGGCGATCTGTCAAAAGAACAACTGCCTGATCTGAGTCAGCAGTGTGAAAATTTGTTGATCGTGACCTCAGGCTTACAAAGTGGTGCATTAATTGCAGTTATTTGATTGGCTGTTTGCTGCAAGCTGGGATACGAGGTGGTCTTGGTCAACTGACTATACCGTCAGTAACCTCCTTCACAACACAGAGAGCAGAGAAGGGGAGTCATGGAAGGTGAGTCAATACTTTCTCAGCTTCAACCGATAATATTAACAGCTGATTTATTTGATTTATTCTATTTATTTGCTGCTTTTTGAGAAAAAAAAAATCTAGTGTTCCAAGTGACATGACATCAACTCCTAAAGCTAAAATCATGGAACACATCCGAAATAGATTTCTGTTTGTTTGTCTGTAAAAGATTAAATAGTGAGTATTTTAACATCCAAATTACAGCACACAACCAGCGCTCCACTATTCAGAGGAACAAAGTAAAAGCGTGACCTGTTGAGTTGTGTTCACTAACTCAGTCTCTGTGACCTCAGGCAAGAAAATGCGAGTCGTCCTGCTGATCGCTGTTGTGTGCAGCTGCGCCGCGGGAGATGAGGATTCCTACAATAAACGTCCGTGTCAGCCGAACAACGACCAAAACGCCTACAGCAAGTTTGAAGCCAAACACATCCTTCCAAAAAAGTTCAAAACTAGCTCAATACCCGAGTGGGAGAAGTGAGTCACTGAATGTTGATTAAAATAGGGGTGAAAACTTTGCAATTGTTGAGTTATTAACGTTTGAACAACTCACTAGTATTAAAGTTAAAACTAGAAGACTGTTTATTTTGAAGGTCTTGTCACTGCATCTCAATGTCTAGACTTTGACTAGGCCATAATGGGGCAAAACACTTTGACATAACTATTTGTCTCAGTCAAGTTTCTTGACAAAACATATCTTATACTGTTCATGCATAATGTTAGTTTTTCTGAAAGTTGTGTGGCTTCATTTTAATAATAAAAAAAGCTAACCTTTTTAAATTACATGTTTAAATGTTTTGAATAACGCAGTTTGTTTATTTCTCTAGACACATAAAAAACTTGAAGCGCTGCAAAGTTGCAACTCAGTCCTTCATCGAGAGTTCAAAGGTCAATCTTGTTAAGAAAATCTGCAACGGCAAAGGCTGGAACCAGCAGCGCAACTTGTGCACGAGCAACTCAAAACTCCCCGTGTACGTAGTGAAAGTGAACACATCGAACTGCACAGTTCTCAACACGCCGAGGAAAACTGAGGAACTGGTGACCTTGGCTTGTGACAGAGTTGGCAACCAATGCCTCCCTGTTCATTATGAGCCAAAACCCCAAACCAATGATCGGCCCAGAGCTACCTGCTCTCCTGCTGCTCCGGATTATTGGCCTGACAAGCAATTTAATACCTCAATCTGGATTGACTGAGACGTGATAAGAAATAATTCAGAAATGCTTCTGTGCCAATCAAACCCTTTAACCTGCTCCAGCAAACCTGTAGAAAAAATAAAGTTCTTCACGTCAAACGATTTTTTAAATCAAATTTAACAATCAAATTAATTGTTTTTATGCTGATTTCCTTATTAGCTGTGCTAAACAAATTGCTGTTGCTTTGAATATTGTCCAATAAAGATCATATCTATGAATGAAATCTGATTTTGTCTTGTTGTCCAATCACAGCTCATGTTTTAAAACGGCTCTGCAGTTCCGAGAGGTCTTTGTTATTAAAGTAGCCACTTTGCTATTAACCTTTTCTTTCTAGTTTTGCAATGAATGTTATAACAGAAAAGTTAGCTGATTTACTGGTAACTAGTTCAGTCAATCAAAAGCTCTTTCAGTGCTTCATTGCCACCTACTGGTTGTTTATCAGTACAGCAGCAACTTCATCTCAGTTGCAACTTTGTGTCACGTTTTCCATTGAGCCCAATAAGTAAACCAGCAACATTTCAGATTCTTTGTGTTTACAAGGAGCTCAGCTGACTGTTGTTCTGCTCACAAAGAGAATCCATGTAACAAAGACTGAAAAACAGAGATTTATCTACAGTACAACCGCCCCACACTCGACTCTGTGTTAAAGAGAAATCCACACTGAAAATGTTCCACTTTGCTAAATTTAGCAAAGTTAGATCATATTGCTAAATGAGCCAACAAAAAACAGAAAATCATTAACTAATAGTGCAGAGAAAAACTTAAGAGAAGCATTTTCAGGTCACACCTAAAAGGTGCAGGAAGCAAAACCCCCAAAAGAAGGAAATTATGTTATTCTGTAACGGTTGCTAGGCAACCACCGGCTCAGAGCGCAGGACTGTGAGAGCCGAAGCTTCACAGAGACGGAGTTGGGAAAAGGATGCAAACAGGAAGAGGTAGATCTGAGGGTGAAAATGGTAATATAAATAAATAAATACTTCACTCATATTAATAATTAATGCTCTTCAGATATATTGTGCCATAGATTTTGAGAAGAGGTTAAACAATAATATACATGTAGATTTTAGAAAATGGTAGGAAAAATATAGGATAATTTAAATATGACATTTGCCTTCATCTAAGTATTTGTAGTAAACGTGGCTCTGACTGATTTGCACTAGTAAATCAAAAATATTGGTGAAAGTTCGTCCGATCCAACGTGTTGCAGTCATGAAAACGTATTTGGAAAAACAGGTTTGATCTGGTCTTGTGGCAAAGGTGCTGACAACCACCTTCCTGTTCCTGTCAACATGACTTGTCCAGGTAACTCTTTCACCCGTTAGCTGGTCTGGTGGAGCAGGCGGTTTCCAGCTCAACATTTTCTCGGTTATGCTGTGTAACATAACCAAACTTTACCTTCACCCTTCAATCCGTGCAGGGCAGACCTCTGGCTTCCTGTTCCTCAGCAAATGAAGACAAAGAACAAAGCTAAACACCCCCAGGTTGGTTTAAATATTAGCTTTCTGAAACCCCTTCTTTATTTAATAATTGTGCAAATTCCTTCATTTTCTGTGCTCAGTGAGTTCCCACTCCTCCAGAACAAATACACAGTAAAACATTGAACTCTACTAGCAGCGCCACCACAGGTGAAGAGGTGAACAGGCTCTCAAAGGGTTTGCTTCATTTGACTCAGTGTTGTTTGAAAGTGAACCACACCATATGGACACGGAACAATGTTGCAATTTTGGTCCCAAATCAAAGTAAGAAAGGGAAGACTCCATTTGCGACATCAAATCGTAGATGAATTGCAGGTAAAATCAAAAATTATTCCTCAGACCCAAATGCTTATTTGACCAAAATGCTGTGGCTAATCCTGTCTAACATTAAACCCTCTTCTTTCTAGTTATGATTTAGCTCTGTGGCTCACAGTTCAACAACATTTTCTCATGTAGTCATGCAACTGCTTTGCATGACTATGATCACTACAGTGCAGCTAGGACCTTTGGCTTCCTGTTCCTTTCAAAAGAAACCAAATAACATATTTAAAAAGCCCCATGTTTGGTTTGATCGTTAGCTTGCTAAACGATCTGAAACCTCTATAAGATTTGGTGCAGTGCTAGTAACTTCACTCCTTTCCCCATTTATACTTTTGCATTTTTATCATTTCCCACTTCTTCAAAGCAAATGTACAGTTAAAAAGTACAACATATGTTGAAAAGGCCTGATGAGCAATGAGTGAACCAGAGCTTAAAACAGCAGGAGCTCACATCTTCTCAAAGACAATTACCTCAAAGCTAAAACTCAAGGTTCTTTTTTTCAAAAGCCGAATTTGCAATACAAGAAAGTACAATTAAATTCATTGACCCATTACCCCACCTCCATACAGCCCCCACCCCAAACCTGTTAAGTGACTTTCCTGCAAAAGAGAAGTGTGTTAGCCACAATGTTCCACCCTCAGTCACATCGCTGCTCGCCACAAAGATGAAATGTCAAAAAACAAGCTATTGATTTGAATCAGCAATGTGAAAATTTGTTGTTCATGACCACAGACTAAAGTCATAGGTTAACATGCAGTCATTTGATTGGCTGTTTGCCCCGAGCCGGGATACCTGGTGGTCATGGTAACGGACTATAACTTCAGCGGACACTGACCTCCTCCTGTCACCTCAGAAGATCGACATTAGAGACGGACCGATTGTGAAAGGTGAGTAAATATCTCCTCTGAGTTATGATTTGCATCTGAAGTTGATTATTTCCAATCAATAATAAAATATCTCTAATGAAACATCTTTTTAAATTATGATTTAGGAATTTTTTTTTAACATCCAGCTTCAAAGGGCTCCGCTGTTCAGAACAACAACGCAACAGCAAAGTTACGAACCTTTTGAATTGCATTCAGCAAGTTTGAGTTTCTGCTTCTTCAGACAAGAAAATGCAAGTCATCCTGCTGATCGCTGTCATGTGCAGCTGTGCTGTGGGGGACGAGGATTTACACAACAGACGCCCCTGTCAGCCGACCAATAACCGAAAAGCTTTCAAGAACTTTGAAAAAAATCATGTCCTTCCAGAAAACTTTGATACTAATTCAACATCTGAATGGGAGAGTGAGCTACTGACTGTCAAGTCAATGTTTTGGTTAAAAGGTGAGAGTAAACTTCTATAGTTACCGATATGAAAGCATAACTCTAATATTAAAGTTAAAACTTAATTTTAAGCCTCACTCTTCAGTCTAAGTTCAAATCAAATATACTCTAAATCAGAGTCAAGGACAGTGGGGGGTGGAAGTGAATTTGCCTTCTGAAATATTTATTTTTGTTTTTGCTTCAAATAAGAGAAACAATATATCAAACAAATTTGAGCATCAAAGAAAAGATACAGAATAAATACAAATATTTGTTTTAAAACTTTGACAGAACTGCTTATACGCCATCCAATTTTTTTGGCACATATTTTTTTTTTACATACTGCATAGCTACATTCATTATGTAACTTTATCTGGAAGACTTGTGACATCATGAAAACCCTTTTTTTTAATGAAATAAATGAATATTTTTTGATAATATATTTGTTTCCCTAGACACTACTAACTTGAAACGCTGCGGAGAACCAACTCAGACCTTTATTGAACGCTCAAACACCCATCTTGTTGTAAAAATCTGCAACGGCAACGGCTGGAACCAGCAGGACAACTTGTGCACGAGTAAATTAAAACTGCCGGTGTTTGTGGTGAAAGTGGTGACAAGGACAAAAACAAAATGCAGAGTTAAAACGACCCCGAGGAAAACAAAACAACATGTGACCGTGGCTTGTGACAAAGTCGACGGCAGGTGTCTTCCTGTTCATATTCAGGGAAAACCCCAAACCGATGGACGGCCCAGAGCTACCTGCTCTCCTGCTGGTCCGGATTATTGGTCTGACAAGCAATTTAATATCTCAATCTGGATTGACTGAGAGGTGATTAGAAATACTTCAGAAATGCTTCTGTGCCAATCAAAACCCTTTAACCTGCTCCAGCAAACCTGTAGGAAAAAAAATCTTCACGTTTTTTTTCTGCATCATATTTTATGTTTGATACCTTCTTACATGATATTTACAATGCTTTAGACATTGTCTAATAAAGCTCATTTTTATATCATTTGAATGGTTTTAATCTTTAAGCTAACTATTTTGTTTCTGGAAATGTATGCACATGTTTTTGTTTCCTGATTGCTTGTTTTTTTTGCTTTTAAAAACCAGTTTGAAATAAATCAAATCTTAACAAAATGTTGAATATAGTATATGGCTGGATTAAAATATTTTTTTCTTAAGTTGCTTGTGACTGAATTAAAAACTGACTTGAATTCACTGCATCATAATATGTGGTTACATTTGTCAGTGCAGGGCAAGGAAACCAGAGGAATTAATAAACACCACAGAAAATATAATATATCTTTGTTTATTGTCCTAATTCAGCTTACTTAAATTTATTTAAAACAACCTAAAAAGAGTTTTGGAGGAGCAGTTAAACTGAACAATGAGGAACCGTCAGGATTTCCCGCTTCTTTCATTCTCGCTGCGCGCAAAGTTTAAAAATCCCACGTGATTTCCTTTTGAACTCAACACTTCCTACTTTTCCTCTGAGCGAAACAGCCAATCACAGCTCGGGGATGACACAGCTCTATTTGCATGCTGGGTGTATAATAGCGACCTGACCGCGAGCAGCGAGTCATTCGCCGCTGTCAGAACCAGTGAGGAAACATGCCCGAACCCGCCAAGTCTGCGCCCAAGAAGGGCTCCAAGAAAGCGGTGACCAAGACCGCCGGCAAAGGAGGCAAGAAGAAGAGAAGGACCAGGAAGGAGAGCTACGCCATCTACGTGTACAAGGTGCTGAAGCAGGTCCACCCGGACACCGGCATCTCGTCCAAGGCCATGAGCATCATGAACTCGTTCGTCAACGACATCTTTGAGCGCATCGCCTCCGAGGCCTCCCGTCTGGCTCACTACAACAAGCGATCCACCATCACCTCCAGGGAGATCCAGACCGCCGTGCGCCTCCTGCTGCCCGGCGAGCTGGCAAAGCACGCCGTGTCCGAGGGAACCAAGGCGGTCACCAAGTACACCAGCTCTAAGTAGACCAGCTGCTGTTCACACACCAACACAACGGCTCTTTTAAGAGCCACTCACTACGTCTGAAGGGTGATTGTTCCTTAAAACTTCAAGCTACACCAAGACATAAGGTGTTGAGCTGAATGAAGATGACCACCCAGAAAATGCTCCCAAATTAACTGACATTCTGACTGTGAGTCTAACTGGGGCTGTTCTGTATTAACTCTGGCTGCACTTAAAACTTTAGGTGGTTGCAAGAGGCTAGACCAGGAAAAGGTTCAAATGCACACAAGGGTGAGACGCATTTTAATCAGGCAGTTGTTTAGCCTCCCCACAAAACAACCAAATCCATCCAACATGGATGCATAAATGTATTTTTCTTTTCATCTACGTATCTCAATATGACATATAAACACCCTGAAACTCTAATCAATACCATAGAGATTAACTAATTGGTCATATTGCAGTGCAAACAAAAAGACTCGCTATGGTTTAATGGCCTGTGACAATTGCATCTAATAAAGTCTAATGTAGATCTTTGGTGGGTTTGACTATTATCACTTGGAACATCCAATGGTTTCACAATACATGAAACCATTGGATGGTCAATTTATAAGCATAACTTCTGTTTTTATGCTGAAACTCTACAGATATAAAACAAATGTATGTAAAGAACTGTGCAAAGAACTAAGTATTTGCCATCAAAATGACATGTATTATAGTAAAATATTTGAACTTTGCAAAACTTTAGAACTGTCTCAATGTTTCTTTGTTGAACAGTGGAATATTTTGTGTTTAAAAGAAATGAAATAATTTGTGATTGAGGCTTTGAAGGACAAACCAGATAAATAAAAATAATTAGAACCAGACAATTTGATTTTGTAAAATATGCATTTTATCAATTTCAAGTTTCTCTTATGTCCTTGTACTCCTTGATTTAAATTGACTATAACAAAATGTGCAGAAATGTCCACTTATAGTATTGCTTAAAGTCTAAGAATTTGTTTTTGCAGCTTAAATATGGTGTGCTATTTCTTTTTGGATGACGAATGTAATGAGACCAAACATGTAAAAGTTTATTTTTATAATAGTTACACTGATCTTAGTTTTTACAATGGAACTGCAAATAAAATGTTAATCTTCTCTTATAAAAAACGTATTCCATGACTTGTAAACACAATTTTCATCGAATTTTCCAAATTAACTAAGCATCAAATCATGATTTCAATACAGCTTCGGTCATTGGAGAGGCTGAATTTATTCCCGTGGATCTTCTGAACGCACCGGCCTCGAGCCGCATCAGTGTGTTTACATCGGCTGAAAACGTTCCTCTCATTCCTCAATAAATTCCTGCATCGCTACCAATTTATCACGATTCGATCCTCAGACATCTCTGCTAACAAAAACATACCGGTTGTCTTTATTGCGAGACAGTTTTAGATATTTTTGACGGCGACCTTTTAAGAAAACTCGCCCCACGCGGCGCGAGGCGAGATGGAATCTGACATGTTTGGAAGCTCGTGAAAAGAAGAGAAACAACCGTGGAAGTCAAACGTGATCTCAGTCTGCAGCAGGGAGGGATTCGTTTCTTTCCCAATAGAACTTGTGTTTGGTAATGTTTGATGTCTGGAGATTTGTTGACTGAAATGTGGCGGAGAAAACACAAAGTGGAGCCGCTTTCTGAGGCGGCAGCAGAGCGGCGGCCTGGGTTGTCTCTTTACGGTTCTCATGTGTGATATAAGTCCCGCCTCCCGCTCTGAGCTCAATACGTTCAGAGCAACAACACAGTCAGAGAGACATGGCAGAGGAAGCTCCAGCAGCCGCGCCGGCCAAGGCTCCGGCCAAAGCCCCGAAGAAGAAGTCCGCTCCCCGGCCCAAGAAGGACGGACCCAGCCTCCCTAAACTCATCGTGGACGCCGTGGCCGAGTCCAAGGAGCGCAAGGGGACGTCGCTGGCGGCCCTCAAGAAGGCGCTGGCCGGGAAGGGAGTGGACGTGAGCAAGGCCAACAAGCGCATCAACACCGCTGTCACCAAGTTGGTGACCAAAGGGACCCTGAGCCAGACTAAGGGCACCGGGGCCTCCGGCTCCTTCAAGCTCGCCAAGAAGGAGCCCAAAGCCGACAAGCCAGTCAAGAAGGTGGTGAAGAAAAAGGCTCCGGTCAAGGCCAAGAAGCCCGCCGCTAAGAAGACCACAGCGGCAAAGAAACCCGCCGCTAAGAAGCCTGTAGCTGCCAAGAAGTCCCCCAAGAAGGCTCCGGCCAAGAAACCAGTGAAAAAGCCCGCGAAGAGCCCCAAGAAGGCCGCGGCCAAGAAGCCCAAGGCAGCTAAGAAGCCTGCAGTCAAGAAAACTGCAGCCAAAAAACCCGCAGCGAAGAAAACCAAGAAGTAAACAGCTGCTTCAACCCGCACTCAGTGCAGCAAAAGGCTCTTTTTAGAGCCAACACTTCATCTCTGTAGAGCTCATCCTGTCCTTACATTGATTTAACCAGGACCAGAGTTAATAACTTAAATATTGTAGTCGACACAGTTCTAACAGCTTTATTTCTCCATGTAACCACATAAGATTTTATCATTACTATGTATAAATCTACCTCTAATCACGATCGATTTCAGTGAAACGATTTCATTTAATTTACCGACATCAAATTACTTTTCTCTTAGAATTACACCTACCTACTACTGCTACCTATAGCCAAGCCACATTTTGAGATTGTACACATATTTTTATTACAAAATGTAATTATTTGTCAAAATGTATTTAAAGAACAATTGTATATCAGTATGTTGCTGCTATTGATAACCAGCCAAAAATCAACTCAAGCTGCATTCACTTGATTTAAGAAAGAATAGCTGAGATTGCAGATTGAGCTGATTCAGTTGCAACTGAAATTTTTATTTCGTTTACACTGAAAATACATAAAAAAGGCTATAAATTATGACTGAAAGTGTTTAACACATTCTGTGTGAAGAACAAATGATCATTTGTAAAGATTATTTCATAAAAAATGTGATTTACTTAAACATATTTTTAAGCTTTTAAATTGAACATTAGAAAAATGTTGAATTTGATAAGCAAATAAAAGGTAGTCTTCAGACATTGAATTAAAAGAAATTACACCAGGAATCCAAAATAAAAAGGCAAATGAAGGAAAACACGAATTTTTTCAGCCGGTTTCAATGACGTGACCGGATCTGTTCAGCTCGGTTCCTCCCCTGTTCTCTTTCACGTCCGCAGTTGACAGATATAGGCGGCGCTTCATCTGTCCGCCCCTCATTATCGCTTCAGACTTTTCTAGAACGATACCAACATGAGCGGCAGAGGAAAAGGAGGTAAAGGTCTCGGTAAAGGAGGCGCCAAGCGGCACCGTAAAGTTCTCCGTGACAACATCCAGGGAATCACCAAACCCGCCATCCGCCGTCTGGCTCGCCGCGGCGGAGTCAAGCGCATCTCCGGCCTCATCTACGAGGAGACCCGCGGTGTCCTCAAGGTCTTCCTGGAGAACGTCATCCGGGACGCCGTCACCTACACCGAGCACGCAAAGAGGAAGACAGTCACCGCCATGGACGTGGTCTACGCTCTCAAGAGGCAGGGAAGAACTTTGTACGGATTCGGAGGTTAATCTGACTCACTGGGTTCACCAACAACAAAACGGTCCTTTTCAGGGCCACACACCTATTCTAACGAGCTCAATTTCCTCCATTGACTTGGTTTTCTACCTCAAATTTTCAAGGGAAACTAATAAAGCTACAATAATTCCTAGATAACAAGAAACTGGCAAGGCTGCAGTTTACTTTCTACAATTCTATTTAAATTATTTGCATAATGTTTAAAACATATGTTCACAACCGAGTAGCTCATATTCTATATATTTCAATTGACTTATGTAACCTAACTTTAGCTGTGGGTTGTTTCATATTGTAAAAATATTTACTCTTAACTATTACACTGACATTTGCTCCAATGATTTATATAGCCACTGAACTACCAATGAATTGAACCACTACTGTGAATGTTTACATGCAAAATGCTAACTGGTGCACATCTGTCAACATACCTTAACCTGTAAGGAAGATTTTAAATAAAATGAAAATCAAACCGCACGTTGAACACAAAGGAAAATGTGAAAAAATATATGTATCAGAAATCTGGAAATAGGAAATGTAAATGAGGTCCAATTTATAATTCCAGGTAATTGTAGTTCTGTTTGAGAAATTGAGTTTTAGGCTTTTCCATCAATAACAGAAAATACTTCAAAATATAAAACAATGTAACAAGGTAACAATCTGAATGGAGTGTTTAAATGTTTTACAAGTCATCTTACACTGTATTCTTTATATTACAGTGGTTATGAGTAGTGATTATTATATTTGGACCCCATGAAGGGTTGCATATGTTATCCCCAATAGCATAGGTATGATTTCAGAGTATCAAATCTAGTCATGTCTCAACTCCCTCTTGTTTCCTCTTCTATGTTTAGTCCAGTAATTGTTTAATGAAGACAGGATATTTAGACTTTATGTATTAGTAAATCAAATATTTAGTTTGACAGTCACTGCAGGTTTTTATTTTATAGGTTTTAAAGAAACAGTAAACATAAGAATTAAAGATATTTCAGCAGCAACCAAGTGGTTATTCAATTAGGCTTTTATAAGTTTTTTTGTGCCATTAATGAACTGAAGCAGCTCATAAGTTTTTAAAAATTTGTGACATAATTAAAACTTTTTATTCTTTAAGTGAAAAATGCAATATTGTCAAACCTCTAGAAATCATAGCTGTTAAAATAAAGTGTGTGGCTCTTAAAAGAGCCGTTGTGTTTGTTTCGCCGGGTCATCTGTCCTCTACTTGGCCTTGGCCGCCTTCTCGGTCTTCTTGGGCAGCAGCACCGCCTGTATGTTGGGCAGGACTCCACCCTGAGCGATGGTGACTCCACCCAGCAGCTTGTTGAGCTCCTCGTCGTTGCGGACGGCCAGCTGCAGGTGACGGGGGATGATGCGGGTCTTCTTGTTGTCTCGGGCTGCGTTCCCAGCCAACTCCAGGATCTCAGCGGTCAGATACTCGAGCACAGCGGCCAGGTAGACGGGAGCTCCGGCACCGACCCGCTCGCCGTAGTTGCCTTTGCGCAGCAGCCTGTGAACGCGGCCCACTGGGAACTGGAGTCCGGCTCTGGAGGAGCGGGTCTTGGCCTTGGCTCTGGCTTTTCCTCCGGTCTTTCCGCGGCCGCTCATGTTGTCGCTCTTTGTTTCTGGAGACGAGACTCGAGAAAGAAATGAGAAGCGGCGGCTGAAAGCTGCTTTTATGTGGGAGGAGAGGAGCGACGTGACGCTGGAGACCAACCGGAAAAGCTCCCAGCAGAGCGGGAAGGAGAGGCGGCCATTTTGAACGAGGCTTCCTCCAATGAGCGGCGGACGTTCCGCCGGGAGGCGACGCCTGTGGGCGGCGCTGAGCTCCAGGAGGAGCCGCTGACCAACCAGGATCCGGAGCGGAGCTGCAGCGTCACAGAGTGACGCCCAGAGCCGCAGCTTAAGAGCAGCGGAGCCTCGACGGCTCGCATCATTTCTCTGGTGATTCCGAACAGAGAAGCAGAAACATGGCCAGAACCAAGCAGACCGCCCGGAAGTCCACCGGAGGCAAAGCCCCCAGGAAGCAGCTGGCCACCAAGGCGGCCAGGAAAAGCGCTCCGGCTACCGGCGGCGTGAAGAAGCCTCACCGCTACAGGCCCGGTACCGTGGCTCTGAGGGAGATCCGGCGCTACCAGAAGTCCACGGAGCTGCTGATCCGCAAGCTGCCCTTCCAGCGTCTGGTCCGAGAGATCGCTCAGGACTTCAAGACCGACCTGCGCTTCCAGAGCTCCGCCGTCATGGCTCTGCAGGAGGCCAGCGAGGCCTACCTGGTGGGGCTGTTCGAGGACACCAACCTGTGCGCCATCCACGCCAAGAGGGTCACCATCATGCCCAAAGACATCCAGCTGGCCCGCCGCATCCGCGGAGAGAGAGCATAGAGGCTGCAGCTCCCACTCACACACAACGGCTCTTTTAAGAGCCACACACCTTCATTAAGACACGGTTCCCCTTCTACACATTACCACTATGATTTCATTATGAACTTTACTGTGTTTTAGCAACAGTTTTACATTCAAAGACTAGTTATAAATGCGATTTTCTGAAGGCTTTAAGATTTAATCAAATATAAAGTGATTCAAGATTTGCATGATTACATCTGTTTGCCTCAGTGTTTCACCCTCACTTCATTTAATACTTCTAATAAAAAGTGGTCTGTGGATCATTTGCAACCCTTTGAGTTTTAGGACCCAGATCCAGAATATATTGTACCGTAGCTCAAACATGGAAGGTTAATGGAGACAAATGTCAGACTTTTGTTTCCCCTCCAAATGGGGTAAAACCACAGAATATGGATCTTTACTTTTAATCTAGTCAAGATATTCAACCAGGTTTAGACAATCCTCTATTAAACTTGCCAGTGAACATGTTTTGAAACCGTATTCTAGTAGCTGAGGATGGACTTTCTTAGGTCAAAATACATTTATGTAGCCTTAAATACATTAAGCAGTATTTAACTATGCTTTATTATACAAAAATGTGAATTAAAAATGGACATCTTTCACCCACATCAATATTATACTTCAGGCTAGTGGTTAAATATATAATCTTGTTCAGTTCTTGTATGAGATAAACCTTCATGTATATTGCTTATTTTTACTATGGAGCTATTTTGGGTCTGGAATTAAGAGATTGTATATCAAGCCTAAACATTTTATAAGTCATTTCAAGCCACCGTTTCATGTTGCACTCTATACAGATCAGGACTAATCACCCTTCAGATGTAGTGAGTGGCTCTTAAAAGAGCCGTTGTGTTGGTGTGTGAACAGCAGCTGGTCTACTTGGAGCTGGTGTACTTGGTGACCGCCTTGGTTCCCTCGGACACGGCGTGCTTTGCCAGCTCACCGGGCAGCAGGAGGCGCACGGCGGTCTGGATCTCCCTGGAGGTGATGGTGGATCGCTTGTTGTAGTGAGCCAGACGGGAGGCCTCGGAGGCGATGCGCTCAAAGATGTCGTTGACGAACGAGTTCATGATGCTCATGGCCTTGGACGAGATGCCGGTGTCCGGGTGGACCTGCTTCAGCACCTTGTACACGTAGATGGCGTAGCTCTCCTTCCTGGTCCTTCTCTTCTTCTTGCCTCCTTTGCCGGCGGTCTTGGTCACCGCTTTCTTGGAGCCCTTCTTGGGCGCAGACTTGGCGGGTTCAGGCATGTTTCCTCACTGGTTCTGACAGCGGCGAATGACTCGCTGCTCGCGGTCAGGTCGCTATTATACCCCCAGCATGCAAATAGAGCTGTGTCATCCCCGAGCTGTGATTGGCTGTTTCGCTCAGCGGAAAAGTAGGAAGTGCTGAGTGTGGAATTTTAAAACTTGGCGCACAGCGAGAAAGAAAGAAGCAGGAAATTCTGACGGTTCCTCATTGTTCTCAGTTTAACTTTTCCTCATAGTCTGTAATTCACCAGAACCGAAAACTAGAGAGCAAATACACTTAGTACATTCAGACACATTTTATGTTTTTTTTTTACAACAAGCAGGTCGAAAAATAAGGTTTAGTCACTCAAAGACTGAAGACAACAGTCCACAGTGTTGTGTTGTTTTATTTGAAGACATCTGTCTTTTCACTTGTTAGATTTAAACCTCATTTTCTTTTACCACCACAATCAACCATTTCTTTTTCTATGAGTTCTAAATATAAATAAAACCTTAAAAAAAACCTTTTAGCTGAATTAGGAGTTAATCACTGAAAACAAATATAGATACAATCTTTAGATTGGTTCTGACACTGAATCCTGACCTCTAGCTCTCTAGACCTCTAGAAACTGGGTAGTTTCCAAACCCAGTCGTAGTTTGAATATTGTGAACTCTAAGAAGCATCGTAATGTTTCTCTTCAAATCTTTTCCTTTTATTGAATCTGGCTCTGGAGCAAGAAAGTTAATTTCATTGTGATTCTTTATGTAGACTGAGTTCTTTGGGTAGGTGAGGTATGGTGTCCTTTAAAATGGACGTCTGCAGGTAAGACGGGGGCTAACATTATTCTTCAAGCATGTGTACCATCTTAAAATAGGACAAGAATCAAATTTATTTTCTTTGGCAGTTAACAGCACTTTTAAGTTCAATCCAGTCGTCACATCCATATGTTCCAACTGATCCTATTCAACTTAACCAGAAACTCCCTTTAATCAAACAAGACCTAACAGATTGCATCAAGTCTCTAATTTTCAACCATCACTCCTCCTGGATGAGCATGTAGAGACAAGAGGACAGAGGAAAAATAATCCTTTCATGAGTCAAATCAGGGTGAGTGTTCATCTGCCGGTTCTGCTCCAGTAACGTCTGAGCATCCTGAATGCTGATCCTTCAGAGTATATGTGAGCTATGTCTTAACTATGTGTGAACTGATACTAACCGTACTCCCGCTGAAGTTATAGTCACTTACCATGACCACCAGATATCCTGGCTTGGGGCAAACAGCCAATCAAATGATTGCATGTTAGCCTATGTCTTTAGTCTGTGGTCATGAACAACAAATTTTCACATTGCTGACTCAAATAAACAGCTTGTTTTTTGACATTTCACCTTTGTTTCGAGCAGCGATGTGACTGAGGGTGGAACATTGTGGCTAACACACTTCTGTTTCGCAGGAAAGTCACTTAACAGGTTTGGGGTAGGGGGTGTAGGGAGGGTGGGGTAATGGGTCAATGAATTTAATTGTATTGCAAATTCGGGTTTTGTAAAAAAATAACCTTGAGTTTTATCTTTGAGGTAATTGTCTTTGAGAAGATGTGAGCTCCTGCTGTTTTAAGCTCTGGTTCACTCATTGCTCATCAGGCCTTTTCAACATATGTCGTACTGCTGGAGATCAACTTTTTAACTATGCAATTGCTTTGAAGAAGTGGGAAATGATAAAAATGCAAAAGTATTAAACGGGGAAAGGAGTGAAGTTACTAGCACTGCACCAAATCTTACAGAGGTTTCAGATCGTTTAGCAAGCTAACGATCTTTTGAAAAGGAACAGGAAGCCAAAGGTCCTAACTGCACGTACTGAAGGTGACGCATAGTCATGCAAAGCAGTTGCATGACTACATGAGAAAATGTTGTTGAACTGTGAGCCACAGAGCTAAATCATAACTAGAAAGAAGAGAGTTTAATGTTAGACAGGACGAGCCACAGCATTTTGGTCAAATAAGCATTTGGGTCTAAGGAGTTATTTTTGATTTTACCTGCAATTCATCTACAATTTGATGTGGCAAATGGAGTCTTTGCTTTCTTACTTTGATTTGGGACCAAAATTGCAACATTGTTCCGTGTCCATATGGTGTGGTTCACTTTCAAACAACACTGAGTCAAATGAAGCAAACCCTTTGAGCAGCCTGTTCACCTCCTCACCTGTGGTGGCGCTGCACTACAAACCACTGAAGGAAAACACAAAAACCTCTGAACAAGACACTGAGCAGTGTTTGTCAAGCTAATGCTACAAACTAGCTCAGGAGCACCTGCTGTTTGGTTTCTGTGGTTTCTTCTTCGAATGAACAAGAAGGTTGTGGCCAGCAGTTTTCTCACAAGGCACAATCACACGTTTCTTCAAAAATGTTTTCATCTTTGGATTGCGTGGAGTCGAGCGTTTGAGATACATCCCAGTATTTTTTCTAATTTCTAGTGCAAACAGCGCAAAATTACTAAAATGTGGACGAAGCACAGACCTGGCACGGCTATATTTGTATCACATTTTTCAGCCATTATCTGACTATAATCTCCACACGTCTTATTTTATGTGTTTGCTAAAAGTTGATCTCTTCTCAAATCTATGGAACAATATACCTGTCTAGAGTATTTGTTCTTAATGTAAGTGAAGGATTTCCTATTTCTACTTTCTAGTCTACTTCAAACCTTTGTCCTCGCATTAAAAACAACTTTGCTCTAATTTACCACAACATGTCTGTGCTCTGATTTAATTCTTCATGCACAAATAATCTCTCTTGTGTGAATCCTTTTCCAAATATCCAAGTTCTGTCCCTGTGAAGCTTTCATTCGCTCTCAAGGGCCCATTATTGACCCTTCCAGTCAACATCACTTCCTTCTTTTGGGGGTGGGCTTCCTGCACTGTATTGTCGTGACTGTCAAATGCTTCACAAATTAAAAATGAACTTTAATCATGATTTACTTTATTACTGGTGAAATAAGATGTTTTATCAAATTTCTGCATTTATTCTGCAGCTTGAGTCACCAACTTGAGTCAAGTTGGTGACAATTTCATGCCACATCCCGTCATTCTATTGGCTGGAGAAGTTGAGGATGAACATCACTTAAATGTGTAGGTGTATGAATTTGTACCTGCATAAGTATGTAAAGGGTCACAATGAGTGGCTCTTAGCTAAACTGAAAGAAAACAATCCAAAAACAACCCTAGTCCAAGATTGATTGGTTTCACCCCAGTTCTTTGTGCTTTAACTTAACAATTAGGACAACATTTTAATTCAGTTAGTTGATTATCAGCACAGAGGGAATTGCAGGATACCAAGAACTGAAGAGATTCGTGTTACTGCAGAAAATCTACATAGATGCTGTTTTGACACACAGTATGTGTTCAATTTCCACTTTAGACTTTAACAGCTTCCCACCTTATACATTGTCCATGTAAATTAGTGCCTCATGTACTCAAGTCAGGAAGTTCTTACTGCCGTCACACACGTACTGGTTTCCCATAGAAATCTAAAACATATGAGACGTGCACTACTATGAGGAAATTGAGCTCGTTAGAAGATGCAATGAAAGGACAGAATACAAAGAAATAGTAACTTTAGAGAACTGGAGAAACCCCTGAATAATGGGAAAGACAAAGATGTTTATTCTAACTCGTATAATGTTACTGTTACCATATTAGCTAACCCACATCATGTGAAAGGTTATTTTCTACAGCAGGTGAAATTTTTTCAAAACAGAGAAACCAGCCCAGTGAGTGAAAAGTTCAGTTTTTTAAAACAATTGACATTTTCTTGATATAGTGATATTAGCATGATTACTAAGTAACAAGTAAATTCACATCCAGACCATCTCCCTTATTTACTTCCACTTCTCCTTTTGGTCCAGTCTTTGATTTAAAGATTAACAATATGCTTGAGTTGCGTATTGGCATCAAACATTCAGTTTAAAACTTCATATACTCTTTAATCACTGCATGTTTAGTATTTGTCCACTAGATGGCGCAGTAGTGCAAGTTCATCTAGTCACATGGAGTTGAAAGCTTCATACAGTTACCTTTATTAGACGGCACTTTTGTTGCACTTGTACTTTATAATGTTCCAGTCTTACGGCACCTCCTTCCCATCCTAATGGGTCTTTTATCTTTTTAACCCTTTGCGTGGGACGACTGTAGCAAATGATACAAATTTTGCGGGTGTCGGTCGGTTTGACCCCATTTATAAACAAGTTTCAAGTAGGGTGAAAATGAAACGCAGCTTAAAGAGTTAATTTACTATGGTAGATGTAGCTTTTATTATTAAAGTTTAACAGGAAATTAGCTTCTTAATAGACATGTGTGTGGCCCTTAAAAGGACCGTTTTGTTGTTTGTGAGCCCAGTGAGTCAGATTAACCTCCGAATCCGTACAAAGTTCTTCCCTGCCTCTTGAGAGCGTAGACCACGTCCATGGCGGTGACGGTCTTCCTCTTTGCGTGCTCGGTGTAGGTGACGGCGTCCCGGATGACGTTCTCCAGGAAGACCTTGAGGACACCGCGGGTCTCCTCGTAGATGAGGCCGGAGATGCGCTTGACTCCGCCGCGGCGAGCCAGACGGCGGATGGCGGGTTTGGTGATTCCCTGGATGTTGTCACGGAGGACTTTACGGTGCCGCTTGGCGCCTCCTTTACCGAGACCTTTACCTCCTTTTCCTCTGCCGCTCATGTTGGTATCGTTCTAGAAAAGTCTGAAGCGATAATGAGGGTCGGACAGATGAAGCGCCGCCTATATCTGTCAACTGCGGACGTGAAAGAGAACAGGGGAGGAACCGAGCTGAACAGATCCGGTCACCATTAAAACTGGTCGAAAAAAATTCGTGTTTTTCTTAATTTGCGTTTTTTAATAGCCTTTCTTACATTATTATTTTTGATTTATACCGGTATTGTGGAAATTTACTTATGTGTAGGTTTATATCTACACATACATCAATGTTTGTATGTTTCCAGGGGCCACAATTTGGATCCACCTGACCTAAACCATCCATTGTGGCTCTGGTCTGGTTCTGGTCATTGTCCTGTATGCTGCTTAATTTAACTTGAATAGATGAAAAGCTGATAAACTAGATAGATCGCTAGTTTACACAAGTACAGGCCATTTAATATTCTATGTCACAGTGTGTCTACGTAACCACTCAGCATTTTGGAATAAGGCTGAAAGCAAAACCCAGTCAAGTATTTTTCATCTCTTTCTTAGAACACATACACTGGGTCGCAGGAGCCTCATCTCCAAATTGCGAAATCTTGCAGAATATTCCAGATGAAGATGATAGGAAACCAATTTCTTCACTGCATTTTTTTATGCATCACAACACAACATATCTGGGTAAACTACAGGTGGTAAGTATAAACATATTCTCATGTTTGGCCTAGATAAATATATATTTCAGATTAACCCTTGTGTTTACAAATGGGGTCCAACCGACCCGACACACGTAAAACCTGTATTGTTTGCCTCAGTCCTCACACACAAGGGTTAAGACAAAACACCATCATTAATTTGTGCGCTGACATAAACCATTTATGAAGCTTTAAGGACAAAATGTTCTTGTGATTTCTTAAAGTAGACATTTTTAATTTGCACTAAAAGAAAAGACAGAATTTTAGATGTGATTCATCTAAAATGAAATCTGCTAGATGGTAACGTAAGCAAACTAACAGCACTTTCAGATCCTCCTGGAACTAAACTGGGGTTAAT
The DNA here is from genome assembly GCA_033032245.1 of Poecilia picta. Lineage (NCBI taxonomy): Eukaryota > Metazoa > Chordata > Actinopteri > Cyprinodontiformes > Poeciliidae > Poecilia > Poecilia picta. The sequence goes on along the minus strand of CM065370.1, from coordinate 7,003,597 downwards.
GCAATGCATTTTGGGATTAGTAGTTGGGATTAGTAGTTTCTATACCCGTCTCTTTGGTCTTTGTAGTTCAGTCTTTCATTGGTGAGGGTACAACTTTGAAGACAGCAGGCTGGGACTCGAACACAGGATCTTCTTCCTGCCTGTGTTACCAATTTCACAACCGGTCTCTCTAAATTCTCATTACATATGTGCGCGCATGTGTGTGTGTGTGTGCGCGTGTGTGTGTGTGTGTGTGTGTGTGTGTGCGTGTGTGTTTGTGGTTGTTTGTTCCATCACTGTGTGGCCCGCGATGGACTGGCGACCCTTCCAGGTCATAGGTCATACCCTCTGTGTGACCTGTACCGCTGTACAAAGGGACCAGCCTCCCTAGCTGACCTGTGGTGACTATTGAATGTGTGGTAGATAAAAGATGGATGCTTAAACTGTGACGCTTACACATCTGTGTAAGCATCTTGAAAATTCTAAGCATCACACAGATGCTTGCAATTTAAGCATCTATGTGACACTTAAATTGTAATCAAACTTTTTTTTATTACTTGAGATATTTCTTTTCAGAGGAACAAGCTAAAACGTACAAACATGTACCATTATTTGAGGAACTATGCTGTAGGTTCCAACTTAAGACCATTTGTGTTCTTCAGTTCCTCTGTAAGTATGTTGGTGTTTTGGTTATAAATACATGCAAACTGTGTTGTTGATGCAAGCAGAAGTACTTGAGAATTTACTCATTATATCTGGTTAGAGTTGATGTTCCTTAAAAGGCAACATCAACTCTAACCACTTCCTTAATTTGACTCATTTGCAGTATCCTCTGCAACTTATCACATGCTCAGTTCAGCCGGTCCAACAAAAGTATAAGGTAAGAATTTTATTCTCTAGCAGAGATGGGTTATACATGCCTCGTCTGCCATGTTTGTTTTTACTTCTCATTCATAGTAAAATGTAGTCTTATTGTGAAAGTCTCTTCTTCTAGTCTGATTATGACAGAACAACTTATGCGTCACGCTGTAACAAAATATACAGAAATATTGAACTGCAATAAATTAGGCATACTTAACATGTATAGTGTTTACATACATTTTGAGTTCTTGCTGTTTGAAGCTAAAGTGATTGACAGATGGTTTTAGTTCCTCAATGCTACCTGATGAACATGAGATTAAGTTATGTGTTAAACTATCGACAAATCCACAAAACAAATGTTGAGAAGTTCTGTGTTCAAAATGTTGCTACAGCTCTATATAAGGTACAGGCCATCATAATTTAACAGTATATAATATAGAGAGAACAAAACTGACTGTGTTGCTCTGAGTAATCAGAAGTAGTTAGTTAGTAGTTAGTTAGTTAGTAGTTCTGTCAAGTCTGCTGTAGCTAACAGTTGATTCTTATAGGTTCTGGTCAGCAGATCTTTTAACAGCAGGGTGTCACTGTTGGAAAAGAAGTTTTTTGAACCACAGGTGTGAAAATTTTGAATGTAATACACCAAAATTCTGTGGAGCTCAACACGGATGGTCTGGCCATTTGGCTTTTGTTAAGAAAAGAGTGTTTGTGTCTGACGGTATAGGTGAGAGAGTTGATCCTGATAAGTTCTGTTTTGGGAAAATAACAAGACCTGCTGTTTTCTGACAATGTAGAATCTTATCCACTGACAAGACTCACTCTAAATGGTTAATGTGCATTTGGGTTCTGCCCAGCGGTGAGTGTCTGCATTATGATCGGTTCCTGTCTATATGAGAACGTAGGCAGGCAGCAGCTGTGGTCGACTCTCTGCTGATGTTTGCAGGATATCAGTAAAGAAGAACCTCAGCAGAGCCCCTGACCAACCTTATGATTAGACTATTCAGACAATTCTAAGGAAATGAGAGGTGAGGAGCACATTATGAAATGTTTTATTACGACACATGTTCGCATGTGAGCAGGCAAAGAAACACACTGACACATTACAGGGACAGGTGTTACTGTAGGCAAGCAGTTTCAGCTCAGAGCAGCACCAGACAACAGAAGCATTACTGTAACAGTAAGAAAATCGATCAATAACAGAAGATTACAAGTTACAACAGACAATGTCAATGTCATCTTCACTGGTTGAATGTAAAATAAATAATAACCGTCCTGTCATTTGTTAAACTAAAAACTACTTCATGTTGGAGTTTAACAGCTCATATTTAACTATAAATGGAGGTGAACGTTTTGGCTCCAGCTTTTGGTATATTTCAAAGCCAAAAAATGATTTGCGACTTTCAGATCAGGGTTGGAGAGTTTGAATTGTACCTTCAGAAGGAATTTTATGTCTGTTTCTCTGGCTTAAAACTGGTTAATTGGAACATCTGAGTGAAAATTGAAAGATTTGTTAAAGCAGGTCCAAGTGGCTGAGTTTCCTAATGTTTTGAAAAGTTTTCTTGAGCTAGAAAAACACAAATTACTGAGGTGATACTTGTAACGAAAGGTTTATACATATAGTCTTCATTTACTGGTAAAGTATCTAGCTATCTGATTGTCTGGAAAGAGTAACATAAAACATCAATGTTTAATGAGTTATTGACTCTGGTGAAACAATGCTTAAAAAAACCACAGAATCTTTCTAGGTTTAAAATTGTTCTCATGTCTAAGAGTTTTTATTATTTGCATGTTGTTGCAGGCTCTGATGTTTTTTTGTTTTTTTAGGAACTATTTCTGCTATTTCTGCTAAGTCAGAGATGTTTTTAACACGTATCATTAACGGTTCCCTTTGCCTCATCCAGGTCACGTCTTGACTGAGCTGCAGGGAGTAAAGATGTTGTTCTCTCCCAGAGGCCTTCAGTCTGTGTTGCTCCTTCCTGTTCTTCTTGGACTAGGCCATCATGGTATGTTTGACATCTGCTTGCATCACTTGATCTGACTCGGATATTTAAAGCGAACGTCATTAACACGCAAGATGACAACCAAAGAAATGTGAAAGTAAAAACTTTGTATACTGTCATTTTACCTAAGCGTCTGTAAGAGTCTTATAGCAGAAATGAGATCGGAAATATCAGTTTTGTTCTCTACTAATATTTATGACTAAATAAGGTTTTGCTGAGAGAAACTAGAGGATTGTATTTTTGTCTTTTTTTTTGTTAGTTATTAGTCTAGCTACAGATTTATTAAAAGAAAATAAAGAATGATTCCTCATAATGAATCATTATGTTGTTTATAATGTGTTTCAGATGTGGAGGCTTCAGGAGGAAAACAAGTCATTCATAAAAGAGTTGGAGATCCTGTGGAGCTTTTATCAAATTTACCAGCTGAAGGCGTCACCAGCGCATCATGGAAATATAGAAACTCAAGAGTAGCAATCAAAGGTTCAGGTGTTATTGCAACCAATCCATTTCAGGGCAGAGTGGAGTTCAATAACACAAGCCTTAGTTTAACAATAAGAGACCTGACTCTTCAAGATTCTGGTGAATTCAGTTTTACATCATTGACTGACAAACAAAGACCTACAGTCTTCATCACTCTGCAGGTTCACGGTAAGATGCTGGTTTTGTTCACAACCTTTTAAAGAAATGTAAAAAAACCCCGGAATACTTATAATTTATGTACAGTTTTTCATAAAGTTTCTAAATTCAATAATAGCACCAGTCTGTCCAGTCCTAAAGAGTCTTAAAACAACAGCTATTTAATGTTTAATGTGGCAAAATTCTGCCAAGAGATCAATTATTAACCTTTAGTTTGAGTTTTCTGTGACCTTAAAGAAAATAGTGATGGCCACAATAGAACACAAACACACACAATAAATACATTAACTATAGATATAATGCCATTAGTAATAAGCTATTCTCCTTCTTTCTCTGTTCTCACATTAGAGCCGATATCTACAAACCTCATTATGTTTTCAAACATCACTCAGTCTGGACCAAATGGATTTTGTACAGTTTTTCTGGAGTGCAAAGCAAATCCTCACAGCGACGTGACCTACATCTGGACTGTGGGAAGAGAAACCAGAAATGGCTCCAGGCTGCAATACAACATTAGACCACAAGATGGAGACACCAAATTCACCTGCAATGCTTCTAATGTTGTCAGTGAGAAGTTAGTATCTGAAACACTGATATGTAACAACAACACAGGATCCACAAGCTCTAATGAAGGTATGTGCAGAAATATGAATTATTCTGTTTGACTTGTTTGTGTATCAAGTTCACATTTGTAAAGAAAACATAGACCAGTTTTATCAAGAATGAAATTGAGACGATTCCAAATAAAAAAAGGAAGTTAGCGAGTTATTAAATTCTGAGAAAAGGCAAGGTTGTCGCAGGTCTTTTAATCATAATAAGAGACAGTTTACATAAAGGCTCTAATACATGTTGGGTTAAATGTGATTCCAGATGAAGGTGTGAAGCTTGATACATACTTTCACATTCATGGGACATTTTTATGCTTTTTTGACTGAACTTGTAACAACCATGTGACACTCTGCACTCATCTGAAGTAAGAAGACACATGGTCATTTATGCAGTAATACAATAGAGAAAATACATCCAGAAGAGGCTTTCAGACATTTTAGAGTCAAAGGTGAAAATGTAGTATATTACAGGAAAGGGAAATAAGCCTTCAGAGTTAATGTTTCAAACAAAGACAAATATTTTATCACACTAAAGTTTCCTATAGATCAGTTTTAAAACTAGATTTTATCAAAGCAATCATGAGAGAGTGCTTGCAGGCAGCCATTAACCACCATTAAAAGATATTTAAAGCTTTTTTAATGCATAAAAATAAAGATGGTTGTAGTATTTTATTCACAGAGCCACAGGTTGCTGTTCTGTCCCCTGATGGTTTTTCTGTCTGCCTCCATATTGTTGCAGGATGTGGTTTTTCTCCTGTCATGTTTTGGTTTAGGTTGGTTGTTGGACTTCTTGTTATCCTGGTGCTGGTCTGGCTGCTTCATGACGCAAAGTTGAAGGGTAAGATATGATATTTGAAACTTTGTCTTTAACCAACAATTGAATTTATATGCTGTACCTTTGACCCGTTTGGCTTGTTTGTTTCTTTCCACAGAAGTATTTTGTTCCAGGTGTGTAGGACTCTCTCTCTTTTTCGTATTAAAGTTTTACAACTTATCAAATCAAACATGATTCCTTCATAACACAAAATGTAACTATTTGTTTATTCATTCCAGGTTTAAACACGATGCAGCAGTCGACCAGGAACCGAGTCGGCTGGATCTCAAACACTCACCTCCTCTGGGTCAGTTTTCTATTTTGTGATCAAATGATAAGAAAATAAAAATCCACATACTGTCAAACTTTTATGTAACAGTTTGCTTTAATTATTGACAGGTGATGCTTTGGTGTATGAAAACTCAGGAGGATCTGCAGACGCTTAAGAAAGTATGAACTGCTGATACTCAAAACATTGTCAGAAATGAGGAAAGATACTGTTTAGTTTTTTTGGTTGTTGTATTTTCAGATGAAAACATCCAACCTCTATAAGTTCCCATCAATGATCAGGACAATTGATTGAGAACGAGATGAACCCAGGAAATCAATCAGAAAAATTTTACTTTTGTGTATCTGCTCTGTCTTTTCAAAGCCCAGCCGGTTGTGGAAGACGGTCTCTCACACTGAACCAGGTTCTGGTTCTGCTGGGGTTTTCTTCCTGTTAAACAGAGGTTTTTCCTCTCCACTGTCACTGCATACATGCTTGCAATGAGGAAAATGAAACAACAGGGTGCAACGATTGTCCACTGTCAATCACAATCTGCTCGGTTTCCTTAGATATAAAACATCTTAACAAATTTGAATAATAAACCAAACTTGAATTGTGATAACTAGGATAACAAATAGAATGTATGTTTGGGTCGAATTGTCTTGTTTTATGTAAAGTCCCTTGAAATGTTGAGATATAAAAAACTGAATTGAAGTGAAAATGTAAACAGCATTATCTCACATAATGAGTCATCGTTCAAAGGAAATGTTAGTTTTTTGCCTTCATGTTGCTTTTAGTCACACGTTGGTGTTTTGTGGTTTTGAAATTAGATGAACCGATTATTTAGTCAATTTGCATATTTAATATCTTTCTCATTATCTCTATGATGAATATTTGCATATTGCAGCATTAAATACTCGTTGGCATATTAATATGAAATAAATGACTATTTTCTTCACCTCTGGTTTAAAATTTTTTCTTCTTCACTTTTGCTAAGGACTCCGAAAAACAATAAAAACATTTGCAAAGATATAAGAAATCTGAAAAATATTTTTAAAAAACCTGACCTAATACTTCAGGTATATAATCTGAATTATACTCAGATTGTCTCTAGATCCTGAAGTCATTGAATCTCATCTTATATCCTTTTGGTTTGTTGTTGTTTGAAGCTGTTCACCTGAACTAGTCCTTACATAACATGTTGATATAGCTGTAAAACAATGGCAGACTTCTCATCTTCTTAATCAAATTAACCAAAATTGCAAATTTATGAAAAGACGATGATGACCGGCAGCTGATGGAGGGAAAAGCAACCAAGTGAAGTTAGTGGAGATTTAAGCTGCTTTTTTGTCAGTTGGACTTTTATTTCCTGTTACAGTGAATGAGTACAAACTGGGTTGTTTACAAAGTGAAACTACAGTCTGAAAGTGAAATGGTATTAATAGAGTATGAAATGGGAACATGTATCAATGAATTAACACAGAACTACTGAGTGACAAACAATAATATTATAAGAATTAGAATAAAACCTTTGGATCTAGACATAGTATAGAAACTCAACTATATCATTGTACTAATTAATTCTACTTTTTAGTTAATCATATACCTGAAATTTGTTGTTATTACAAATATTACTTTTTTAAGTCAGTAGTACCAAGAGATTGGCAGCAGGTGTCCCTGTTGCTCCCCTTTCCTGTAACCATCACCCACCTGTAAAACCACCAGCTGATGTCCATCCCAGAAGGAGCATCAACAGATAATCCTAACGATGTGAAACCATTTTTAATAACAAACAGAACCTTTTCCTCAAATCTTCATTTTTAATGTCTAAGCTTTTTCTCTGCTCATTAAACAAGAAGAGCTTCAGGTCGACTGAATGCTAAAAAGTTGTGGTTTTCATTTATGCTTTAAAGTGCAGCTTACAGAGAGCCGTACAGTTCAACTTCGACTCGCTCACTGTGGTTTTAGCACATTCTTGTCAATCACATTGACACGTCTCTACAAGAGGAAGTGCAAAACGCTCGTCTATGCTGACCAGGGGCCTTCTGGGTTTTTTCTTCTTCACATTTCCTCTGATTACCATCTCTCCCTCTCTCTCTCTCTCTCACTCGCTCGCTGTCAAACTTTATCTCCACTACTTATGTTAAACAGTCTCACCTACATATATATGTTTTCTCTTATGTCGGCTGGATTTGTGAAGCGTTTGTTCAAAACTAGTTTGAGTTGTCTGATGTAAATGCCTCCATCTCGGCGGCATTAAGACCAGAAACGGTTTGAGGTGAATTTTATGACAATGGTCAACAAAGGTAAAATGGCTCCTCAGTCCTTTCACTTCTCCATCAAATTCAGCCGTAATTTTATACCCAGTTGTCTGATTTTTAAACCAGTGATCAAACCTGTATACTCATGTAATTAACCACTGTGTATCTATGCATTAATCTTGGATTATTGATTAAAATTAGTTTTAAAAAAGCAAGGATTCTAAATCTCACTCATATGTTACTTAATATCAATTGTATATTATTCTCTCTTAGCATTTGTCACTTCATATATGTTTCATTGAGGTTCTCAGTCTAGTTTTGTCCATTTGATTCTCATTAAATATCATTAAATAACCTCCACACAACCCAGAAAAACTACTATTGGAGATACATAAAGCAAAAAAAAGAAAACTGGATCAACTTTTTCTTCTTTTCTTAGTGTTGACTTTGTTAGCAGGATTTTAATGTATTTTTTAAAAGATTCATATTGGTGTTGTTTCACAATACGTCTTCTTTACTTATTTGTTTTTGATCCTGTGATATTTGTGAACGTTTTACATAGTCTTAGCCATCTCATTGTGTTTCTGAGTTTTAGGTCCTTCCTCTCCAAGAACTAAACTTCTTTCTCATAAACTTTTAAAAGTTGCCAGGTTGAACTACATTCTGTCTTCAGTCCAGCTCTACAGAGACGTGTGGGCGTCATCTCTTCTTTGCAGCTTTACCTTTTTTTTTTTTGCACAGCTTTGGGGAAGTGGGAGGCACTTGAACGAAACCGGTGGTATTCAGAGCGCTCGGCATTCTGGCGAAGTCAGAGCTACACTTCTGACCACATGATGGAGCTCTGCGGGTTTTCTTCCAGTTACACTGTCTGGTGGTCTGCAGGGGTGATACGTTGGAGCTTTACACAAGGTGATATTTTGGTCCGATTGCAAAGCTAACAGCAGTGCTCAACATTCAGAGTGAAACTCACACATCTTGTGCTCTTCCACCTTGATGCACACACTTATAAGATCAACAACCCACCTAAGCATTTCAAATGTATTCCTACGAGCTGTGAGATTTCTGGTCCGATATTATTGCATATGGCTGCTGAGTTGCATTTGTCTGTCAGAAGAGTTATCTGATCTGAGTGAGTTGCGCAAAACACATCGTTGCACAACATCTGCACAAGCTAAGATAATGCTTAAATAAAAAAGATAACATATCTACTAGGTTTAGTTCATTTAAGTGACATGATCTCGGCCTTTTAGCCCAACGGTAGCACAGCTCTCCTTTTTTTTTTGCTATTCATGTTTAACATTTCTACATGTAGTTAGGGCATGTGAGTGTCGATTCACTTAAGAAATGACATATTTCTGCAATGCTAACGTGAATTAGCTCCCTTGATAGCAGTGTTATTTCTGCTCCGATGGATGTCCTTTCTCTTCCCTCTAGATTGTGTTTCTCGAATGACTCACTGGTTGGAATTGTTTTACTGGTATTGTGTCACTTCTTCTTTCAAAATGCCAGTAAATGTGTTGTGGTGTTTCAAGAAGGGACTCCACAAAAACCTCTAGAGGAACCCGGCCAAGTTTTTAAAACACACTCTGAAGTTTACGTGTGTTTAATTGGAAAAGTAGTTGGAGTTTGTGGAAGACCTTTTTTTTATTTCAAATGTGCTAAGATTCTGGATGCACCAGAATGAAAAAGGTTGAAGGTCAAAAACGTTACTAAGTTTAATCTCTTTTTTTATTTTTAGATACAAACAACCCTTATATTTTCTTTTAAACTGAACTGAACAAGTAAATTAAGCTTCGAAATGTTAAGATAAACTCCTTGAGCTGTTCTGATAGTTTAGTTCGTGGAGCTGTTGCTTCAAAAAAAATCCCATCAGTTTTATGAAAAGAAAGCTTTGGAAGTTACAGAGGCCTGTCAGTCTTACACAGAAAAATGCATGACTGTTCATCATAACATAAGTCTATTTATTTTAACAAATGTAACTAAGGAGTATATGACACACACAACCCAGAAACCCGCTATTTTTGATTCCTTAATATGATCAAATATGAAATTGTAGCTGAAAGCAGAAATATGTAGCTCATGCCAACAAAAGAGAAGTCTGGGAAAACCAATGTATAGAAAGCATTGACTGAGAAGAGGAAGCTGCTGGAAGCCAGATCCCATGTTGCTGCCTTGATTTCCAAGAACGGACGTTATTGTCTCCCACTTCTTTCAGTACCTTACAGAATTTTTTTTTTTAAAAATGACATCATCTTGTCATCTTGATGTTTGTTTTTTGATGTTCATGTGCATTTGTGAATATTCAAAAGGGGTAAACTAAGGGTTTAAATGCATCCTCAAAGTAAAGATGATGTAAGCCAACATGAAAAATTGAACTTAGACATTTTAGCAATTTAGAATAGTTGAAAATTTAACAAACATTTGTTTGGTTTGATTTGAATTTTCATTATATTCAAAATTTCAAGCTTACTTAAAGCTTGAAATTTTGCACAAGAATGTGAGCTAGCACATTTCTTGTGGTAGGTCACAAGAAATTTATTGACCACTCTATAAAACAGGCCCTTTTCATATTTATGTATAAATACAAATCCATTAAATTTAGTTCAATTCATTTCACAACGCAATCCAGCATAAGTCAATTCAGCTTCAAATATGTTTCCAAACACTTACATGACCCTTAAGCTACATGGTTCTGTTTATCTGAGACAGGAAACCAACAGAATGTCCAGTTGTTTGATTGGGTTTTTCACTCTAGTTGTCTGTTGTTTGCTTTCTGTTGTGAAGTCCGATCGAGATCGTTTCACTCAAAAATAATTTTTTGGGTTCACCTGATGGTCTTTGTGGTTCTTCAAATGTGGTCTAAAGACTTCTTGGCTGTTGATTGGTTCCTGCCAACAAAACATCTGGCCGTTTTAAAAACTAAAGAAACTTCAGAACCCAGAAGCAGCATGACATCCTCTCTGTCTTCAAAAAATGTCTTTTGAAAATAACTGAAAAAATATATATATATTTGAAAAAACTTATTTTTTTGTTTTGAAAAAACTTAAACTTTTTTTTTTTGGAAAAAACATTTTTTTAACTAAAAAAAGCAAAAAAAACATGCTTAAGTTTTTGTTTTCTACACGTCAAACCGGTTTGTTAATATCGGAAAGATTAAGGGTTGAGCAGCCTCTTTTTTTTGTTGTTACAATTAGTGAAAAGACAATGTTACGGTTTGCTTTGTTTGCTATTTTTTTCTGAGGACACCCTGAAGAGAGGGTAACCCAGCTTAATACAAGTATTGCTCATTTTAACTGTGTTGTGGGCGAGGTTTTAATAGACCCTAAACACACTCCCACCTCCATCCTGTAGTGTTAAACCCAAGATGAGGTCATTATTAACAGGTTCAGGTTCAGATTAGTAATCCTATGACTGAATCAACTCCTCCTGTTCTGTGATTAAGAATAAGCCTGTGAGAGGCGTTTTCTTAAGGAAGTGTAATATTAGATCTATTCTGATCTTTAGCCTGTCAATGATTTCCTTTATACATCTGAGTTTAAATAGCTTTGAGTCCTAATTAAGATATACAGAAAGAGATATGGCATGAGGTAAACTCAGCTGGCCACATATTGAAATTAACTCAAGATGGCGTGTGGTCTGATCTTTGCTGTAGCGATCGCGTCGTTTGCAGTCTTGTTCACAATGACGTTGCGTTTGCGAAGGGCACCGCTGTTTTGTCTTAGCAAGAAAGAGTTGTGGTGAAAAATACACAGTGCATAATTAGAGGTTGTGTGGGTGAGTTTGCACTTCACATCACACAATGCACACAATGCATTGTGTGATGGCAAACATCTCAGCTTTGCTCTTCGATTTCACCAGAAGGCCTTGATCCAGAATCTTGTAGTTTGTCCAAATGAAGCTTTGTCGACCTTAATGGAGAAACAAACTCTTATTGGACTAGTGCTTCTTATGCATTAACACCTACCAATATAAAATGGCTTTCATCGTTTTAATGTGGCATAGGAAATACTTAACTTTTTTTTTTATTTTATGTTAGATTCATTTGGCATTGATAAATATAGGTTTTTGGAGGGATATTGCCAATCCTTGATTCTAGTTTTTAGATAGTAGAGAGGGAAACAACCAAACCTAGAAGCTGGTTATTAATAAAAGTTGTTCTCAGGATAATAATGCTGCATTAAAATGGTAATCAGTCAGTGTGAGTTGAAGATTTAAGAATAAGTTTGTTCTCTTGAAATAGCATTAGCCTTTAGCTTTCTCATAAAGCTGTTATTCATTGGCAATCTTTCAGACAATGGAAGGAAGATGCCCATATTTTTTCTTTTAAGTGTATTTATGTTTTAATCAGAAGTGATTATTTAATCCCAGATACAACTGTTTTGGTAATTGAAGTGATTGGTAATCGATTGGTGGAATGGAGTGGGATGGAAAACGATTGGTAATCGTTTCCATCCCACTCTCTGGCTGACTTGGTCACTTTAACCCATTTTTCTGGGGTTAGAAACCAAACTCATTGTTCTGGGTCAAAGCTGTAACCAAACCCTGTCTTTAAACTCAACCCAGGAGGCCGGATTCGGGTCAAAGTCCCACCCAACACGCGTAACTTTTTTAAACCAAACTGAAAACTTTCTGACGAGAAAAAAGGTTCAGCTCAGTGTTTGATGTGTTCGGACTGCTCACCACTTAATCCATCCCAAAACACTTAATCCAACTATAACTCTTTTCAACCCGGAAACTTTTGGACTTATCTCAGGGGTCGACAGCATCACTTCCTCTCAAGCCCAATCTTGGAGCTTGTTTCACAATACACTACGTTATTCAGTCAGTGTCACTTATTAAACTTCCAGATTCAGATAAACATAGTTCAATGTGTAAGATTAAGAAAACCGACCTGATGCTCTTTGCTATCCACCTGTGCAACTTTAGCACATTATCTTTATTTTTGGTCTTGAAACCTTCTTGGCAGGACAAATAAAGGCTCCCCTCTGCTTTGCTCTTGTGACTTGTACTTGTGACCAACCTAGCTAATTGTGGCATGCACACAGTTTATTTACCATGTTGAGCAGTTGCCACATTAGTATCAATAACTGATGGCAGGATGTGGTCTAGTTCCTGTGTGGTTGTTGATATAAACTGTTAGATTAGGTCTTCGCATCTCACTAAAACATGTCGAGCTTACTAGGCTGCTTGCACTGCTGAGCTAGCTTAGCTCTTAGCAACAGAACAGCATTTTATTTATTTATTTATTTTACAAAGTGGGAAAGTTCAGAGCTCACACCAGTTGGGAACTAATAGTCTCTTATGTTTGTTGTCACCATGAAAACAAAATAAAACATGCTTTGGAATAACTTTCTCTCCTGCTTTCATAAAGTTAAGACTGTCCAGTATTAGTAAATAGCTGACTTATCTCCAAACTGTCTAAGGTCCTAAAAGGAGTCCACCTCAGAACAGAAACTGCACTCTTCAGGGTTTTTACTGACCTTCGTTTGTTTTCTGATTCGGAGAAATCTGCTGCTTTCCTTATCGTATGCTCAAGTGCCGTTTTTGTCCGTAGATAAGAACATCCTCTTATCTAGTCTTTGGCGTTATCTAGATATTATAGGAACTTGCTTTTCAGCTGTTTAAATCCTGTTTGACAAATAGAACTTTCTCGGTTAAAATAAACCCGTATTCCCTTGTCATGGGGTTCCACAGGGCTCCATTCTGGCCCCTCTTTTGTTCTCAAGGTATATTTTGCGTTATTATCTGTCCTTCAAAAGTATAACATTTGGTTCCACTGTGGTTCAGCTTTAATTTTGTTTAAAGGCTAAAATGAGTTATTCATCGAGGCCTTTATTGGACTGTTTGGATGACATATGTCCAAGTTTTCTCCATTTAAACTAGCCCATCAGAAGTCACCCTATTCACCATATCCTGTTAGCTCTCTGGAGCCGTCAGCACAAGTCAGTGTTCTGTTAAAAATCTTAGAGTGATGTTTGACTCCTCCCTCAGATTTGATAAACACATCAGTTGAGTGATTCAATCAACCTTCCTACAGCTACATTTGTTTGCCTGCTTCTCTGAGGACTTTAAAAAAAATCTAATTCATGCCTATATCAAGATGGTTAACTTATAGTCCTTATATAAGGATCTAGATCAGTCTTCCCTTCAATGCTAACAGTCCGTACAAAATGCTGCTGTGTGTGGGGTGCTGTGGTGGCGCAGAGGTTAAGCACCTCCCACATAAGCAGGTACACATAAGCGCCCACATTGTCCTCAATGCAGGCCTCGCAGGTTCGATTCCAGGTCAAGTGAACTTTGATGTACATCTTCCCTCTCTCTCTTTACCTAATTTCCTTTATTTGAAAGTCTTAACACTTTCAAATAAAGACCACAAGAGACAAAAAAAAATTTTGCTGTTATGTCAGCACATATCATCAATATTTAACAATCCAATATAGGATTGATTTCAAAAGCCTGAAATTAGAGTTTGAGCTCTTTATGGTCATGAAACAGGTTAAAGAGTCTGAAAAAGACATACCATCTTGTGATTGTAACAAATGAACAGGGGTGAAACTAAGGGGGTACGGCAGGGTACTGCGTACCCCTAAAAGTTGTTTCCACAAACAGGAAATATGAACCTGCCGCTCATTAGAGCAGAGGTTCAGCTTTTTCCTCCTTATCACTCCAACCCTTCACAATCTATGCACTTTTGGATGAATGGAGAAATCGTTCCCTTCATCAGCATTCTCTCCATCAGACCGACCTGAATAATCTTTCTGTTCACTGTGGCCTGATGAGCAAACTGCCCCAGCTGGGGCAGATGTAACATGCTGTCATTCAAGATAAAGAACAACAGGACTTTCTAGGGTGACGTTTGGTCTGAAGATTAGCCCTTTGATTGTCAGTTCTCTTTGCAGCAAATTTCGGTATCATAAGATGTGGAACATGATAGGGATGCAGCGCATAAGTTAAAGTCTCTTCAGAGGAAACTTCCTCTGATGAAAGATCAGCCAAATCGTCCCCTAGGACATAGCTCTCTTTACGGGTCCAGTTTTCTAATGCCGCTTTTGTCAGAGCAAAGGTTGAGCTTTTAGACATGAGACTCCTTGAGATCGTTGAGTCTAAACAAACTTCCCCAGCCCTCTTTGACGAGTATATATATATAAAAAAAAAATTCCCTTCTCACCCTCTGCGGGTGGTCTCTTTCATCCTCTGAACTCGGGTCCTCTACCAGAGGCCTGGGAGCTTGAGGGTTCTGCGCAGTATCTTGGCTGTGCCTAGTACTGCACATTTCTGGACTGAGATGTCTGATGTTGTTCCTGGGATCTGTTTTAGCCACTGCTCCAGTTTGGGGGTAACTGCCCCGAGGGCCCCGATGACCACAGGCACCACTGTGGTCTTCACCTTCCAGTTCTTTTCCAGTTCCTCCCTGAGGCCCTGGTATTTCTCCAGTTTCTCATGCTCCTTTTTCTTGATGTTGTAGTCACTTGGTATAGCTACATCCACCACAACGGCTTTCCTCTGTTCTTTATCCACCACCACAATAATTCACTGTGTGTATATATATACATATATATATATATATATATATATATATATATATATATATATATATATATATATATATATATATATATATATATATATATATATATATATATATATACAGTATATATATATATATATATATATATATATATATATATATATATATATATATATATATATATATATATATATACTCTTTTGTCATAGAACCCCCAAGAATTTAAAACTACTTTCACCCCTGCAAATGAACGCCCCTTTCTAAAGCTTCTGGACGCTACAAAACCACAATGAGGAACCATTAGCCACAAACCACAAACAGGAAATACCTAAGGAACCTTCTTGGGAGTGGCTGACAATAACTCCAAGAGTGCAATGAAGACTCACAAAATAATTTAATAAGAGATCACAAAATAATTCAGAAAAAAAACCATCTGAAGCCCTGCAGACCTAAGATCACTGATCATGATTCAGCAGTAGCATAGAAACTGGGTCAGAACTCAGATCTTCATCTGAGAGTTACGAAGGTTGAAACCCATTGATCACCGAAACAGAACCTGAAGCCCATTAGTCCAAAAATAATCTTGTGAACTGATGGGACAAAAGTTTAACTTTTTGGAAGCTGTGTGTATTATTATATTTGTTGTAAAAGAAAACATGAATTTTCAGAAAAAATAGCACCGTACAGTAAGCCTAACGTGATGTGTTGGTCTGTGGCTGCCTTCTTTGTTGCACTGTACTGTAATTCATGGCGTTATTATTTTGCTTACCAAAAAAAAAAAAAAAAAAAACTGGAAGGAGAATGTCCGCCCATCAGTTTGTGACCTCTGGCGTCTGCATAACCCCTGCAGGTCAACCAGCAAATCTACTTTAAAATAATAATAATTAAAACAAATGGAGGTCTGGGAGGTGATGGGATCTGATTGAGATGTTTCTTCCAGAATGATGTCAAGGGCTCATTAGCATTTATTGCAGTGGATGGTTGGTTTTGTTGTTTTTATCAAATTCAAAATTTGCATAGTGATATAGTGAACAAAATAGTAAAAACAAAAACTGTATTGAAAGAAATGACCTTTTTTAACCCTAAAGTGTCAGCAGATATTTCTCTGTATACTCAACCTGCTTCATGCTCTACATTTACAGAAGCTTCCTCCACCCCTCCCTTTCTCTCTCCCTCCCTCTGTTTTTTTTCTAACTTTGCTGACTGCAGTGAGCAGAAGAGGAAACAGACTCTGCTCCGCTCCCCACAGAGATGGCTGGTGGTCGCTTTCGCTGCCTGAGCTGCCTTCTCGCGTACACAGCCGCGCTGCTTCTCTGGGTCTCCCGCCACGGTACGTGACCTGGTCTGTCCCTCATGTTTACTGCCATGGATTGTGATCGACCTCCTGGTTTTCTGTAGTTGTGACTTTGACAAAGAATTACAATTCGGTTCCTTAGAACAGGATATTTGAATACCTCCTTGGAAAAGGAGGTGTTGTTTCTGCAGTGTATTTTTTTATTCTTTCCTCATAGTGTTTTGTTTTTTGTAATTGGTTTTTCAATATAATACAAGATCTTATCATTAAGAAGGTTTTGTTAAAATATCAACTGTCTACTTTTGAAGCTAAAATTGCATAATAATTTGGGAACTGGAACATCCCAATGAAAATTTATGTTTTCACTAAGATACGTGACGATCTGAATTCATCCTCCTTGTATGAGATGGCAGCTATAACCTTTGGGCATCTTATGGTTGAAAATTAAGAGTCAAGTTTTGCATGTTTCTGAGTTGCTGTGTTGGCAGATTTCCTGCTTCATATGTATGGAAACTTTTGCAACTTGGAGATAGATCATCTTTTCTCTTTTTGTCACTTCCGGCTTTGTTCTTCAAATTCTAGGTCACAATGAAATACCGTTCACTTCTTCAATCTTGCATGTTTGCTCTGTCAGGCCACATTTCAAAGCTCTAGCTGCTATTTGTTGAGCTTCAGTCGCCGGCTGTTTTCTTTTTTGTGTGTGTCTAAATAAAAGTGTGAGACAGAAACAAGAGCAAGAGCAACAGTGGTGTTTCCTGTGTGTTTCTCCACCAAAAGCTGTGACGCTGACCGAAAATGAGACGGATACAGACTTTTATTTCAACCTTTCCACTGAGGGCACAAACTGTGGTTTGTCTCGGTTTTCCAGGGAAATGATGCAAAGTTGGCCGTTACACAAACATGCAAATGAATTTATTCAAAAAGTGGAAGCTATTGATCAAGCTTTGACAAATCCGCTTTTCTTTAGTCTTCACTGAAAACTTTCCCTCGTTAAAATAAAGTGAGAATGGAGCTCCAGGTAAAAAAAATAAAATGTTACAGGTAATTGAATGAAGCGTCAGACTAAATTTATTTACGTTTATTTAACTGACAATTTAAGAAATGAACTTGGATAGACTTAATTTGGCTATTTGGGACTAATTAATGCAATATATTTAAGTTGGAGTAAGTGCTCTCATTCTTCATTGAAAGTTAGTTTGACATCCAAAGACTGTTCTGTTTCAGTTCAAAGAAATTTAAATTCAAACGGATTCATTGAACACATTTAGTGATATATTTAATGCTGCTAAATGTAATTATTAGGACTTGTGAAAATCCACTTTAAAATTTCACTTTCTGTACAACTGTTAGTATTACACAGAGCAATAAAAGAAGAAATGGTCACGACAGTCATGAGCACGACTGCTGATCTGACAGTTTTCAGGATACAGTCTTTGTCACCCTGCCTCCTCTACACGGCCCCAGCCACAGTTCTTGTTTCAGTATGATCATCTTTGAACGTAACTAAAGATTAGGGTGATGGCAGAGAGTTTTTCCATCCTTAAAGAGTTGGAGCTCATTGCCAATGATGAAAAAACTTGGTTAGCAGCTATGAGACCAAACCAAAACATGGTTCTCAAATTGAGGTTCAGGCATCACAGGTGGTACTTGGTGAATCTTTAGTGCCACTCAGAAGAAACATTAGCACTTAGTGGCGCAACTACACCTTATTCAAGTGGATGCGAAGACATAAATCGCCCCCCCTAACGGAAGGAACGTCAGGCGCTCACTCGCTCAACCACCACCCAGGTGACAATACGTGAAGAGTAAAACTCGCTACATTTACCTCGTTATGTGCGCAAGGTGAAGGAGCGTAAGGCTCGCTGAAGTGTTTGGGAAAACATCGGCACATCGCCCCCTCCAGGCCGGTTTTGGCGCCCCCTCTGGTGCTGCGCCCCTATGCGTTTCATACACTGCATACCCACTTTTTGCGCCACTGTTAGCACTGATGCTTGTCAGGTTATTGCATCAACAGCGCTGAAGGGGCCCTAAGCACCGGAAGCCCAGTAGGCGGCTTGATCAAGTAAACACAGATCTTAAAGATCTTTGAGAACTTTAAGATCTTTTGAAGTCTCCATGTATAACATAAAGCAGGTAATGATGAACCAGAAACAAATGCTGGACGTTGCTAACAATGTGTGATTTACGTCTGAGGTCAGACGTCGAGATTTCAAGCCCAACTTAAGTGTATAAAAGTACAAAAACCAGCAGGATTAGCTGATTAATATGCTAAGTCACCAGTTGAACCACTGCTAGCAATACAAGTGAGTAACATGTTATTCACTTGTATGTTCTCAAGCACTTAACTTATATGTGGTTGAACTGAAATGCAAAGAGAGCAAAATAAACAGTTTATTTCTGACTTACAGAAATTTACATGAAAGGTAGATATACTGTGGGTTGGGAATGTAATAAAAATCTATAACTTTCCAACCTCAGCAAAGCAATTCAAGTAATAGCATCTTTTAATATTTTTTTCTTACTTGAAGCTTTTAAATCTAAGATTCTGAGTAAAAAATTAACTTTCCACCAAAGAAGCCATTCCGATGGATAGTGATATTGTCTTTTCTGTTTTATCGTTTCCTCTTTACTTTTTTAAAGACATTAACATGTCATGTGAAGTCTTGTTATCTACAGTTTTAAAATGTCTATCAGCGTGGGAGGCGGCTTGAATTAATCTGTATCTGATGAAACACGCTATAAGAAGTTTGATCACTTCATTAAAACATTTTCCTGTTTGTCCAACAACAGGAACTCACCAACAAGCCGTGTAGCTGCTGCTATGTGACAAAACACCTCGCAGTGTTTTCAAGTGTTTGATTACACTTCCTTCTTGTAGCTGCAGAGGATTTTGCAAACAGTTAAAAATAAAAAACCTAAGGCCCAAAAGCTGGTTCTTAAAACCAATATAAACCACAGTTAAAAGATTTCTTCTGGTAAAACTTTAGTTTATCATTTTTATTTTTTCTAAATAAACATTCATGTGATGCAGTGTCATACCTGCAGTTCAGAGCTCAACTCTGTTTCTAGCTGTAGCAGCAGAAATTCACAGAGCAGACAGATATAAATTTGATCCTATTAAATGGAGAAGTACTTTGTTCTGTCTGAATACTGATCAGACACATGACCTGCTGTACAGAAAATAGACCAGAATTTCCTTTATATTATTACAGAAGTGTCTAATAAAGTAATTATGTTCTTGTTTAAAGGAGCAGTCATCTGGACAGTAAAGATTTTTGAGCTTTACATCATATTAGAATGTTACTACCTCATCAAAAACAGACCCGTTACATTGATTCTTTCATGCATGCTTGAGAAATCTTTTAATCTTGCTTGGCAACCATTTAGCTGTGCAAAACGTCTGGGTGGACCTAGCTCCGCCTTCGAGAACAAAGCTCCTCCTTGAAGCTGCATTTTCCAAGCTTCCGTCTGACAGCAGCCCTCCTCCATGACCCGACTCAGCTCCTACAGACTAGTCAGCAGCAATTAGCAAACACCTGATGGTACTGCACATCAGCTGAGCTCATCACACAAGCTATTTCTATTGCATTGCCGGTAAACAAGTTGTTAGCATTAATAGAGAGTTGATTTTATGACAACTTCCTGAAGGCAGAGTTTCAGAAAGAGCAGGAGTTTCTTAAAGTGACAGAGGCCCAATTTCACTGTGTTAAATTAGGAAGTTAAATTTCTTTTAAGCCATATTTGATATTTTATAACAACTGCAGGTAACAGTTACTGATCGTACCTTTAAATTGCACAGTGGCTGAAAAACGCATAACACTACCCCTTTAAATTTAAATGTACATTAAATGTCAAGACATGTTACTTTGCAACATCATTTTCTGAAAGTTTGAACAGACATAATACCAGCTCTTTGGAGATAATACGTCACTGAGTTAATGCTGTCTGCTTACCTGAACAACCTGCAGATACAGAAATCAGTACAATCAGCTTTATTTCTCTTCATGCTCTTTATATTGGTTACTTTATTTAGTGTAGTGAAAATAAGTAAACACTGTTCATTATTTATGTGATTCAGACGTTACATTTAGTTTTTAGTTGAGCTTCATTATTAATAATGGTCCGTTAGTGGGAACCAATGTCAATGGGATGAACTAATGTTGCTTTGGCTGATTTTTAGAAATCCTATAATTAAACGTCAAACACTTCTTCATAAGAACTTGTGCAACGGTGCACAAGTTGTGAAGAGGATGATAAGGGTTTTCCATGATGTTCTTTGATTATAGAAGTATATGTATTTGCACCATCTTCAGAGCAGCCTGTAGAACAGAGCCAACCTTCTTTACCAGTTTCTTGAGCCTTTCTAAGCTGCTGTTACCCCAACAGGTGATGGGAGAACAGAGCATACTCTCTACAGTAGATCTATAGTAGATCTACAGCACATTGAAAGACTAAAGGACCTAGGTTTCTAGAACTACCGTCCCTTCTTGTGTAAACGTCACTGTCTGGTGTTCAGAGCAGTCTGTTGTCTAGGAGAACATTGAGATATTTAAAAAACTTCTCTTATAATGGGAATAATGTTCAACATATTCCTGTTTCTTTTTAAATCTACAACCATATTCTTTGTTTTGTTCCAACACACAGTGGACGGGTGAACTAAATCTAAGTGATTTACTCGTTCTTCAGCTCTCCAGATTTTAAATGCTGATCAACTTTTGCTCCACGTTACTGGAAAAACTTTGTTCATCAGCACGTTGCTCCTCAGTCAATTAGTAACATTGGACTTGGATGGTGTTTTAGTGTCAATCTGTATTTGTTGCAATGTTTTCAGAAGTGAGTCCACTCCTTTCAATGAGAGGGGACTTTCCATTTCTATAATAGTTTTCTATAGAGCTGTATTCAATGTGCCCTTCTTGGCATCCAAATAGAGTACAAACATAAAGGCGGTTGACTGTTATGAAATATGACATATTACGACTCCTGATCAAACCAATATAAATATCACTATCTTTTGGAGATGCATGCAGACAATTCAAGTCAGTCAGTCACAATTTTGCTCTGTCTGTTGATAAACCCCCAAGGAAATGGTTATTTTTTGTATCATAAAAAGTTAGTTATGGAAAAACAAAACAAAATGTAGTAAAAAAAAAAAAAAGAAGATGCAGTTAGTATCTGCATTTTGCTTTATAGGAAGTTTAAAAAATTAAGCTGTGCCACTTTTATGTTTACTTTAATAGTAAATTTTGATTGTTCCTGGGTCATAATTGAATTATTTTCTTGAGTCCTCTCTATATTTTGATGGGAAATGCATAAACAGATTCTACATATATCATTACTTAAACATCGTAAAACTGGATGTAAAGGTCAGTAAAGTATTTGAACTCATAGCCATAAACTGATCCCCTCAACAATCTCCTCAACTTCAGCCAAACTCAATAAATCTCTTCTCTATCTTACTGGTGCAAAGTTTGTAGCTCTGTTTACAAACTTCTTATTTCATCATTGCACAGAATACGTTAGAATATGAACTAAAGGCCCAAGATATAACTAGTGATCATGGAGTTTACGTGATACTGATGCATTTTTTGTGAGAAACTGTTTACAGTTTTCTGCATAATAAATAAAACGTCATAAGCTGGGACTTCACTACACATTTTATTTGCTCAATTTTACCACAAATTTCCGGTCAGGGAAAATCTGTATCAGTTTGTGATCAGTCATCAGGGCAAGTTTGACTCTAAATCTGTTGGTATGAGAGGAGAGATGAAGACCAGAGTCTGCAAGTTTGTGATGAGAACCGACCGACCCAACCCGCAGTCAAACAAACATTAGATTTTTTTTTTCCTTGCAGAATCTGAACTGATCAGATAATATGAACTGGGCACACACAACTGGAACTGAGCCTTGCTGGGAGCCAATGGATAGAAGATCAGTTAGATGAACATGAAACAAATTACATGTGACATAATACAAACTAATAAATAATAATACATTAATTAAAAATTACACAAAAGAGAGACACTAGGACATTTAAGACAAAACCATAATAAATTACAAAGAGCTTTAAACTAGTAATTTCAAATTTTAATCATAAAGTTTTGAAAGGCTTTGAGGTTATTAACTATCGGTTATTAACTGTCACTTATTAACAAGGTTTAGTTTTGCTTGATTGTCAAAGCTGTAATTTCTTAACTTTTTTTTTTTTTTACCAATTAGAACAAAGTTATTTAACATAAATTCCAACGTTTGAATAAAATAGAAACTTCATGTTATGACATAAAGCCAACATTGAAATTCCTTAAAAATTTAAATCACTAAGTACTTCACATATAAGTGTTCTAAGCTCTCACTCTGTGGGGGTGAGACAGAAAACAGAGAATAGCTCCAGAGAACTACCGCAGTTTGTTCCATCAAACTGTTGATTTCATGTGTCCCATGAATTCCGTTGGTTTTAGGTGATTTGACCAAATCCTGTAGACTGAGTTCGAGCACTGGGAGCCGATTATAATATGTCTTCTAATGGCTGGGAAACTGCTTACGGACATTTTAAAAAAGTGTAAACCTTAAACTATATGTAGCAGAACATCTAAATGTTTCACTTAGTTTAAATAATAACAATATGCTCTTTGTTTTGTGTTTCAGATGTGGAGGCTTCAGGAGGAAAACAAGTCATTCATAAAAGAGTTGGAGATCCTGTGGAGCTTTTATCAAATTTATCAGCTGAAGGCGTCACCAGCGCAGAATGGAAATATAGAAACTCAAGAGTAGCAATCAAAGGTTCAGGTGTTATTGCAACCAATCCATTTCAGGGCAGAGTGGAGTTCAATAACACAAGCCTTAGTTTAACAATAAGAGACCTGACTCTTCAAGACTCTGGTGAATTCAGTTTTACATCATTAACTGACAAACAAAGACCTACAGTCTTCATCACTCTGCAGGTTCACGGTAAGATGCTGGTTTTGTTCACAACCTTTTAAAGAAATGTAAAAAAAACCCCGGAATACTTATAATTTATGTACAGTTTTTCATAAAGTTTCTAAATTCAATAATAGCACCAGTTTCAGGGTAGAGCGAAGTTCAATAACATAAGCTTTAGTTTAACAATAAGAGACCTGACTCTTCAAGATTCTGGTGAATTTAATTTAATCACAGAGGCCAAAGGCCATCAAGGTTCATTCCTCATCACGCTACAAGTTCATGGTACGATGCTGGTTTTTCATTAAATCAATCAAAAACAACATTTTCAAGAAAGAAAACTTGTGTAGAATTCTTAAAGAACAGATTGGTGTTTTCCACTGTTTTCCAAATAAAAAACACAATACTTGTTACAAAAAACCAATGCAAAAAAACCCAGGTTATCTGAATTTCATATCATGTCTATGGGGGTCACTGTCCTGCTGCAGAACCTAAATATGCTTGAGATTCTCCCAGGATTTACTGAAAGAAAGCAAATGTAATGGTTGCATCAATTTTGAGGAATTCATCATTTGATATCTTTCTGAATTTTCTAAGTTTAAAGTGGCAAATACTGTGTGAATTCTTCAAATAAAATAATTATACTGACCATTACACTTCTTCCCTCTGTTCTCACATTAGAGCCGATATCCACAAATTCAATTGAGTTTTCAAACATCACTCAGTCTGGACCAAATGGATTTTGTACAGTTTTTCTGGAGTGCAAAGCAAATCCTCACAGCAACGTGACCTACATCTGGACTGTGGGAAGAGAAACCAGAAATGGCCCCAGGCTGCAATACAACATTACACCACAAGATGGAGACACCAAATTCACCTGCAATGCCTCCAACGTTGTCAGTGAGAAGTTAGTATCTGAAACACTGAGATGTAGCAACAACACAGGATCCAGAGGCTCTAATGAAGGTATGTGCAGGAAGGAGAATTTGAAGACAACAACAAGGACAAGTCAGTTTATTTTATAAATTTGTTGGATGTATAATTCTATTAAAGGTCCAAGTCCACAGAACACAGGAAATCTCAGATCCAGACACTAGAAATTAATTTTCTTGCAATGCTTAAATTTTTTTTCTGAATCATAAAGTAATGACGATTTTCAATATTTGGTAATAATACAGACAAAAATCACA
This sequence comes from Poecilia picta, assembly GCA_033032245.1. Classification (NCBI taxonomy): domain Eukaryota; kingdom Metazoa; phylum Chordata; class Actinopteri; order Cyprinodontiformes; family Poeciliidae; genus Poecilia; species Poecilia picta. The sequence continues at coordinate 6,979,246 of CM065370.1, read as the reverse complement.
GAAGAGTTAGAAACATACTTTATGATTTATCCAACATCCATAGATGATGAACGTCATCACATGTAAATAATTAAATTATTGCAACGGTCAACATGCACTATACATCAAAATTAAATTAAAATTAACAGAAAATTAACCAGAAAATATAATTTTCTAAAACAAAATTATACCTTGATGATAACGCATATTTTTTAAAAACTACCTTCTTGACTGAAGTTTTACATCTGTTTCTGTTATTATGTTAAAGTGCTTTTGATTATTTGTTTGACTGATGTCATAGCCAGTTAAAACTATTACAAAAAACAGCTCATTAATGATAAAAATGCATCAGTTTTAAAACATATCGACACCTCTTGAATTTATTTTCGCAGTTTATCACATTATAACCACTGATAATCACATATCTTAATACAAATTTTATATGATTGACCCAACACATCACACTGCATAAAAATGTAAAGGTAAATAAAAGGATACATTGTTTCAAATTGTTTTGTTAATAATATGAAGTCTGCTTATGTCTTCTAATATTGTCTTCCTCCTGAGATTCAAATCTGTTAGTTACATCTTTTTTCCTGTTACTTTGCTGCTGGTATTCCTGAATTAAATGTTATTTCTATTCTATTTTAAACTACATTGAAGTTCGTGGTTGTAATGAGGTTGTGAATACAACAGCAGGACACTGTGTGTTCCATGCAAACCTTGCTGGAGAAATTATTTTCCTGCTTTTCTTCTTAAAGTGTTTTTATGCGCTTCTTTTTAAACATGACATATTGTTAATCTGCTGTCAGATACAGGAATCCCAACCCTAGTCTGGATCATCGTTGCAGCAGTTGGAGGTTTACTGATCATTATTATAATCACAGTGGTGAGCGTATGTCTCTGCAAAAGAAGATGGTCTGGTAAGAAACTCTTTAATGTGCCATTTTCTCTCTCTCTTACTTCATTATTGTGACTTTTTACCAGCCACAGTCATTTCTGTCATTTTGTTTTCTTTACACAGGCAGCGATTCAAACGAACTCACAGTTTATGCCGATATCTCAGATTTTTCATCTGAAGTTGTAAGTACACACAAGCCTTACAATGAGAAAATGTTTACAGTAATTTATTGTTTCCTAACTGAGATTTTTTTTTCTCCTTAATACATACGAATGCAAACCTGCAGGGTCCCTCTGATAAGTCCTGCTCTCTGTACGACACTATTGACACCAGAAACAGCCCGGATCACCAGATGGTAAGAGCTAAACCTCAGCGGTGACCCAGGAGGGCGATAGTTAGGTGGTGCAATAGCTCCGCCTGGTGGATATCAGATTATTACTTTCCTTTTCATTTAAGTTAATATTATTTAATATGTGGTTGTTGCAATATCTTCCTCACAAAACACAGCTTATTAAAAAATCTCCACCAATGATTGTTGTTGAGTAAAAGTAAATTCCATCTCGCGACAGGAAATGAACTTGTAGGCCTATTTTCACTTCCGATAAACAATTGAAAGCAGCACAATGCGAAAATGGATTGTTTTATACTCACATTTTAAAGGATGAGGACTGAGGCAGAGATGTCTATCGGTGAGAACATATTTTACAACTAAAAAAAAATTCTCTTTGTCTTTCTAAGTGTTTATTCAGTGTCGCATGCTGTTTTTATTTTAATTATTTAAAGCACTTTGAAATGCCTTGCTGCTGAAATGTGCTATACAAATAAAATTTGATTGATATGGCGCTCCCACCAGTGAACCGCCAAATGATGCCAAAAATTAAAATAGTACTTTAAAAACACACACACATGTGAGCATTTAAAACCGCTGTATAACATTTCTATATTTTTAATATCTAATAATAATAATAATAATACATTTGCAAAGATGGAGTCAAAAGTTCAAGAGGGAATTGTGGATAAAGCAGTGAAGAACATGTCACCAGTTTGGATGTATTTCAGATATATAAAGCAAAAAATATAACCAATAATTACCAATATTAATTGATTGATATGAAATGCTTGTATTGTGATGTGTTTGTCAGCCATCTTGTTCTATATATTCTTTAAAGTTTAAGTAAACAGCAGAACACCACATATTCACTATCCACTAAACTGCTGTCTGCTGTAGATGTCTTAGTTCTGAAATTTTCTCTGTGCTTCAGTGTATTGAGAACTGTAAGAACAAATGATCCTTCAGCACTTTCAATGAATCGTTTAACCATTGGAACCTGCAGGAAAAGATGATCTTAAGCCACCGCTGAGAAACCCTAAAATGTATTTTTTATTTTCTCCCAAACATTTAGCCTCAGACGATCTACGACAAGATCCAGATTGAACGGATGAGGAAGGCTTCAGTGTCTCCGTACCAGGAAGTTTCCTAGATGGTTTGAACCTTTACATTTTGGTGCATCTCAGAAAAAAAAGTCAGAAAACACCTGGTGGCGTTTCATGATAATGAAGAAACCATTAGAGCTGAGCGCAATTTTGCTACGTTTTCAGCAACTTTAAGATAGTGGGCAATTTTGTTGCATTGGACTTGCTGTCCAAGTTACATGTTTTACCTGTTCATGTCAATAAGCGCTTTGGCATTTACATGTAATGTCAGACCCTCTTCAGACCTGGCATTAACACGTCTCTTAGTTGATAAAGACAGTCATTGGAAATGTATCCATATCCCTTAATCTGTTTCACTTTGTGTCACATTACGATTGAGATTTGTGTGATAAACGGCACACAGCAGTGAATAATGTGGAAGTGGGGGGAAAATTATACGTGTTCTGAAAAGGATGTCCTGAATTTGGATTCAGACTCTTCAACCTGTGAATCTCTGTAGTTCGTCCAGAGTGACCATATAATATTCTTATTATACTTTTTGAATTGATACATATGTCTCATGTGACATCACACTTTCAGGAACCTTGTAGCTGTCAGCCATCTAGGATAACTAACTGTAATGGTAGTTGCTATGGAGTTGCTATGACAATAAACAACCTAAAAGCTTAGAACTATTGTCATGTTTCTATCTAATTAATAAACAATAAAAGCACATTACAAATACTACTCAATTTTTTAGTACCTTCATTTTACTGGACTGGAAGCCGTAGTTCATCAATGTTTCGCACCTCCTACCAAGATGGCAGTTCAGTGGTTGATGATCACTTCCAGTTCAGACTTGTGGGAATTATGTATTCATGTGTGTGAAGTTTCAACAAATAAAGCAAAACGTGCCCATTTTCTCACTCTTTGGAGAAACAAAAAGAGAGAGGTTGAGATAATTAGTCAATTTCTAAAATAATACACATCAGATATTGGATAATATCCAAATTAATAAGAACATTTTTTATTTTATAAAACCTAATTTAGGGGCAATGATCAGCAAAATGGATTATTGTTCATTTAAAAATGTTCCATGTTTTTTCCTAATTTTAAACTGGGATGTTTGTAACTATGTTTTTAAAGGTGCAACTGGGCTCTGTAACTTATATTATATGTTTGTACATCTTGTAAATATATAGATATAAATAAAAAAGTATGTTATGCAGATGTTTATCTTGTTGAGGTTCACTTGTTACCTTTCATCCATCTGTATGTCTACTTTTTATCTTTTTTTAATTTATTTTTTAAACCATCTGTACCATAATAAAATTTAACATTTTATCTGATTTCTTTTGACTTTTCTATTGTGTCACAGCAGAATGTAGTATGTTCCAGGTCTGCCTACAGTTAACACAAATCTCAGCTAACCAATCAGAGGTTTCCAACGTTTCCAATGACATTACTATCAGGGCATTCCCTTAAAGAGACAGTAATCATTCAGTATTTAAATGTCCGACTTTGAAGACCTGAATAAATCTGGCATATTGTGGAATTTGGCAAAAAAAAAAAAAAAGTAGAAAAGAAGTTTGGTCTGATTTAATTACTGATGTGAGGGGAAAAAAAGTTTTCCACTTAATTTGGTGAGTCTTTATTTCTGGTTTGGTATGATATAAATAAAATATTAAGTCATATTAAAATATTAATTATTGACATATTTTCATCAAAGGAAAAACCTGTCAAGTTACAGAGTAAAAGTTAGAGTTGTTTTTCTTTCCAATTTGGGTGGTTGTAATAAATAAAACAACATTTTTAAGAAGACTACTTTCTTTTAAATACTTATGTTTTCAACATCAAAAAGAAGCAGACAGTTATAAAAAAACATTTATTTAACAAATACAAAGTATTGTTTGACATTCACCTAGAAACAAGGACAGACATGGACACACAATAACATGAAACAAACAAAGAAAAACAAAATCTTTGAAATTCAATCACACATTATGGTTTTACATAGTCACAAAAGGCAGACGCTGGCATAGAATAAAAAAAATATTTTGAAAATAAATGAAAATGAAAATTTTCCATCTTCATTTTACCTTTGTGTTTGACTCACAACCCTTAAATGTATATTTCATATAAAAATAAATAAACGATTTATTTATAAGTCAATTTACAGGTACATTTCTCAAAAACAGCATTAATCAATGTAAAAAAACCAAAACAAATTCAAATTCTAGATCATGATTTTGTTTCTTAGGATCTGATGATGACTGGATGATATGGAGAGATTTCTCTGTCGATCTTTGTGAAATTGTCAAAAATTTCACAGTGGACTCTGCCATAAACAGGATATAGGACATCACTCGATCTTTCCATTGGATAATGACCAAAACCTTTGGCCAAATCAGCACAGAAACTTTATTTGTCCCTTTGGGATTTACCCTCAGGGAAATTGTAGAAATTGAGGGAATTGAAGAAATTAATATATTCTCATATAAAAATGCGACAATATGCGACGAATCTGGATGGATCTAGAGCAGTGGTCCTTAACATGAGAAATCAGTTATGATGTCAATGTAATGTCAATGTAGACCATATCTGGTCTACATTGACATTACTATGTCTATGGTCTACATTATCAGATATCCAACCAAAGATGAATCGACTGATGGAATGTTACAGTTTGAGAGATTCTGTTATTCTGGTAAAAGGTTTACATTATTGTTCATCTCAACCATTTCTTCTTTGCTATAGTTAATGCTTAAAAAGAAAAGAAATATTAAAATAGATCTTTTTTTGTTTGTTTAAACAGTCAAACAGCACCCTACTCCTTTTAGAACAACCATGTCAAATTTAGGACTTTTATTTTCAGGTAGTCACAATCTCTGGCTGAACTTTGGATCCCATCATGCCTGGTCCTGGTCCTACCTGCCGCTGGAATATTTCGGTTATCTTACCTAAAATGAAAACACAGTGTCAATGTCTGGCTGGTCAAACTGGAAACAGAAACAGTTATAGTCTGGTTGAACATAAATAATGAATTACAATTCACAGTTCAGTCCAATACAGATAGATGGGCATACAATGTACTTAAAGGAACAGTATTACGTATTTTACAGATGTATAGTGTCTCTTTTTATAGCACAATCAAGTTACTATGGTATCTTCAGGTGTTATAAAATACTATATTTACACACCTAATGTGACTCAAGAAAAAAAAAGTTGTAAATCAATGCTTTAAAACTGGGCCACTGTCTCTTTAAGAAACTCCTGTTATGTCTGAAACTCCGCCTTCAGGATGTCTTCACAACCTTGCTCCTTTATTGACCCATTAACAAGGTTAAAGAGAAGCACTGTTGTGATGACATGCTGAAGGGGGAATGTCAAAGAATAGGAGCTTCTTAAAGAGACAGAAACCGATTTCAAGTCTCCAGATATAACTATGATGCCTTGCCTAACTTTACCACTTCATTTACAGAGGACTTCTGGCATTTATTTGTGCCGAAAGTGCTGAACTTTTTCTTGTAAATGTGTAAAAATCAATCAAGAAATTTCTAAATGTTTTTGTAAAGATTTGCTCTCCCATGGCCACATGATGATCTTCTTCAGATTCATTTAACAATCATGTTCAATTGAAAAAGTCAAAAAGACTTTCCAAAACCATAAAGAGATTATTTTTTCTTGTAAATAAGTCAAACAAATCTGGAATTAAAATGTTTACTGGAAAGGATTTACTCCTCAGTGACCAGAGTTTTTTCTATGGGTGGTTAGCAGCAGAGATTTTAAAGCAGAGTTTGTAGCATGTCTTGTTGAACTTAGACCCTCTTTATCCACAACCAATTTGCCACTATAGGATTTTTGCACTGGTTTGACGCAGACGCTAGGTGGGGCAAGACGACCAGTTCTTCAGGTCCATTGTTTAAGAGAACAAATAAAACCTAAACAAAGGAGGAACAAGCTAACTCCAAACTGAAATCCCCCAAACAGTTTCAGTTCAGAAAAGTCTCAGGCAGCATGTCATGTCAATCTGAAAAAGTTTTTTTTTTTTTTAAGGAATTCACAATCCTGGTGACTGAATGAATAGTTCATTCTATTAAATCATTATATAAACAGTATTTACTATTAAAAATATTCATGTATACTAAGACTATTCATGTGTCATTTCAGAAGCAACCTTTTACAATGAAGTCAAAATGTAAACAGAAATATGAAGGTTAAAATATTTCATTTGAATAAATGAAGTCAAACATTTTTGCCAACCTCATTTTAGCAATTTCCTGTCATACATGTTCTGATATTTCCCCTTTTTGAGGAGCTACTCTGTAGGATGTCATATTTAAACTCCCGGGATACACAAGTTTTGAGACCAGAACACTTTTTTACTTTAAAAAAACTGTCTCACCAAACCAAAATGATTTGGATTTTTTTTGTTTCTCTTCTGTAACCACATCTGGTTTGGTAACACTGCAGTTGTTTAAATTAAGGGATTCATGTCCCTTCTTCATTGGGACATGAATGTTTTAACATGAAAATAAATTTAATGTCTTGGTTTAGTTGGTTTTTTCTCTTCCAATGAAATAGTTTTGTCTGCATGTTCAATGAGTGTCACAAAGAAAGCATACAAATTAAGTGAACAATAGGAATGTTTTTTCTCTCACCTCTAAACTGGAAAAGTACAATCGCCACGGTTACAATCAGAGCTGCGGTGATGAATCCCCAAGCGAACATGTAGCCACAATCGGATTTGATTTCGAGCGTTGGTACTGGAAGAACAACAAAGATAATCATAAAACAGTGTAAAATATGTGTAAAAGTACATGTTAAACAGTGTAGTATTTTCTATTAAAAGCTTAACTGAAAAAACTTAACACGTTTGATTAAACTGCAATAAAGCAATGTTATTTATTTATTTACAGAGATCTCATATTGCTACAATTGATACAATTCATTTATACACACACACACACACACACACACACATATATATAAACATAAAAAAACACATATTTCAACATTCAGACTGTAAAAAGACTGTCTCCATTTCAGACAGAAACCTTGAGCCAGAATCCATTTAATAACTTTTGTTTTCAGTAATTCAAGTTGAAAAAGTAAAACTTCATAGATGTATTACCCCCAGAATATAAGATTATGTGTGTTATAATGTGTTATAAGTTTCCTTCTGTTCATTTGGATGATTATCACATAAATAAAAACAGCAAACCCATTTATTAAAAAAAACATCTTAAACTAATAGAAATGATATTTAATAAAGAAAGGTTATGTTAGAGGCCTACAAAATCATACAGCCATTTTCTGACTGGACAGATGTCCAGCAGGCGGTCACCGACACCCTAAATATGAAGACAAAGCAGCCCTTGAGTCAGCTGTAGTTGTCATCCCGGGCCTCTAGGTGGCAGTATGATTTTATGATGTCTTAGAACACGCATGCGCCTTTCACCCTTAGCTTCAACTTCATTGTAAACAACAACATCTCTCCGTCTCCCATGAACAAAGTGCTCATCTAACAAATATTCCTGATCTAAAGCTATGTTCAACTCAACAGGTTAAGTACATCACAGCACCATGTACACGTCACACCTCTGTAGGAGGGGTTCCAGAAAGTTTTACTAGGAGGTGGTTTTTTTAAGGGGCAGGTGTGAAAGACTGTGGTGGATGTTGTCATGCAAACAAGCCATTTTTAGAAGCAAGTGGAAATGTACTCAAAATATCTAACCCCGTGTTAAGCTTTGAATTTAAATAAAGTCCTAAAAAATGAAATAAATAATAATAATCTTGATTCAGTATCAAAAAGTGAATTTGTCAACCTTTTTTATACTGTAAATCTACACTTCAGGTTTCAACTGTACATACTGATTTCAAACCTCTTCAGGCTTTTTTTCATCCCTTTAGGCTTTTCATAGTGAATTTCTCACATAAATGAAAGGAAAGCTGACTTCTAGGCAAATGACAAAGATTTTTTTTCTCACTGAGGTTTTTGTGGACATATACATTTTAATTTATAAACTGAGGTGTACTTTAGAAATTACGTGTACTTGTGATGGTTCAGAATCAGCAACCGTCCAACTAAATAATGTTGAATGCGTTGGGTTGATGGGACTATGTAGTTGTGACACCAAACCAAAAAGTGATGTGACTTCATGTCGTCTACATTGGTAGATTTAAATAAGGTCTTGTGATCATATTATTGGCCTGGAAAACAGTTCGACTGGTGGATCTCAAACTATAGGCATATAAACCGAAAATGTTGGCTTAATGCTAACGTTCTCTGTCCACGATTGATGATGACTAACAAACTCACCTTTAATCTTAGAGATCAAATTGTATGATTCGGTATCCCTTTCACGCTTGACAATGCAGGTGAGATTTACAGAGTCTGGCTTTGTTGAGAAAAAGGCGATAAGCTCCGAAGTGTTACTTGAAGTATTGTTGCTGCAGTGATCACACAAAGGCTCGACCTCCCACAAGAAGACAACGCCGGTAACAGGAGAAGAACAGTTGAGCACCAAAACACAGCCATTTTCGCTTTTTGTGAAATATTGCTTAAGCTGTATGGTCGGTTTCTTGAGGCGTTCTGCAAATGTTATTGAATAGAAAAAAAAAGGTAGCTTTTTTTTAACGATTGAACTTATCAACACAAACATCCAAAATGACATGATCAAAAATGATGCAATGATTATAGAAAAAAACGAGTTAAGAAAATGCAACTTACCTTTCACTACTAGATAGACCCGGTTTACTTGGTTGTAATTTGAAGTGTTGAGGAGGTCCACATTGTAATGCATGGCATCACGTAACCTAAGATCTCGCATCGTTAAATCCCCTGTATAAATACAGAAAACATTGTAAACAGAAATCAACATTTATTTGCATCTTATCAGGAGACCATTTCCTTTTTTACCGGTTGTTGTGTTAAGTGAGAGCCTCCCTTTGTATTCTGGGCGACGTTCAGTATTTGTACCATCTTTGTCCCATGTTGCGATCCAAGTGAAGTTGTGCAATATTGACCAGTCAATTCTGCCCAGAGTCCATGATTCGATGGGTTTGGCTGGCAAGATAATGGTTTCACCTACATACCCTATGACTGTGGTTGTGGAGCCGAATTGGCCAAGAACTTTAACCTGCAGCCCTAGAGGAAAAAAATTAAAAGGCATCAGTGTAATTGTTACAACCGCCCCTGGCCCTGGGGATCAGGGGTGGTAACATAAAGAAGTGTCCGGAGTAACAAGTGACACTTAAAATTATTTATTACAAAAAATGGTGCTTTTACAGACAAAACCACAGTACAAATTAAAGAGGGTTAAGTGAAACATTGGTAATTAAACAACAACAGCCAAACAAATCAATCTAAAGTAAACTCAAAAACCAAAAGGAACAAAAAGGGAGCACCGTGCCTCCAAAACACAAGCTTCTAAATTAAGTTGAAGCAATCAAGATCAGAGTCAAATGATGCTAAGCAAAACAAAAATGGGTCAGCAGATTAAGGTTCTTCAAAACAGTTACAAGAAAACACCTGCAAACAAATGTGGGGGGCAACTGAACAAAGTCTCTTTCTGACCTTTCCCTTTAGAGTGCCAAAAAAGAATCAAATAAATTCTGCGCCTCTTTTTTAAAATTTATATTGGGAAAAAAAACAGTATTTTTTTTAGTTGGCCTAGTTTTATAATTTCTGTAATTCCAGTTGGTGAAGCAAAGCATTCTCTCTTGGTTTGATAACCGAGTCTTCAGGCGTCTACCCAAATAAACAACATAGTTCCAGAGAACCTTAACTACAGGGTTGAAAGCCAAACTTGTTCATACCTTGTTGTCAGGGTGACGAGATGCATGGACAAGGTTTTTACATCAACATCTTAAAGTGTTATGCTACTTCAAAATGGATCAGGTGACTCCTTACGCTCACTCTAACTTTCGCCATTATGACTCCCTAAAGCCGAGGTTGTCACCATGACTCCCTCGGCTTTATTTAAACCTTAATGAGCTGCTTTATTATTTATGAAACTGAGCAGTTGAACAGGTGTACCGAGTGAAAAAGGTTTATGCATTTTGCTATATTATGGCACAATCAAGTATATATGTTTGCTTAAAAGATATCTGGCTTCACAATTTGACGCCTTGAAATTGGGTCTCTGTCTCTTTAAGAAGCTCCTACTATTTCTGATACTGCTTTCAGCACATCTTCACAACGGTGTTCCTCCATTACGCCGTTTATCAGCGTTCTTAGTCTGCTAGTCGGTCCATTTACTGGACCACGATCCAACTTTACAGATTGCCCTCTGCATTTTAAAGTAAAATCCTTGACCTGAAAAGTACCTGTACCACAGAGGACAAGACAAGGAAGTAGTACAACTGTTGTGTATAATAATTACTTTGATAAAAAACTAATTTTTCCTTATCTCTTTAAGTACTTAAGCTCCTGCGAATAGTACATGGACTGAATATATAGCATCTTTCCAGTCACTCTGACCACTGAAAGCCCTTTATACTACACATTCATTGCATCCCTGAGGCAAGATTGTGTTACTTCAAATTGGATTAGGTGACTCCTAAGATCCATTCCAACTTTTACCCATTTACAAGTCGCCTTTTCCCAGCAAATTACTAAGAAATGTGGTAGGAGCCCAGCTCAGGTTCTAGCCTCAGATTCCTGTTGAGATCTAATATCCACTGGCATCCAGCATGGTGTCCTGCAGCAACACCTTAAAGGAACCTCAACTCCTTTAAGGTTTGATGTGTTCGATATCAGAACTTCCTGCCACTTGATGATTAATTTTTTTAACCACTGAATGTAACCATGTAAACTTTAGAGACAGCTGTTTCTGAATCACTCAGACGAACCACCCTACCATGTTCAAAGTCACTTTAATCAACTTCAGTTGACCTTACAGTGTCTAGATATTGCTACATGTTATTATCCGGTTCACTATTAGTGTTAGTCATTTATTGTTTCTACTAGGCCAGTCAGGTAGTGCAGATATTTCTAACTGGATGTAGGTACCGTCTAGGGTTTCAAAACGTAGAGAAGATGTCGGATTGGTACATGCTCTTTGAAGATGTAGACTTTTGGGAAGTGAAATAAGTGAGCGACTTCTTTTATACATGAGTATATTTTCTCACTTCTCTAACTAAAGGTCAATGAACACCGTTTGTCCAGCATAAAAAAAACTCATATAAAGAAAGGTGCAGGTATTTCCTTAAAACAAAAACACAACCAAAGAGAGGCAGACAAGAGACAACACCACCGCTACCACCAGTAAGACCAGGCAGAGAGAGAGGGGCTTACCAAAGCAACTGCCAGATTCTGTTCTTTCAGCCAGAATCCACTGCTCATTGCTGTTGATGAGGGGTTAAATATTGTTGTTCCAGTACAGTATTCAACAGATTTGCCTGTGTTGCTCACCTTGCCATTATTATGATAAACCAAAGCAACACACTTTCATCTCTACTCATGTAAAAGAACATCACCTTCATTTAAACACCTTCGTTTTGGGCGCAGTGATGGTGTAAAGAGTAAGTTATGCAGGATGAACATTTTCCTGACTTACACAAAGAGAAATTAACTGGGAGTCTTAGACATCAGCCTTTATTAGCACCTTGCAAGCCCCAAAATGTTCCTCACAGTGAGGCAATTTTCTTCTTCCCATCTCCCTTATTTCTATTGCCCTTCTTCAACAGATACCATTTAAACAGACCTTTTAAACCATCCATCCATTTTTTTACACTCTTATCCCTAGTCGCGAGGGGTGCTGGAGCCTATCTCCAGCGGTCAACGGGCGAAAGACAGAATCACACTGGACAAGTCGCCAGTCCTTCACAGGGCAATCTTTCCTTTTATCCATCTATCCATCCTTGTCCCTAGTGGGGTCAGGAGGGGTTACTGGTGCCTATCTCCAGCAAATGTTTTGAGCGATAGGCGGGGTACAACCTGGACAGGTCGCCAGTTCATCGCAGGGCGACCTTTTAATCAATGAAATCAAAACAGACACTGACCATGGAACTAAGATCAGCCCTTACAACATAGCGCTACTGTCAATCATCAACGTTTCCTACACACTTTTAAGATTAGTGATTTGATCTCTGCACCTGAATTAAGTTGTGCCAATACAGCGTAACTCGACAGGCTAAGACGCTGTTTTCAGCAATATTGTTATTAATATTGAGTTATTTGCATTAAACATCTATCTGCCATTTTGGTGGAAGAATTATAAGACATTGTGTCCTGGTGGTTTAATCAAAAAACAATCAGACAGCAAAAAGTTTAGATTCTTGAATCAATATGTTTCTAATCCATCACTTGAGGTTCAGCAGTTTGTGCAATGGCTGACTCGTACGATTTAATAAGAAGAAAGTTTTTCACACAGGTGAGGCTAAGAAAAAAAAAGTCCAATTACAAGAATAAACTCATAATATTATGAGAAAAACATACAATAATATTATAGAATACACAATAATATTCCCGCATTATTTCAATAATAAAGTCGAAATAAAGCGGGAATAAAGTTGCAATATTAGGAGAATAAAGTAGCCTAATTTTATAAGAACCCTTGCATGATAAATAATTAAAAATCAAAAAAAGAGAAATGTTTAGCAACTTCTGAAGTTATACTTTGGTGTCGGGCTTTACAAATAAGGAAATATCTAATCTTTCAACACATTAGCATAAAGTTATCATACGTGGAGGTGCTAAAAGACATTGAAAATAACCTCCTATGACACAGTTGAAAAGTTGCTAAATATATGCATGATATGCTTTTTGCATGGGTGTGTTTCATCTCTGGGAAAGGATGACAGCTCATGACAAATAAGATTCTTGAAACATCTCATTTACTGCGGTTACTCTATAGGATTTCAAATTAAGCGTGGATTTCAAATACTGCAGCCTGAGGTGACCCAATTTTGATCTTTTGTCCAATCGGATTTTTTTGCCGAGCCATTCACACTACCACATATATGCGACATGTATGTGTTCTGCAGTCTGAATGGGCAAATGACCTGAAAGTGTCCTGTATGCGCAGTAAAGTGTATAGCAATAGCGTCTGCGTTCTCAGTACTGATGTTGTCCAACCGGAGCAGCATATTAACAACTTAATCCTCATTATAGTCCGTCATAGTTGTTTTTCTTCCCACTTGCTCATATCAGGACGCAGAATTTGTTGAGTATCAATGACGTTCAGTTCGGATGAATGCGGCCTGGACGTTAGGTCGCATTTGAATCGAATATGTATTGGATATGGGCCGCATTCGAAAAGAATCTGATCTCTGCTGTTCAGACTGTCATGGAAAGATCAGATAGAGGTCACATTATGTAAAAAAAAAAATCGGAATTGGGTCACTTTAGGCTGCAGTGTGAACTAAGACACAGAAACTTAATTCAAAGTCTTAATAGATATTTGAACTGGAATGTTAAGTTCCTGTATTAAGGAAAAAGGGAAGGCCATCAGTATCAATTTTTAGTAAAAGGGAAATACACACTGGGACACATTCTGCTTTATTATTGGATCTCATGCATAAGCAAATTGCACATATTTTTCATGGATCAATATTTTGAGAATTAAGAAACAACCGACGCAGAGAATAAAGTATACAATATTTCCTATATATATTTTTTTCTTTTTCATGGTTATCATGAGAACTAGCCATCGAACCAACGACATGTTTTCATTTTAAAACATCTGCACTTGAAATAAACACACTTAGCCCACACCAAATGCTTCCGGTCAGGCATTGAAACCATAAAGTTTGGCCTGACATTCCGGCTTCTGTAGGTCTTAGAATATATCCTGAACCGTAGTTTTATATTTTACATTTTAAAACAGACGTTATATTCTCAAATACCTGGGTCTCGTTTTAGAAAGCAGGGTTAACAAGCGAACCTGCTTAGATCACTTCGGGTTTTGGGATCGGAAAAGAAGGTAAGTGAGGCAATGAGGTTTTCAGTGCGTGAGCTACTTGTAAATGTCAACATTACAATTATTTACTTTCCGAAGGTGGATGAAAAAATTTGGTTTTGAAATAAAACGAAGCTCTTAGTGGGAAAAAAAGCATAAAAGAGAAGCAGAATAACGTCACACGACACCTCGTTTAGCTCAAACCCAGTTTCTAACAGAGACAAGCAGGGGTGATGTCTCACACCGCAATAATTTACAATTTAATTTACACCGCAGGAGAGAAACGGTAGTGCTCAAAAATATGTTAACCAGAAAACATGACCACCTTCACTCGACAGAAATACATGTACAGGCTTTTCTGACAATTTCCCCGCGCCTGACCAGCTTAAAGGTAGACAGACTTAAAGGTTTTCGGTTGACAGAATGAGTTGTGGTGACAACTTGACTCGAGTCAACGGCTGCGTGGCTTTCTGACATGTAGCCGTTGGCCTGAGTACACACACACAAACACACACACACAACTCCTGACCCTACATTCACTAACCCCGCTCTCTGAAACGGGCCGCTGGTATAATTACTTACCTTGAAATAACAGGAAAAGGACGATAAATCTCATTGCTGCAGCGCCGGACAATAGGCAGCGATGACTTAAAGGAGAGAAGAGTTTCCCGTTTTAACTTCCGCAACGTCGAATGAGAACGAACCAACCAACAGCTAGATCAAGATATAGTTTCACACTCAGTGTTAATCAAACACTTTACATGATACACAAACATCCAGACATGTTGAGATTAAACTTCTGCTTTGTCCAGATGATGTGGGACATTGTTACACATCAATAACTCTCGCCACGTCACATATCACATGTCTTTGGGGGGGTTTTTTTGCACTAAAAAGAAAAACCAAAACAATAAAACAGGTGACATTTAAAAATGTGATCATTTATTATAAAGTGTTGGCATCAACTGGAAGCTTAACGGTACAAAAAAATAGTTTTATTAGCATTTTTAGCAGGTGTAAAAGAGGCTAAAAAAGTTGAAGTCAGATGGCATTATACACTTTCAAGATGTAAAATAATCTAAGTACACATATTTCACTATTTAAATGTATGGACAGATGTGTGAGAGGCCTGCAGTGACTTCCGGTAATATCCAACAGTTTGTTACTCCTGACTACAAAACACAGAGTCAACCATTTATTGATCAAGTAGCTTATTAAAACAAATCTTTCACAGGCTTTTATAAGGTTTAAGCACTTTACATGTAATTCATATTTGAATTTGAGAGAGCTTGGCTGTTATCCAAATACCAACAGTAATACTAGAAAGCAAGTCGCAATACTGAAGTCTTGACATTCTGAGTTTAAACTGCTGTCGTCATGGAACCAATAGCATCATCACACTTCCTCTTCTCTCAGCCCACTCCAGTTGCTTTCGTCATACCTCAACTTCTACTGAGTTCTCAATAACTTGAAAAGAACTAATTTGACAGGAAGTCAAAATAAAAATTAACTTTTTGTTCCAATGCGTAATTTTTGCAAGTATTTTTTTTTAACAACTCAAAGTTATTCTGCTGCAGTACTAATGATACCCCTTCTTTTGTCTTTGGATTCAATTTCAACCCTAGAACATATCTACAAGTTGGAATGTAGTGTAATTCACTAGGGAATCCAGTCAGACCTAATAAATGCTCTTGCAGTTCAACGTCACACTTAAAAAGATATTTTGAGATGATAGTTCTGAAACATTTCTTCTTTTTTAAGTCCATTTGCATAATTCACAGACATGCCCTTTGATGGCGTTTGCATGCAAGAGAAGCAGGCGACAAGTAACCGCTGACAACAGTTCTGTAATTTTTATGAAGAACTTCTTGCGTTCACAGGGTGGGGTGATGTGCCATTTCCCCTGTTCCATTGGTTTGTCATGTAGTTAGGAACAACAATTATTTAAAAAACTGCATATATATTCTGGTGAGAATTCATTTTATTTTTTCATTTTTGGTTATTTTCATCTTCTCCAATTGGCTGCAGTGACTAGTGAAAAGATTTTCTTCAAGTTGATCGCTGTGGTTCAGTTGAGTAGAAAATAGTGTGAGCAGCAGGTTCTTCTTTAAGGTCTACATTAACGTACGTTGAAGTGTTAATGTAGACACGCGTTAGTGTTTGAACGCACAAAACAGAGAGAAATACACTATTGTCTTGTACTGCAACCAGCAGTACAATTAGTCAGTCCATGACCTTTCGGAGATCCACAGATCTACGTCTTAACTTCAGAAAGAAAAATCAAACAAGGCGTAACGAAATGTACGGTATAACAATGTAGTGAATGTAGTTGGTGAGCTCACAACAAGTGGACGCCAAACGTGCCTCTGTTTAGCATATATTTAGCAAAATGTGTAAAAAGGGCAACTTCAAAGTACAGTTCGGGCATTTCTCAGCTCTTCACAGGTTTAGGTCTCCAAAATATGTGTTGAAGAAAACAAAAAGACATCAAATCACAGCATGATCAAGCTAACCCAACAGAGATTTGTGGTAAGCAGTTATGGTTAACCAGGCATGAACACACAACCTTGTGTCTTTGAAGGGACTTTCCTCTGACACGACACACTTGGCTTATCACTAAAATGTACGTTTTAAAAAAAATATTTGTGTGGAATATTTGCAAGTATTACCTTCAGTTAACAACAGTCAGTGTAGAAAATTTGAGAAAAATTCCTATGTACCAGTAAATAAATAAACTACTCAGCGTACCATGAACTCTAAATCCAACAGAGACACCATGTATTTAGCTTCACTTTCAGGTTAAGTTCCATCAGCTGATTTGGTATACATGCGTATAAGGGGGGGGGGGGGGGGGGGGGGGGGGAAGACAGAGTGTGTTATTACTCAGTGGAAGCCACTACCTTTCTGTGAACAAAAACCACGTTCCAAACAAAGCAATTAATAAATTTTTCACATCAAAATTGTTCCTCTTGTCTGTCACAAGAAAGACAGTTGATTCACTTCCCTGTAGAAGCCAAGTATTTCTGTCTTGGTCTGCCATTTCAAGAAAGCAGAACTGCTACCGCAATCTAAAAAGAATTCAGTTGTTTTTTGTTTCGGATCGTATCATTTTGTTACTAGACTCAGTAAAGGTTACAATATCATTTCACTTGGGTTTTGTGACATTTGATTCTGCTTTAGAAGGTTACAATTTGAGTTGTACCCCCCCCAAAAAGAAAAACCACTGAAGAAATAAAAAACAAGATTTGTTCAGCAAAATAGTCTTATCTAAAAACCTAATACTCTGGTAAAAATAAAAGATTTTTTAGTAGAGTGCTGTGGTGGTACGAAGGGTCATGTTGAATAGTGATATAAAAAAAAACAAGAGAAAAGCAAAAAGCACAACTGGATCTGGAGCAAAGCCTAAAGTACACATTTTGTTGTGTATGACATTTGCTTAGAGAAGAACAAAGTGTTAGACTGATACTTCCCCAGCAGCAGTCAGACAGGGAAGTGTCTATATCTTTCTTTCTTCAAACTAATATAAAGGACTACGACTTCATCTTTCTTTATCTTGGCCATATGTTTTATGGCTTTGTATTTGGACAAATAATAATAATAAAAAAACATGTACAACAACACTGTAATACTACAAGGTATATAAAACAAAAAAAACATGCCCTCGATAAGAAGTATCTTTCAACTTCCCCTTTCCTTCTGTCCAGCTGCATCCGTTCTGCTACACAGACGTCTCTGACTGGAGCTTCATGACAAACTTGTGACTTTTTGGGTCGATAAACTCCTCGGCTAGGCGCAGGAAAGGGAGGGGCATCACCTTGACGACCAGGGCGAAGTCGAGGCGCTTGAGGCAGAAGACCTGGCCTTGGCGCAAGGAGGCCGTCACCGGCTCCTCGCTCACTAGTGTCCACTGGCGCCCTCTGTTGTTGTCCAGATACTGGAGGGTGGGACCAGGACTGAGGTAGCGCTCTAAGAAGGCCTTTAAGGAGACAAGGAAAAGGTGGGCCACGGGGAGTTGTATTATGCAAAATAAACTTTTTTGACCTTTATTTGATGTCAACCACACACATAGCTTTTGACTCATTCATGGATTGTGAAATCACACATTCACTGAGCTTATTATAGAAACTTTGACACTCCTGAGAACAGTTATAAACGGCATCAAAGGACGGCCTGGAGAAGCATTGCTGCTATGATGGGAGTGTCTGAAAGGGAAGGAGCTTCTTACGATGCATTCACACCAGCCCCGTTTAGTCGGTTTTAATCGAACTTTAGTCCATCTGCCTATAAAGTCTGGTTTGTTTGGGAAGGTGTGAATGCGCAGTTGAACTCTGAAGAGGAACTCTAGATCCCTAGATTTTGGTTCAGTTTAAGTGAAGTCTGGTGAATGCATGCCAAGCAGACTGGAAGCTGCTCTAAAAGCAGGTGCAGACTATAGCGCAGGGCATTCTGGGTATATGCAACCATACAAAAAGCATAACTGTAACAGTAGTGGAAGAAATGTCTTGTGGCCTTTTACCAAAGACAAAAGAGAAATTCAACAACTGCTAAAATCGTACGCCACTCCATGTCTGTTTCCATTTTGGCAAGAAGGAAGTAGCTCTAGATATCCTCTTCAGAGGCTTTCATGTCGTTTCCTTCAGTGGTTCATGGAACAGCGCCCCCGCAGGTCAGGAGGGGGACAGTTTTATCAGAAGGTTTGGATTGTTAGACGCAATGAAGTGTGAAAATGAAAACATTTCACAAATATTGCAGTTTTGTTCCCTCAATCAAATCAAGCCTATGAGACTATCAGGTATTAAATACTCTTAAAGGGATAGAGGCCAATTTCAAGGTACAACATACAGATATAATACAAAGTCAAATTTCTTGTAAGTTGTTTTTGATATAAACTGCAGGCAACATAGTTTCTTGACTGTGCTATAAATGGCACTACATTAAAATCGCATTTCAAAAGGAACACCTCCTAACCTTAGGTGTCATGTTGTGCGTGATGCAGAACTGCAGATGGTTGATGATGCTCTCCATGGTGTGATAGGACTGCTGCCTGGTGGCCCGCAAGTACTTCTGCATGGCCCGGGCCATGGGGGCGAAGATAGCCTGGGCGGCCTCCCTGGGGTCCATCACCTCTCGTGGGTGTTTGGGAGACGATGTGGACGTGCCGTCATCCTGGTGACGCTTAATGTGGGTGAAAGCTTCTTCTACTGCCACTACCAGTCTACAAGGACACAAAACAAGATTTACGAAAAGTGGAATGTTTCTACTAGAACATCAACCAAAGTTGGTGAACTTGATGGATACGAGCTGCTGCTTTAACTTTATGTTACTGTATGAGGTCTATCAAGAATCTAACAGCAACGTCCAGTACTTTTCCCTGTATTGCTACCTGGCCCTGCGTTTGCGGAGCCTCCTCTCCACCTCTGCCTCCTCATAGTAGTACTCGTTATGGGAGTTGTCTCTTCTCCGAGCGGCAGCTGCTATCATGGCTCTGGACTGGCCTGTGGAGTTGTTGGTGTTCTCTGTGGGCAGAAACATGCCTTTAAATTGTTCCACCTAAAGGATGGATATGATCATTTGTTTCATCTTTTGATTACACAAAATAAGGAAGTGCCAGTTCATACAGGTGAGGCACCAATTAGGCCTTTTCAACCAAAGTACACATCTTTATATTGTATGTATCACATTAAATATAAAAAAACCTCTACATTTAGAACAGTGATGGCTTCTTATAATATAAAGGACAGAAAATGTACCTTCTTCCAGGTTGTAGACTTTGAAGGAGGACATCTTCTTGGTAAGGATGGACTTGGGGAGGTTAAGCAATGCTGGGTTATAGACTGGGAAGTCGCTGTAGTACTGGTCCAGAACCCACACTCCTGCCCTCTGGATGCTGCATTGCACCAGAAAAAGGGGGACATGACTAATTTGCTGCATTTTAGAAAGGGAAAGTTGTTGTCAGGATGTTCCACAGCTACAAAACAGCTAAACATCAGGAAGTGGTGCGCCACAGTGAGTCATGACTGGGGGGCGACGATAAGGGGCCAAGAGGATAAAAGTTTTATGCAAAGCACAAATAACATTCTACTTTTATGTTATATTAAGTCATATCAGCTAAATCTCCTGCCTTGTGTGCTTTGATCGGACCAGATCTCTTACTGTTTTCCTCTTGACCCTAATGTGGCTAAAGCAGAACAGTTTAGAAACAGGTTGCAGTTTCTCCGCTGAACTATGTCAAGTGTTTGAGGTTTCATTTCCCTGCTGCTTCAAAGTGCATGTAAATGTCACTGCAAGCTTTCATGTAACAGCATCTCACAAATCATCAGTCAAGAAAGTCTTAACCATGTTTCATACTCTAGTCTGTTAGATCGTTTGAGTGATTTCTCAGAAATTTGACCAAAATTTGTGCTTTTAATCGCCGACTGATCCATTAATTGAATGCATTTATACTGACCTAAGATACCCCACGTTGTAGAACCGACTGACTCCATCAGCGGTCCTGACAACCTTCAGACAGAAAGCGGGCCGCAGGTGTCGGACCTCCAGCAAAACCAGAGCCAGATACTGAATGAACAGCAGTGCATCCACCAGAGATGCAGCATATCCCACGATCCCCCTGTAGTCCGTCTCGCGGGGCTCCAGGACCCGTACGCCATAGAAGAGCCAATAAGACGCAACAAAGAGAAAGACCAGCGCCAGGAGCAGACAACGGAAGACGAAGAAGCGTGGCAGAGTGGCCCTGGACGGGCGGAGGAACAACGCCCACGTGGAGATGAGGAGGATCAGAAGTTTGAAAGCCAGAGAGATGTAAAGGCCCTCACATGGTGTTCCACAAGGGTCCAATGTGTCCCGCCAAAGGAGCTGTGGAAGGGCGAGGAAAGCCAAGGGGGTGATTACAGAGATGAGCCCCAAAATGGCTCCTAGAACTGGGCTGATATAACGGCGACAGTCGAGAGGCAAAGAGTCCTCCAAGTCCTTAGAGATCCGAGTCAGATCTTCGTTGGAGATACTGTCCACAGAAGTTCCAGTGACCACGGTGGTGGTCTCACCCCAGTTGTCGTCCTGTGGGAACATAAGGACGGTGGGTGTTGGTGATAATGTTTTCACATAGATCCCATATAAAGACAGACGTGTTACACAATGAAAATCTGACCCGGTCGTCTGCTACGGCGGACTCAGGATCCAGCAGCGGCTCGCCCGGGGCCTGGATCATCACAGACTTATCTCCACGGATTGAGCCGTCCCGATTCTTCAAGCGATGTCGGTCCCTTCTCTCCCTGAAGAAAAAATGGGAAACAGTGTGAATGTCAGGAATAAGTAGTTGTTCAGGGACAATAAACATTTTCTGGAGAAATTACTCACTGTTAGTGGCTTTAAGATACTTTTGGAGGGGTTATATTACAGCATTTACATAAAACAATACAAATAATATATAATATACTTCATGACTAACATTGATCGAAAGACACTGTATCTCACTATAATTATAATCATGCTATTCAAATTTGAGGTTGAGTGATACAGTTCATTTGATCCAGTTTCCCAGAAAGATTAACTTGCTGACCCAGAATCAGCTGGTTGCTGTTACACTAATTAATTTAAGAATTTAATCTCGACTGGATTAAGTCATCTGAGATGACGGTGCACTTTCATTCATAGCCATTGACCTCATTATACAAACTTGGGTGTTTCTATATACAGTATGTAAGTTCATCTTTTAAGATGTTAGTTCTTTATTGTTTGGAATAAAATATTTTTTTTATATTCACATGCATGTTTGACGGTTGCACAGAAAGACATTTTAGGAAAAGGACTGTCAGATTGTGGAAGTACAGAAAAATAGGTCATAACATAACTTGTAATAGACTGGAAAAGAATCATGAAACAAATCAATGGTTAAAAGACAACAGAGCAAAATAAAAGGTCAAAATCAAGGTTACATTTCAACGGAGAAAAAAGTTAATCTTTTTTGGTATTCAGGAAATGCCTGCAACACTGATATAGGTTATAGATCAGCTCAAGCTATGCACAGTATTAGCCTTGAGTCGCAAACTTTTACCTCAATGAGCCACAGCATCGCAGTTTAAATATACTCACATTTAGAACAATGATTGACCCAAGAGCTTCCCAAATAATAAAATGCATGATAACTTTAAGTTTAAAACACTGAAAGAGAGTTTAAGTTAACAGGCTGTGCTGCTATAAGACAGGTGGATTCAAATCTTTTTTGTAATACTTTTATTTCAAACATTGGATAATTTTCAGTTGCTTTTTGAACATTACTTCAACTCCTTGATTCCCTTCTCTAACATCAATGAAATACAAAAGTTTAAAAAGGGTGTTTTGGTCATGTTCATTTTGAAAGGTTTGCAATTTTGTTGTTAATCTAGAAACTTCCTGGAACAAGACACGAGAGACTATTCACCCTCAAGGGTAATTACGGGACTTGTGACTTTAAAATAAGAAACCATTTGCAACAAGTTAGGCCTCAACAAAAGCGCTGCAATAGTGTGGATCCATCTCTGTTTTATTTGGTGACATCTAGTGGAAATGCTGGAGATTGCAAGCACTAGAATTGATGCCTGACTTCATATTCCACTTGTACTGCTGTAGAAAACCCCAAATCAGTCCACCAATCCATTCGCTAAACCTGCTGTTTGGAAAGAGGGCCCAGAAGTCTGACCCGGATATCAATGGGTGAGAGTAAGGCACTCACACAGGAGATCTATCCATAAGAATTAAACTCTCACCAAATGTCAAGTTAGAACAGTCAAATAAGGGACTATACCAGCTTTGCCCACCAAATGTCTGAATTTCTTTCCCTCTTATTCTTTGCAAAATACAAAAATCTCAGTCAGATTGGCTAAAGAAAGTTATTGAACATTGAATTTTAAGCCTTGGATCACATTCTAAATTAGTTTCAAGTCTGGAGTCTGTTAGATTATCCTAATGCATTATCTTTAATCTGACTAATTTCATTGTAGGTCTGGCGGTGTGTGTTGGATCAACATCCCACTGGAAGGTGAACCTCCATCACAGCAGTATCATGCAGGTTCTCATCCATATTGTCCCGTATTTGCACTAACAGCGAGTACATTAGAAAGACACAGTAAAAATCTCACTCTAAAGACAGCAAGAAACAAACACCGTCCCCTACCTGTTTTTGCGGGAGGTACGCGAGTGGGACGACTTGTAGGAATAGCCCGAATACGTTGACTCGTTGTCCATGTCGGAGGCCAGCGGTGGGCGGAGTTTCCGTGACACTCCCGTCCCCGAGCCGCCGCCCTTCTCCCACACCACGCCCAATTGGCTTTTGCGGTTACTGATGGACTTTGTGGAAAGGACCAACGGAAGACGCAACAAGTCCACTTTACTCCTGAGGGAATCTATCTTGGAGGCCTGAGGGGAAAAAAAAGAGGAAGGATGAGAAAGGAAGGCAATGTGAGAGAAGAGATGCAGGATCTGCAACCCAGTAGAGCGAACTGCTCGTGTGAGCCAGGGGACAGAGGAGAGATTAGGAGTGAAGAGAGAGTGCAAAGGAAGAGGATAATTTGTCATGTGAGACAAGTAAAACTGTCTCGAAAGGGGCACATACCAAGCAGCCATGGAAAGAAGAGAGACAGCATTGTTAAAATGTTGGCACTGTGCGCTCTGTTGAAAGGCTGTGTGCTGTCGGCAGCGCAGGACATAGCTGAGCCCATTCTTCAGTCTTATGGGAGACTTTTTCATAAGAATCCATAAGCGTATTGGCCCAGAGTGTGTTCTCAGCCTGATAAAGGGCAACTACGCCACCTTCCATACCAGGCCTCGAGTCTCCAGCATTCAGAAAGCATCAAAGAGGAGGTCAAGTATTTGCACAGATCCACAACATGCTAGTTTTACATTAAAGCTAAAGAGGAAATGATTAAAAAAATGCAACATGCTGAATATTTTTCTTGCTCCTTGCGATCTTGAGTTGACGTCTGCACACAGGCGCCACATTCCCAAGAGTCCCCTGTGGTATCTCATGGCAACACAGCTCAGCTACTACAATGGGGATGAATGGGAGTCTAGGGGTGAGAAAAGACAAAGGAGGGAGGTGGTGGTGGGGTGTCGTCATGGAGACCAGAACAACAACTCAGCGCTCCATCTCCTCCTCGACCCCCTCGGCTATGCACACCCCCAGAAAACAAAAACAGACAATCCTTTGACCAAAGCTGTGAATCTGACTCCAGTTCGAGGACGTGTTTGTCTTCATCTTCAAAATCTTATACAGTTTCTGTTTTTTTAATACTCAGTCTTTGTCAGGACAGGACTCGTGTTGTCTTCTTGGTACTTTACAAACCAACCTATAATCTAATAACCAACGTCCTCGTGGTTTCTCATTTGTGCCCTAACCTCCTGTTTCTACTTTCTATATTGGACACTTCAATTTGCACTGAGGGATTTCATGTGATTCCCACGTGGAATTCTATGACAAGACGTTCGGCAAAGCAGAGAGATGCATAGCGGAAAACATTTCAGGTTAATTCAACTATAATATGCTCAATTCACCTGATTATTCCTTCTCAGGAGGAATATTACAGTATGTGTTCTCAGTTCTTAGTATCAAACGAACAAATAAACCACTTCAAATGACAAAGATTGGACACATTTTTCCACCTTTTGAAAAACTCCACAGACAGGAAGTTGGGTACGAATTGCTAAAAGAAATCTTTCTATGCTCAATCACATTTTAAGTACATTTTGTGACATAATTCTGGTATCTGACCTCTGATTATGTCACCAGGCAAAGCAAAGAAAAAAATATAAAAAATTATTAAACTAGTGAGACAGGATCCTAATAGCTCTTTTGAGATTCCCTTGGTGATGCCATTTTATGCTTGGCTTGGTCATGTTTTCCTCTTGTTTTATTTTTGGTTAATGGTTTTCATAGTTGGCTCGTCTTAGTTCAAATTAAGCAGAGTGGTTAGGCCAGAGGACTTAAAAAGTCTAATGAGTTCCCCATAAACATTCAGATATAAGTTCTGGACAGAAAATGAGGGTAAAAGCAGCTACAGTTAAAGAGAAGACTTGGAAGACCTTCAAAAAGCTTATGGAACGAGTGATTTAGACCTATTTATAAAAGGTTATGCCTGCTGAGCAGCCAAATGGACTACTCTCAATTCCTGAAGACATTTTATCTCTCATGCAAAGTGCTCTGTCAGATGTGAACATGGGTTGAAAGTATCGGGTTCATTTAGGAACAATCGCACTAATAGGTTTCTTTATGGACTCATCTGTTTTACAAGCATTCGTTCACACCTCAAGACGTGACCCAAACAACTCAGGTGTTGGCATAATCAAGTGGCAATGTTCCAGACATTGAACAGATTAGAAGGTAGGGTCCATGACTCATGAACTTTACAGTCCACTTAGTGACATTAGCAGCCCTATCAGTACGATTGTTATTCTGTGACTTCTAAGCTTGAAATTTCTGACTTGTGTTCAGAAATTACATAAATAATTTTTTTTCCAAATGATTGATGAAATGGCTACAAAAAAGCAAAAAGGAAGCTCAGCTGCCTTCTGTGAGCGGAACAAGAATTATTGAGGATGATAGAGACTCTACAACAGTTTACTGGAGAGAAAATCTGAAGAATGAAGGCACGACTGGAGGACTTTACATTTTAAGTGATATTTAAACAAAAAACAAAGCAATGCGATATTTGAAGGATGCCTTAAAATGCAGGAGGTTGCATATCAATGAACAGTTGATAAATGTAAACCTCCAAAACTCCCTTTGCTGACTTTTACAATAACTTACATGAAAGCTAAAGAAAACTTCGGCATTGGTTCTCATGGTTGCTTGTGTTTTTTTATGCTGCAAATGGACAAAAATGATAAATTAAGGCCTTCATGATGAAAACAAAGGATAAAAATGGCTCCACCATCACACAGTGTCACACAAATCAGAGTGCTCCTATTATTTTGTAGCTAAAAATACAAATCCCATTGACCTAAGAACCTAGTTTCCCAAGAATGACACAGAAATTATATTTAGAGCTTTGCTGAAGTTCAGGAAAATGTTCTTATGTTGGAGTACTGGTTCAATTAGACTGTTAAGAAGTGTGTTTCGTAGCCACAGTAAATCTAGATGTTTATCGCCTGGTACAAAAAGACCCGTACTTTAAGGTCAAAGACATTATAGTAAGACATGCTAGCGAGTGAGAAAGAAGAGTGTTTCTTGAGTTTAGCGCAACTGTTTTGCTAAGTGAATGTAAACAAAACCATCTGTCTCTCTCTCTCTCTGGCTCTCGTTGAGTCACGATGGAGTCAATCCTATTGATGGCCGCAACAAGCTTCCTCCTCTCCTAATTCAATCAAAACATATTGATTCCCACTGGATACCAAGATCAGCTCCATATTAAATGTGTTCCCCTCACTTGCAGCCTGGAAGCTAAATACCGAACATAGCTGTTTACAGATGTACACAGAAATTTTCCAGCGAAAATGATGATGTAGCATTTGACGGACCCATTAAAAGTCGGAAACCAGTCGTTTTAGCGTTCTGACATTCTCGACGAAATGTAAGTGAATTAAAAGTTCTCTGCTTACAACAACATGTGTGGATAAAAGTAGTGTTTATTCTATTCATTCGACTACCAGAGAGTGGTCAATGTTATGTCTTTGCTGTACATACAAAGGTGGGAGGTTGGTTGTTTAAAATTAGCTCTATGAATGACGAAATGAAAGGGTTTGATTCATCGCATGAAGGAATATGTACAATTTTAAGCTGTATTGACTTGGAGGAAATCCATGATTTTCTATTATACCCGTGTATACAGTTGAGTCAGACCTTAAAAGAAAGTCACAAAAAGAAGATAAATAATAACAATAATCAAAGATTTAAAAGAAGAAAGATTAAAAAATATATATATATATTGTAAAAATAATTATTTGTTTATTGTCAGAGTATAGCTTTGCAGCTGTAATCCTTCACCTCCTGAGTTGCCCAGGGCAGCATTAGAAACAAGGGCACAAAAACATTATATCACAGAAACTGTCTTGTTTTTTTTTTTTTTTCTTGTTTTGATGCTGCATAGTCCAGGACACGTTTGTAAATTAGCTTTTTAATCTCAAAGAGTTTTCTTCCTGGTTAAACAAAGACTGACAGATAAAGAAATACTTATCCCTTTTGTCCTTTAAGGGCTCTCTCTGGAATCCTAATGATGCAAACATTATGTAACTTATTCAAACATGCTTTCTCTTCCCTTAAGGTTTGTATATTTAGAAAAAGTATCCACATTGTGTCATACTAGGGGGCAACTCCACCCCACCCCGCCCCGCCCCGCCCCGGCTTGGGGACGGCACTGGCAGAGGTGCTTTTTGAGACAAAGCAAACACACCCAACGTGTAGAGATGCGGTTGGATACGGTCACTCGCTCAACAAACACAAGCCGGAAAGGCGCGTGCGACCGACCGCCGTGAGGTCAAACCGCACGGATTAAAAAAAAAAGTTGAAAGCTACCTGGTTAAAACTGCGCGGTGCGTAAATTCGCGCGCACGCAGCCGGACTTAAAGCAGGAAAGTGCGCGTCAGTGTGCGCCACATGAAAGCGTGCGAACATGTTCTAGTCCAGCCGCAGAGATGTTTGCCAGCTCATCAGTCCTCGACTGGGAAGTCGCGGCAATAATAATAATTACAAAAAGATAAAAACGTGTGACAACTCTAAACTTGTGGGAAGTTTTCATACTGCATATTTGTGTGACTAAGTAGCCTAAGTGAAGAAGACGTAAATATAAACCCCGCAGGTTGGTCTCACCTTACTGCTCAAAAAAAAAGAAAAAAGAAAAAAGACGCTTCCGACACAAAGAGCCAGTTAGCAGCGGCGTCCCTCTTCAAAAAATCCACCTTTTTTGTCTTTCACTTTACGTCCTTTCTCATCAGTCCGGGCGGTTTCCAACGGCCATTAAGGTGAAAATTACAAATCGACCCCAAAGCTCACAGAGCAACAATCTGTTGTTTCTATTTTTCCGAGGGAAATCTTCTCCGCGTCCCTCCCACAAAAGCGTCGCTTCAACAGGCGGCAACCAGCACCTCAACCCGGGGCTCCGCCGCATCTGCTGTGTCCCGGAGTCCCGCTGAGTCCGGACGGCTGGACGACACAACGCCGGGCTGAGTGAGAACTGGTTCACGCGCAACTTCCGGTGAGGGGTTTGGGAATTAAAAGTCGTTTTGGAAATGTATGACAAGTCGTGCACGTTACGGTTTCATTGAGATAAAAAAAAATGTTTTATTTACTTTATCATTTCATTACAGTGGTCGTTCACATTTGGACTCATTTTATGAAGGTTTTTTTGTGATACACCAGCTAAGTTTTGTAATTGTCGACCGAAAACTACAGCCAAAGCTGTATTTTTCAAACTGAAATTTGAAACTTTCTGCATGAGAGTATGTTACAACTGGTAATCCAACAAAACATGGCCGTCAATATATTGTGAACGCAACAAATACAGGCAATAACCTATAGAAGTGCTGAGAAGCTAACACTGAACATGGTGAACACGTTATTCCCATGGTGAAACATGGCGGTGGCAGCGCCATGTTGTGATGGCGCTCAGCAAAACCACGGAAGCTAAAAGACAATATAATTGTCTTGCATTTATATTGCAAGACAATATAAATGCAAGTATTTGACAAAGGTATTTGACAAATATATTTGAATATTTTTGAATTACTGTCAAATACCTTGGTAGATGCGACTGTTCTATCACGCATCGACTCAAAATGATTTTACGTCCGCCCTCTAGTGGCCATTCAGTATAAATCAATTACATGCAAGTCGCGCTGGTTTAAATGTGTACGTAATTCCGTCACAATCAGACTCATGCAGGGTTCCAGTGGTTTTCTTAGGGAAGTTATTCACTTATGTTCTTCGCAAATGTTTCGGTTTTATTTTGAAGGTCCATATCCGGTTTTGTCTGGACTGTTGGTTGAAGATGGACGCTTTTCTGCTTTGCTGAGCACATCACCCAGTTCATCCGCAGCTCTTTTATGTGCCAACTGCAGAATCCACTATCCAGCACTGACTGAAAGCATAAGGAATAATTTTCATTAATAAAACCTTTGTTTTGTTTAGTTTTTTTACTAATTAAAGTCCACACAAGAAATGTTCTTTTCCAGTTTCATCGTTTTAATCTCACAAAAACACATAAACCAGAAACAAAAATCTGTTTGCCTTTTGTGCAGCTAACAAACTCATCCATCTTTTAAAACAAAACAAAAAAAACAGAAAATAATTTATGCATCGTTTTATTAAAATCATGTCTACAAAAATAAAATCAAATAGAAGAACTAAGGCTTTACAGAACAGAAAAAAATTAACATATAAAACAAGTGGGTTGGATGTCTCTATATTACACATGACTGATGAGACCAAATAAAAAGACAATGAGATGGAAATTAAAGATGTGTTTATGCATACAGTAGTTTGCACTGTGCAGGGAAATTTATTTGTGCAACATATGTATATATATATATATATTATATAAAAAAAAAACGGTCATCAATTTGAGCTGTTTTTAATTCAGCCAGTTAGGGTCACAACATTGATGTCAATGTACAAGTTAATACACAAAAAGGAAGATACAAAGTGTAGAGGTAGAAACAGGAAATACAACCACTGTAGTTGAGTAATAGAGACGGAGAGGAGTAAAGACGAGATGAAAGATAGTTAGATAGAAACTGATCCTGGTTCAGCTGGTTCAGACCAGCGAGGATCGTGGGTTTTCTGTTTTGGGGGTGGCGTTTTTGTGCTGAATTTTCAAAACTGAGGACTGACAAAAACACCCCTCTGCTGGTCTGTGGTGCTGGAAAAAAGAAATAAAAATCCCCAGCATCCAAAATGGTAAATAAATCAAAACAAAACAAATCTGTTCCCTTCAACGCCTCACTTTGGTAGATCACTTTTCAACTTTACAATTCCTTTTGCAAGTTTTTTCAGGATCAGCTGCGATAAAAATCTGTCTCTTTCTCTTTTTTTTCCATTTCAGCTGCATTTCACAAATCTATACACATGCTACTGTCTTCCTGTTCCTCCTTCAGAGCGTAAACACCACCAGAAAGAAAACCTCGTTCTGACAACACATTGGAGGCTGTAGTGACAGTGGAAGATGGAAATCACTTCCAATGATAATAAAAAAAAATAGCTCAGAAATAAACTCCTCCAGTGTGTTTCAGATGAGCTTCTGTGAAAGATTTATAAATTTAAAGAAAAACATAAATTAGTAAGAAAAAAAATGTAGTATGCATTAGTGGAGATTCGGTTAAAAAAAAAAAAGGAAGGAGAAAAGCACTTGGTTTTAGCGTCTCTTGTGTGTTGCGTTCAGGTCTCACCCAGGACCAAACTAATTTCAATAAATTTATTAAATAAAAAAAAAAATTAAAAATAAAAAAAAAACTCCAACGGGCGCTCCAGAAATAGTTTTGTTTACTTTTACAACTCAAGACGGAAAGCCGTTAGCTTGATGCTACATGCTAACGTCGGATTTTGCTTGGATGTAGCTTGATGCTACATGCTAACGTCGGATTTGTTGGTGTAGCTTGATGCTACATGCTAGGTGTGTTGTCTTTCGCAAGTTTTTAATTTTAGTTATGTGCCCTACTTCCATTTTTTTACTGACTGTGTCAGTTCGTACCCTCTTTGAGAACTGTGGCTAACAATGTGTAAGGTATGAGTCTAAAATTAGCGTGGCAGGAGGGAGGTCAGTTATTCTGGTGATTCAATCAAAAGTCACAATTTGCCTTATTTCATAAGAGTCAACATTAGAACTACTGTTAATGAAAGTGGTGTGCGATATCAAATATTAAGGAAATAATTTAGAGATATATTAGACTTGAGCATTTTTAAGATTGTACATAAATCAAACCATAACTATTTTCAGTTGTATGGATATGATTTTTTTTTCAGGAAGTAGGACAGAGCAAAATGGGTGAAAATGGCGTAGGTGCAAATTGATTTGAAATGCTAGTATGAGAAAACATTTTACCAGGAGGTTGCTCAAACTTTGATTAGCTACACACCAACAAACGGAAATATCATTTTTTTTAAAAGTTATGCTGGTAATAGTCACTGCTTTAGGCTTAATATTTGTATAACTGTGTAGAAAATGCCAGCCATTTTTTCCTTTCAAGTGGGGTTCTATGAAGCCGTTAAGAGTGGTCAATATCTGGATCATATACAATCCAAAGACTAGTCAATGGTGGGTGTAGACTAAAGTAAATTCCTTCCATAATATAATAAAAATGTAGCGGTTCATGCTATCACCTAACAGCTGCTACTTTTGCGTTTGACATTTGTGAATGCAAATGTTAGAGTTGGTCTGCTACCAATGTTTTATTAAAATGTGGACATGAAAAAGCTCGAATGCTTCTGTTTTAAGTCTGTATCAAGTACTTACTGCACAGAACCCTACTTCACAAAACCAGAACCATGCCACTAACGCAAAGCACTGAGCAAGTTCTGCTGAAAATATACTGAAATTCACAGCTACTAGTAATTATTACATTATGACTCATTGGGTTATAATCTGTTTAAAATAAACGAGCGAGCTTCTGAGGTACCCAGGGGTGTATTTTGTTATTTATTTTTTATTTCTTTAACATGTGACTTCTTCCAGTTATATACTAAGCTAACAGGCTAACATGCACGAAACCAAGTGTATTTACCAAAGATAAAAAAAAATACGTTTTTTTCTCCCAAAGCTTTTCTGATCTTCCTAAAAACTTTACACTCGACTTAACCACAGTACGAACAACTCACAGTTTTCCCTCATGTTTAGACCAAACACCGGACGAGGGTTAAGGGTCGTGGGATACAGCACCACCGGTGCCAAAATTTGGTTATGACAAGTGAATATAAACCTCCCCAAACGATCCATGATGTGAGCAGCTGTGTGATTTTGCGGAGATCCCTTTACGCCGTGGAAGCAAGGAAATTAAGCCTACCTGCTTTTTTTCTTCTTCAGTAGTAAACAGAGCAGTAGTGTTTCCCCAAAGTAAAGCAAAAAAAAAAAAAAAGTTAAATAATGCAACAGTTCCACCTTCCTGTAGCTTCAATGAAAGCTGAAACCAAACGTGAGAAGAATTTCAAAAAAAGAAGAGTTTTCCACGGTAAATTTAGTGAGTTTAGTGGTGCTTGTGTTCGTGTGACTTATGGTTTTCCTTACGCAGTGCAATTAAAAAAAAAATGACCTGAATTAATCAGACACAGTCCTTCGGCCGTGAAACGTACTGTCGTCTGCTCCCCGGTCGGGTCCGAACGCGACAGGGGGAGCGCTGGGTTTGGGGGGGGGAGATGCATTATGGGTAAAGTGCTGGGGTGACGGGTCCCTAGGAACATTTTCTTACATTAACATTTTGACACTTCTCTGCTCCGCTTCTTCAACCAGCTCTACAAAACACAACGTAAAAAGTCTTGTTTTTTTTTCCTTCACAAGAATACCAACTTGGTCATTTTTCTCTCCCCCAAAAAAACTTCAAAGTTCTTCAAACTTCCTTCTTCACCCTTTTCTGATACCTGTTTTTTTTCTTGCCTCTCTTCTCTCTCCAGACTTCTATCCTTAAAAATAATAATCCATCTCCATTGTGCCGTCTCCCATCGTAAAATGAGATGTGCGTTTAGATCCGCCGGACTTATTAGTGTTCGACCGACAGACGCATGCGGAGATCAGCAGACAGCGAGGGAATCCACTCAGAATCCGGTTGAGAGGATTCTGGGATCTCCCGGGTTCACCTCTTTACCTGTTTAGGTGCAACACAACACAAAACAAACAACAAAAAAGATATGCTTAGCATCCAAAGCAATAAGCTTAAAAACAAAAATAAAAGGTCCAACATCTAAATAACGGCACTCACGAACCGTCTCCTGAGCTGCGGTCCATGGACGGCGTCCTGGAGACGGTTGCTGAGCGACACGCCTGGTCCTCGGACTCCTGACTGAGGGAGGAATCTCTGAGAGATTCTAGCAGCTTGTGATGGGCCTTCTCGATTTCCTGCAAAGGAATCCAACATCAATACGCAACGCAAACATTAGGATCGTCCACTTCTGTAAACAAACCCAAAATCTAATCAGAATCACATTCATCTGTTAAGCGAAGAAGACGGAATTCAACACGGCGGGAGGAAGTTGGAACTAAAGAACTTTCAGACTAAAAAAAACAAAAACTAAACTTTTTTGGGGGGTGCCCCCTAAACATGGCGCTTTCAACTTTCATACATTTTCAACTTAACTGTTATATCACTGGTATACAATAAACCTGCATGAGATGTTTAGCTGTAGACATTATGAGGTCAAGTTTCCCAGCTTTTATTTTGCCAACTAAAATCCCTACAGCAACACTTGTAATATTACTTGGTAACTATTATTATTACTATTGTAACTCAGTGGTCCCCAACCCCCGGTCCGTGGACGGTACGGTCCGTGGACAATTGGTACCGGGCCGCGCAATAAATGATTAAATATTTCCGCTTTATGTGTTATTTAAGTCTGAAGGATGTTTTATTTTGAAAATCCTTTAACCGGATGCTCTCGGTTACTTGCGCACCAACACCGAGCCACAAGCAGGAAAATGAGTAAGAAACAGATCAGATGCCTTTGGAAACTCTCTTACAGATCACGCACGCACTCCCCCCACAATTTTGTAATGTTTTTGCAAATTACAAAATTTGGACTAATTTTTAATTAAGGCAAAGGCAGAAAAGCAATGTTTCTCCAACAAAAAGCTTAATCAGTGAATGTGTTCAACCTAACAAGTTGAACTCTCAACGTTCTGGTTGTAACGCGAGGAGAAGTGGAAAAGTTTGAGCGTTTTTAATACTTCTGAATGTTGCCGTTTGAACCGGATCGTCTTGGTTCTTCCACAGGGGCAACAGAAGACAAAACTCACCTTCAGCTTGTGCAACTTGCTCATCAAGCCCTCGATGGTGAGAAAAATCTCATCCACGTTTCTGATCACGTGACTCTGTTGTGCAGCTGGAGGCGGGCCCGTTTCATCATCCTCCTCACCATCATTGTCATTATCGTCTTCCTCCAACTCCACTTCCATTTGCATAGTTTCTGTCTCTGATCGGATGAACTCCGGGCAGCAGGCCGCTACTTCTTCTTCTTCCTCCTCCAGTTGAGTCTGTGATGACGTCACTTCCAGTGGAGGTTGAGGGAAGTGGCTGGCGGTGGGTGTAGGAGGGCCGGGGAGGTCGTCGGTGACGCTCTCTCCTTGGTCTAACGGCATCACCAGGTAGAAGAAGTTCCCTAAGACAGTGAAAAAGCGGCTTTAGCTCGACCGCCGTCGCCTGAATCGAAGGTTGATTTGAGAGTGGTCTCATGACGAAGGAAGCAGGTTCGGTCTCCATTACCCTGCGTGTCGGCCTCGCCTCTAGACTGCGACGACAGATCGGAGGGGAGGCTAACATCGCTGGCGGTGCCATCAGGGGCAGAAGAAGAATGAGGAGGATTAGGAGGAGCACCCGCAACCACAGCTACGCAGAGGATAGATGTGTGTGAAGGAAAAGTGTGTGAAGGGTGAAAAAAGAGGGAGGAAAAAGAAGCATTTTTTGTGTTGTTGTTTTTTTTTGTTTCAAGCAAATGAGATAAAAAACAGAGAAAGAAAATTATAATCACAAGTCGAAAGGAAACATGCAAAGACACCCAGATTCCAAAGACAAACGTCGCCTTCGGTTTGATCATCATCAGCAAGTGAAAGATCAGAGTCGATTGTTCGTCTTCCCTGCAATCCGTTTACCTTTCCGCACCACCTTGGCGCTGGGCTGCCTGCTTTCTGGGGGCGGAGCTTCCGGCTGCCCGGGCTCCAGCTCGCTCAGGCAGAGGTCTAGGACGGTCTCCAGGGAGTCCTGCCGTCGTCCGCCGGGGTTCCCGTTGCTCATAGTGTTGGTAGGGGTATCGTCCGTATCGTGGCTCCTCCGCTCCTCGTCCGTATCGTGGCTCCTCCGGTCCTCGTCCACATTCGGCAATATGAGCCTCCGCAGCGTTTCCACTGGAGGAGAAACAACAGTAAGTCCAACATCCTCCAAAATGCTGCTTTCTGACTTCGTTGTGTTCCGATTTCTTCCCACCGTCGTGCAGAGCCGCTTCGGCCACGCCCACTGCCCGGTCCTCATCACAGCTGTTGGCTTCAGTTTGGTCGGTGAGATGGTCATCCAGCATGCCGTCGTCACCTGAGGTGTGGCTCCCGATAAACTCCGACTGCTCCTCCGCAGGGTGGACTGATGGATTAGAAACAAATTTAAAAATTTAAGAATTTATCATCTTAATGTTAACTTTTTCTGTGGTTTTTGTCCCTAGAAACAAACATAGTCGGAACTTTAGCTGCCAACCAGTTTGAGTGGTTCAAACTTAATGACCGTGTTGGGTTGAAAGGTTGATACTCGATATAGAGACTCTTAGTGACCCAGTGTGGTCAATTAGTTATTAGCTGAAGTAGCCAGAAAATAGGCCAGCCAGTCCTCCTGTTAGAGCCATTTTATGGCATTTGGCAAGCTGAGGTGAGTTATCCTTCATTGGTGCAAAGTGTCCACGTAGTGTTGTGGTCAAACTCATTTTCATTTTTGGGTCCTATCAAGACCAGGAATGTTCTCAAGAATCAGTTGTGCCAGTATGTCTAGATTAAACCGATTCAACTTTTCAAATATTAATAAATAGCTGTCTCTGCATTCAATTCTCACTTCTTAAAATTAATTAATACTGAACATCTTTTCACAGTCATCAGTCCCAGCAGGATTTCAGAATTGCTTCTGGGATGTTTTTGCAAATAAAATCACAGAATTTGTTGCGCTATTTTTTTTCCCTTCCCGTTGCTCATGGTGTTTTACCTTCAGTTAAGGCTGAACCGCTGCGTAGGCTGGTAGAACTGGAAAAAACAAAACACATACTGAATGAATACATATCCATGCAATTTAACTAAGACTAGGAACATGAAGGGACTTTCCTTCCCCTTGTTTCTTATTCTCTACATATATATATACTCACGATACAGGAAGTGATCCGTGATTGCTCTGTGGAGATGAAGTTTTAATGGTCTTTTCAAGTAAATCCTTCCAGCTGTGAATCAAATAGCAGAAAAGTTAGCAAACCATCTGGACAGAGTGAAGCAAAATGTGACTTCTAAAGGTGAACAGTAGAAGGATGTTTGTCTGTCTATCGCAGAAAAAATCTACTTACGTGTCTTTCTCAGACGGCGACCCGGCCGCCAGCTCGTAAATCTGCGTCTCTTTGGTGCTGATAATGTACAGAGCCTTTTTGTCTAGAAAAAAAAAAAAAGTACCCAAAAGTTGTAATTTCATTGAAAAAAACAAAACAAAAAAAAAAGAGAAAAGGAAAGGATGTCCAACCTGTAGCTACGGAACGGACGAGCAGCGAGTCCAGGTTCACCACGGGACTGAAGGAGGTCTTGGTGTCCGCGATGACCCCTCCTCCTCCTCCCATCCAGCGGGACGGGTAGCGCAGCAGCAGCCGGTCGTCGGGGCCTTTCTGGAGGAAGACCAGGCAGTCGGACAGCAGCAGCGCTTGGATCTCTGAGGAACGAGCGCAGACACGAGATGAAACGGACACCACAGCCAACGGTAGCCGATCGGCGGGAGGAATACCGACCTATCTGCTTGTCTTTGCCGATCTTCCAGACTAGAGAACCTTCGTGAATCATTCTCTTCGTGGTGAGGTCCAGACTCTGTGAGGAAAGAAGAAGTTTTAAAACGATGCTTGACGAATAGAGGACGCTACCGGGGCGGTAAATTAGAAACGTTTGGCCCCACCTTGAACTGAGGCGCGGCGTCCAGCCGGCGCTGGTACTGACTGAGCCGCTGCCGGTGCTCCGTCTCTCTCACGTCCTCGTTGACCGCCTTCAGGATGCCTCGGCAACAGGCCTGGGCACGCTGCAGCAGCGGGAGGTCCGATGAGCTGCCTGGAGAAAAGATACCCCAGATATGAGCAAGTTTCAATAGAAGCTGAGAGCGAATGTACTCGCATCAACTTTTTCCCAAAAATGTAACGCATTTTTTAACTTGCAGTATTTCGAGAAAACTATAGGTGAATTAAGTTATCTTCATAAAACTGAGAGTTAGTTTATCTCAGGAAATCAATTACATCGTGAAATCAAAGTCAAGTACGACTGTTTTCGGCTCCTTTTATAGTCATAGATCGTTTCCATTCAGTCTCCTGCTCCCTCACCCTCTGTGTATTTGATGATCTTGTCGAGCAGCAGAGGATACTTGGTGAGTCTCAGCATCTCGGACACCAGCAGGTCTTTGAGCTGCAGCCTCCGACACTGAGGACTCGCCTCACACTCCTGAGCCAGAGACACGACAGCAAAACGTCAGCGAAAGCAAACCGTTGTCTTTTTAATGTTTTCTGTTTTGATGGGACTTAACAGCATTAAAATATGTTTGAGGATAAAGACAGGTCTGATAAGAGAAGATTTGTAAAACAGCAACTCTTTAGTTTTAGAAAATGTCAAAAAAAATATGTTAAAAAGACAGACATTTTTTATCCCAGTTGTTCTGGAGTCGGTGAGCGTACGGACCTGGATGATTTGGGCGAAGCGTTGATCTTTCCGTTTTTTGATCTTGATGAGCTCCAGAGCCTGAGTCTGCTGGCAGCACAGCTGCGACGCCTGTTCCTGAAACTCGCTTCCAGCTGCGCCTTCAACCTGAAAAACAACAACGATGGTTAGGACGGTAAAAAGACCAGCAGATTCTTATTTAAAATCCCCTGGCATTTCAAACGGACCATAACTAGCTGTTGACTTTTAGAAGAGAAAAAGGACCTGCATTGGTGAACATAGTTGGGGTGTTTGTTACGGAAATGCTCCGTCTTAGACCTGGAGAGTTTGGTAAACACAGCAGGAGTGGCTCACCTTGGCCAGCATGACGTCTCCGATGTTCTGAACGATGGGGCTCTCTCTTCGCTTCTTCATCTCCTCACAAAGACTCGCTACATAGAAAAACAAAAACAAAACATCAATATTGGGGCGGAAATACAGCATGGACATTTAGTCACAGTGAAACACAAAAATGGTTCCACAGCCGTCTCTAGATGTAGTGAAAAACTGTGCAGAGAGCAGCTGAAACACTAGTAATTAAATGTTACGATGTTCGAGGCTGAACACTGAGATTATTAAGTGGAGAAGAACGTTTTCTGTACGTTGTCTTAACTGCAAACGCATAGAAATGTATTGCAAGCGGGATTATCGATGAGTCCTATCAAAACAGAAAGTAGATGTGCTAGCGTTAGCCTAGCGCCTCCTGCTTTAGATGAAGAGCTTTCTGTTCCATAAAAACCTCTTCCAAACTCTAGCCTTGTAGCCTGACCACACGCGGACACCTGGACTGACCGTGGAGTTCGTAGACCTGAGGCAGGTTTGGGAAGATGCAGGCCAGCTCCTCAGAGTTCAGCACAGATCTCATCTTCCGGTAAAAAACCTTGTCAAGAACCCATAAGGTCCGAAGGTGGGACACCTCAGTGGTGAACAGCTCTGATTGAAACAAAGGGAAGTCAAAAATGACAACTAAATTCCTGACCGTACGTCTTTTTTGCCATAAATCTCGGTGAACGCCAACCGTACCGTAAATGACGGCTTGCCGCTCCACTTCCCTGGGGCCGAGTGTTGCCAGGAGCTCAGGGGGAACCGTGTCCCTCCAGTTCTGACCGTCAGACACCTCGTCCTCCAGCACCGCGGCGTCTGGCAGCAGGGCCAGCTGCGAGTCCACACTCCTGCAGGAAAATCAAGATGGGGTCCGAGAAAAGGGGGGGCAGGAACAGACGGTGGAGGAACAACAAGAAAACAACGTGGATGAAGAGAAGAACAGAAAAACAATTATTCAAAATGACTCATATTTCCACAGTCGGCCTAAGGTATTTTATTTTAAAGCCATGATGGCTATTATGAACAAAATGTCCCCATTTCTGCCTCTGGGCTCCCATTTCCCTCACTCTGGGTGATCCTTCGTTAATCCTGACTCACCTGCGTCTGGACCGAGGGGTGAATGGGGGTGTAGGGTTCTCAAGAGACCTGAGTGTGGGAGAGTGGAAATAGAGATGGCGTGAGGAAGAAGCTACCCAGATCAGGGGAATGTGAGCGGTCGTTGAGCGAGACCTCTGGGCTCAGAGCTGCTAACGGGGGAAAAAAGAAACCACAGAAGAAGTCTGACAGTGAGAACCCTTACCGAGCGGAGCTGCTGGACGCGGACGACGAGGCGCTGTGCTGGAGCAGCCGGAGGCCCGGTTGCTCCCTGTCCTCGCAGTCCTCCATGTCCACGTCGCTGCGAGAGCGGGGCACCGAGTCCCCGCTGGAGATGGTGCCCCGCCGGCGGTCCTCGCCCTGAGCCTTCAACGACCCGCTGCGCCCCAGACGCACCGAGACCATGTGACTGCGAGAGAAAACCGGGAAACGTCAAGGTACCTGCCGGTTTCAGCTTTTTAAGACCTTTGTAATGCCATCTTGAATGACATTTAAACAGAAACAACATGATGGTGGGGAATTCTGCTGCAATACCATCAAGGTTCACAAAAACTCTAAGGCTAGCTGGCTAAGTAGCTAACTAAGCCTGACTGCCTTGAGTGACAATGCAATGAAAATGTTTGCGTGCGACTTAAACTTTGACCTGACAGAAAAGTCCAGCAAGAAAATAAAACTACATAAATACTCCTCCCAAAAATAAATTTAAGCTAGCAAAGGTATCATAGCGGTAGCAACCATTAGTCTATCTGACCATCTAAAGTAGCGGTTCTGAACGTGGGCGGTACCGTCCCCCAGGGGGCGTTCAGAGGACGGCAGGGGGCACTGGCGGACATTTTTACAAAAGGGGGGCGCTGGGATGCCTTAGGGGGGCGTTTGGTCAAAGGTAAACTTTACACCTTAAATACACAACAATACCAGTTTAGACTTTGAGGAACTTGGTAAAACTGTATTGTGTAACATTAAATCATGCTTGGCTGCAACTGTATCGATGGCAGCTCTTCTTCTATTCAGTGTTTGTAGCTCCTGTTAGCTTCTTGGCGCAGCTCCGTTGTCCTGCTACTCGTAGCTAAAATCACGATACCCTCACTGTGTCTCCCTCTGAATAATGAACCTATTTAAATAAAGAAATCCCTCCATGGGTGATACCACGATAGAGAGCGTTCATTTTATAGCGTTAACAAAGGAGCTGTAAGTGGTCCGGTACGAAACGGGGGTGATAAAAAAAAAAAAAAAAGATGAGCACATTGCGCAAAATGGACCAACAAGTTAGATGTGAATTATGGCATAAAAACAGAGAATCCGACGCTGAACAATGAAAAAATTAACACACGATGTGAAACACATGATCAGCAGGTGATGAGTTCAGCGTCAATATCATTTATTGACGCTGTTTGTGAGCGTCAATAAATGATAAAATAAATATAGCAACAGGAAAGAAACTAAAGTGGACATAGCAATAAACCAAGAATAATAATAATCAAATTAAACTAAATGGAAATAAATGAAGAAAAAAATGCAAGAATAAACTACAAAACTAAAGTAAATACTGAGGAATAAACTGGTATAGCAAGACCTTTCAATACAGAGGACTGTATGGCAAAAATAAACAGACACTATTTCCAGATAAAAGGTAAAATGATATTGTTGAAGTGCCATGAGTTTGTTGAGACCACATCTAGTACTGGGAATAAATATATCTTGTAGACCATAGCAGTAAAGAACTGATCACTTATTTAGGTTTTTAATTAGATTTGATATATTTATTTCTTCAATATTATTTTTCATGTCTGTGTTTAATGTCATGAGGCTGATGACTCCATGACTTTTTCAATTTGACTCATTAGGGTTTGATTAAGAACCAGATTTGTTCTTTGTAATTTCTGTCCAGTAAAACTATTAATCTATAATCAATAGTCAGGTCTATATAAAGATATAATCCATGTTTCTGTCTCATATTTGTATGGCATTAAAAGGATCTAGAACTTTTGCTTTTCCACTGAAAGCTCTGGTTTGCACAATAAATGCCATGTGGGTGAAGTTTTATGGATGATGCTCTGATGTCCCATTTCTCCTGAAGGCAGCACAGAGCTGCACCACCAGAAACTGACAGAAACACTGAAGAGAAGAAGAGTTATGATTAATGTAGTTACAGTTCTATCCATGTTTTAATGTTGCAGAGCTCAGTCGTTTTGCAAATAGTTTAAAGTTTAAACTGGCATGTTGTACATCTTTAATCTGGTCATTTTGTGCAAGATTTAACAACTAGAAAATGACACAGAATAAGAATATTTTTCCACTGATTGGCTGCTGTTAGGCCTATCAATTTTAACTTGAATGTTCATTGCATTTTTTGTAGACGTGGTATTATTTTTATATAATTATATGTATTATTTTTGATGATAAATACACAATAAAAATCACAACATCTACAATAGTGATAGTAATATTAATGATAAAATAATGGTCAGTGCAACGTAGCCTACAAATTCTTTGGTGGGGGGTGGTGAGGGACCTGGATAGGGGCTAGGGGGAGCTGGGCTGAAAAAGGTTGAGAAACACTGATCTAAAGTCACAAAATGCAATGAAGATGTTTGCATGTGAATCAGAGTTTTTTCTGACACATTAGTCCAACAACAAAAAAAGCCTACATTAAATACTCCTGCCATGACAAAATTTAAGTTAGCAACAGTGTTTTAGCAGCTAGCTGGCTAATATATTCCAGCTAGTTCCAAACTGCTAATATGCAGCTAGCTGCTGGTAGCCTCGACAACCTTGAGCCACAGAATGCAACAAAGAATTTTGTGTGCGACTCAAACTTTCACCTAACAGGAAAGTCCTGTGAGGAAAAAAAAAAAAAGACTAGATCAAATAGTCCTGCCACTACAAAATTTAAACTAGGAAGGGTGCATTAGTAGATAGCTGCAGGGAGCCTGGAGTCACACAATGGAATGGAGATGTTTGTGATTCAAACTTTTGCCTGGCAGAAAGGTCCGATGGTGGAAATAAATAAATAAATAAATAACTAGCCTCCTATGACAAAATTTAAGACCCCTGACTTACATTTATTTTCAAGGTTTCAATACATTTTATTTTAGTGCATTAATTTTAGGTAGTTAATTTTGGGTACAGTCACCTGTCCATGCCTTCTTCTCCCAAGCTGCTGGAGGACAGTCTCTGGGGGTCCACACCATCCCCGTCCTCCTCTCCTGGAAGCTCTGTGTGGTTCTCGAACTGCTGAATGATGTTCCTCACGCTGCCGGGACGCACTGCAAGACACATCTTAGTTCAGTACGACGACACAAACAACAGCAAAACGACAGAAAGTAGGGCTGGAACTAAGTCTACAGCAAGTCCACCTCATAATCAACTGATGAAGAACAGATTTTTAATTGACAAAGCAAAAATGAAATAATAAAGAGGAGGAAAAAAAACATAATAATGTACCTTCTGTGGGTGACAACGGGACGTGGAATGCTACAAAACCAAAAATGAGCCAAAAAAGAAAGAATTAAACCATGAGTGAATTAATAATTATTAGAAAAAAAAGAAAAACAACATGGTGAACAAAAACCAAAATGAAATTATTATGATTGGAAATGAACAGTGAAAGGGAGAGTGTCAGGGTGTTTTCTATCACAAGTTGTAGCAATAACAAAACTATAACAAGATATGAAAATTTTATAGAACACAGATCAGCACAGCAACCCTGGCTGCACACTGCCTGGTCAGCTGACTGAAAGAAGGCTACAGAACTTTTCAAGACAAAAATCGGTTTTATTAAAAATATGTACAGTTTTAGGAAAACAAACAGTAGAAGTTCATGTACTGTATTATTTGTTTACCAGTATTGTATCTGTTGCCCTTCTGTATAAAATAAATGTCAAAGGATCATTTTATTGAATCTTTTGCTGTAAATAGAGGATCTCGTATTAATTTGAGGTTCATTTCTGTTTAAAACTGTGGGTGTGTGTGTGTGTGTGTGTGTGTGTGTGTGTGTGTGTGGTGTGTGTGAATGTGTGTGTTTCTTTACTGGACTGAGATGTGCTCCGGGGTTTGCCGATGTACTTCAGGATGGGGTTTCTCTTCTTATCCTCTCCATCTTTCTCTTTCTTCACACTGCTTGGCTGCAGAAAGACAAAACGAATGTAAACATAAGTTTCCTTTTCTACATCCATTCGCTTAAAATATGTGCTAAAACGCAAAAGATTCCAGTGTAGGATTTGTTTTTCCCTTCTTTCTTGAGTGTAAACACTGAAAAAACCATAACCAACTTGATGCAGTCTAATGGATCAAGTTTCACATTAGTGTGTTAGTTGATGTTAAAATGAATAAAGGTGGCAAAAATAGCTGATATTCCAATAGGACTCTAGAAAACAGGTTTATATTGTTCATGGTTTAATATTAAACTGATGCTCTAATAAACTCCAACTTTTTTCCGGGCAGTGAATGCACCATGAGAAAGCCCTGAGTCATGCCTACTTTAACACTCTTCTTTGTGGATGCTGTGACTGCAGGAGGAAGACTCGCTTATTTACACAACCAGCAATTGAAAAAGCAATTTGAGAGAAAACTATTTGGTATCGAGACATAAGATCAGTTGTTCATATGTTATTCAGACATAAACAGGAAGTATGTGGTAACTGGAAAACTAAACTGATTAAATTTTTTTGTACATGTTATAAAACATGCATTATTTTGAAAATATAACAATAATTTGTGCTAATACCACCCAGTCCTTCCAGGATGTTGCAGAACTAAAACTATTGATTTTATAGCATATTTTATTCAAAAAATAGCAATTTTTAAGCTTCTTTTTTGCCTCATGATGGACTTCTATCTTGTATTAAGTTAAATAATCTGCCAACTAAGACTTCATCAATATTCAGGGATTATTGACTTAAAACAAACTTCAACACTGTGCTAAAAAGTTACTTGTAAGTTGGTTTCATCTTATTTTAAGCGTTCTAAGATATTTGAAGTAGAAACTGGACCAAAGATCCTTGGTGAGATCTAGTGTTTCTGCAGCGTACATAAACGCTCTGCTGACTGAGAGCAGAGTTCAGCGCTTATTGGAAGCCAAACAGTTAAAACGTCCATTAAAAGTTCAGGGGCGGATTTGGTTTCTCAGATATTACAAGCTATAAAACAAACAAAAAACTCGCTTCCTCGCTTTTCTCGAATCAGACGCTTATGTATTTATTTATTTATTTTTTTACCAGTGCAGATAAGAATCC
The DNA here is from genome assembly GCA_033032245.1 of Poecilia picta. NCBI lineage: Eukaryota > Metazoa > Chordata > Actinopteri > Cyprinodontiformes > Poeciliidae > Poecilia > Poecilia picta. Next base: position 6,934,830 of record CM065370.1, on the reverse strand, counting down.
CGCCTTGTCTTTACCTTTTTGGGTTTTAAAAAAGCCAGCCACTTGTCCTTCTCCGTGCTCAGGCCAAGAAAGACCTTGGAGTCTCTGAGCTTGATGCCGGAGTGTCGCAGGTAGAGGAGGACAGCTGAGGCCAGAGGGGAGCTGCAGTGAAGGAGAGAGAGCCGACGAGATGAGGCCAACGAAGAAACGGAGAGCTGCTAAAGTGTTGAATAGACGTCAAATGCGCTTTTACCTTCTGTCTTCTTCATCCTTTGATCTGGAAGGGGAAAAAAAAAACTGAGTTTGCTGATTGGATCTGCAGCGGTTTAGCTACATCCACAGGCGTTAGAAACAGAAGCCCTGCCGTCTCAGTCATGTGACGGAGAATCTGACGGTGTGTGTAAAAAGCCGAAAGCGCAAGTGTCACATGGTTTCCAGCCTTTACATCTGGAGCAACGACCTTTGCAATGCTCATTTTGCTGCTGCTGCTGCTTTGTGATTAACTATTTTATAGGACTCTATAAACACCTGAGCAGGTGGACCTACTATAGAGACAGAAAATCAGTTTCAGTTCCTAAGAGAAAAGATTTTTTCTCTCTCACTTTAAAAAGAAAGAGACTTCCCTGATTTCCTAACGTCAAAGTGAGCCAATCAAAGAGGAAAACTACAAACTACCCTTTAAACGACTTCCATTCATGAAGGCAGCTTCATGACTCACAGAATCTCCCAGAGAGCGGCGACCTGTCTGTCCACCACCTGCTTCTCCTTCAGGGGGTCTCCGTCCAGCTGAAGCAGGTCTCCCTCCCCAAACAGAGAGCCCAGACCAATCATCTGCTTGTTCCTGTCAGGAGACATGAACACAAACTCATCAGGTTACAAAAAAAAAAAAAGCTATAAAATAAATAGTTTCTTTACCAGGAAACAGAAAGCAGAATCCTATACATGTAGCGGTTTTACAACTCGCAGTAAATGAGCGATGCACACAAACTTTAAGATCCAGTTACAAAAGCAACTGAGGCAGAGAGTCTGCTGGACTCAGAAAGTCACAGTTACGATTTTATAAGATCATTTTAATGTCACCTGGAATGAAATTTAAGAATTAAAAAACATCTGTCTATCTATCACTAGCTTTTTTTCTTCATTAGAAAAGGAAGAGAGTAGGAGGTTAAAAAGTAGAACAATTTTTTTTTTCATCTTTGTTAAAGTTGGCATGAATGGGGAAACTGTTGGTTTCTCTGAATTTTTACAAAGGTATAAATGTAACTACAGCTGAACGAGACAGAGTTCAAAGGCAGAGTCCCACATCATGCAGAATCTGCAGAGTTTTAAATCCATATCCTTAGACTAAACTAATAGCCTTCAGACTCAGACTTTTGCCTCCGGCGTTTTTGGACTTGCTCTTTTTCTGACTGAACGTTTAGTAACGTCTGGGTCAAGCTCAACGACGACACGTAAGCAGTGATCGAAAACACCAACACAAACACGTTGTAGAGCTTAAACTCAGTCAGAACAGACATCTTGGATGGAAAACGGTGTTGAGATTTGGACTGTAGCATCCTTAAATGACACACCTGTAGTCTTGAATCTGATCCTGGATGTCCGGCAGAACCTGCTGCTGCAGCTCGGACAGAGGCCCTCGGATGTCCTCCTGGGCGTGAAGGCGGTTCTCTGACATTAACACAAACATTAATGATAAATATAAAAGCATGCACAAAAAAATAACTGGTGTTATATCAGATTATTAAAGAAGCCTCCTGTTACCTATTTCTGTTAGAAATTCCTCGCGCACTTTGATTTTCAAAGGCTGTAAGAAAATTGTTCCAATGAGTTGGCGCACTGAAGGTGTAGCATTATGGTTAAAATTGTAATAATATATTTATTTTCACATTTTACAAAATAATCACACATCACTACTGTCAATCTCTGCAAAACACATTTGCTTATTATCACAGAGAAAACATCAGTTGTTACTTGGATACGTACAGCATCTGGATCCAGGAAGTGGGAGCAGATCTGAGGAGCGAAGTGCGCGGGCGTCTTTAGGGGTGGAGCCTAAATACGCCTCTACAGACAGGTAGAACAGCTGTGGAGGGGAGGAGAAGATGTGAATGTAAGAAACTAAGTCCTAGTTTGGATGATGTGTTTTCTAGGCACATAGTGCCATTTTAAGACACAATAAAGTAACTATGCTTAGGGTTAGGGTTAATATGACTTGAAAGAAATTTTACTTTGTAATTTAATGCATTGAAATTGGGTCTCTGTCTCTTTAAAAATTTCTACTCCTTCTGAAACTCCGCCCTCAGGAAGTCGTCACAACGTGGCTCCTCCATTAACCCTTTAACAACATTTTTATCATTGTTTCACTGAGAAGTAGCTCCATTAATGAGCTCAGCAGATATCCAGTAACACCAGGGGTTTGCTAAATACTGCTGGCTAGTCTGAAGGAGTTGAGTGGGGGAGTCAAATGCCAGAAGCTTGTAAACTGCAGCTCTGAGAAGGAGCTACGTCTTCAAAGGTGAGGCTAGCTCCACGCAAGCGTTTTGCAAAAATGAACCGATTTCTCAAACATGTTTGAAAGAATCAAAGCAACACTCCATTAATGTTTTGTGATGAGGGAATAACATCATAACATGATGTAAAGATCAAAAATGTCCATTTTGTTCAATACCTCTTTAATTACAGCATAGTGGGCTAATGCTAGTGAGCTTTTAAGGTCCTGGGTTTGGTACCAGACTACTAGATCTCTCCAAGTTTCTGTTCTCATAATTTCCTCTTCTTCGCAGGAAAAAATTTACATATAAACCTTTCTTTTTTTCATCTGAGACATGTTAGTTGGAGACCTAACATGTCTCAGATGTTAGGTCTGAACAGGTCCAAGACGACCTGTCGCCTTGGAAACAGGTCGCGTGATAACGTTAAATCTGTTCCAAATGTAACGTTATCACTTTTTTTGCCCTTTATGCACCTTCCTCTACTTCTGACATCTTAAAGAATAAAACAGATGTTGGCTCCGAGACTAAAGGAGAAAAAAAAAAATTAAATCACTGATATGCAGGGTTTCCCCTAGAAAAGCTGCTTAGCCTGGCGGTCGGGGCGTGGGGGCGGGGCGCACGATCCGAGCCAATCAGAAAGCGCAGATCAACCGCCTGCTTTATGAGGGGAAATTACCGAGGGGAATCCGAAACAGCTGAAACGCTAGGCCTGGCAGCAGGGGTAGCTAGGCATGGCGGGCCACCATGCCTATGATACACTGGGGGAAACCCTGATATGTATATTCAGAAAGCAACATGTACTACAAAATAGCCATAACATACATTCCTCACTCAATTTTCAATCTTTTTAGGACAGAAAAAAACATCAAGGAAACCAGAGAGGGTTGTAATTAGCTCATTAGAGCAAATCTGTTTAGCTCTGAACTGACCAGTGGGTTTGGGTCCAGCAGCTGGGTGAAGACGTATCTCATGAACACCGTCATGTGTGCTGGCCGTGACTTCAACAACTCGATGTCCTGGAAGGGACCGTCCATCTGTGAACGGGTTCAAATGAAACAAAGTCAGGATGAAAAGCAGTCAAGTGATTTGGGAGAAATTAAACAGAAAAAAAAACTCCACACACCTCATTAAAGGCATAGCCATCACCTTCTTCATCTTCATCCTCAGGGCTGATGATCTGGGCTTTGACACCTACGACAGAATCAGATTGAAGAACAGGTTGTTTACTTCTTCAGTCTGAAACGCGTTAAGAGTTGTTTTTATTTATTAATTGTGTTCAGGCAGAAAACGACAAGCCTAAACAGGCTGAAACACAAACCAACATCTTTTTTTTTTTTCCTTTGTGACATTGAGATTTTTTTTTAAAAACCGAGTGAATCAAAGTGTTACAAACGGAGTGCGTGATGACGTTCCTGTTTCGGTAAAATAACAAAGCAACACTTGTCGCAAAAATAAATAAATAATGAATGAGTAAATGAATGACAGAGAAAGAGAGAGAGAAAAAAATGGAAGCAAATGTGTGTCTGTCTCACCGTGTCAGACAGGGTGTGTGTGTCCGAGTTCTGGCGTCGGTGATAGGGGGTCCTGAAGGATAATGAGGGGGAGGAGCTGGGACTCTCAAAGGCCTGGGGGCAACGGGGGGGGACGGAGGGGGGGTAGAGGGAGCCAGGATGAGTGGAACGGGATGAGTGGACATTCACATTCACATGCACAAACACACACACAGCAGCAGCGTGTTACCTCCAAGTCTCCTTCACTGGAGTCCATCGACAGCCGTCCTGTGAAAGAACAGGAAGATCTGTAACAACTTCCTGCAAAAACAACAACAAAAATTGCTTTTACAATGACTCTGAGGTGCGTTGCAAAAATATCCTCGCATTTCTTAAACCAGAATTTGTCACGTTAGAACCATGAACTTCGACGTATTCCACTGCCACTTTGATAAGGAAGTAAAAACAGTGTCCAAAATCATCTCTCTTTGTGAAAATCTGAAAAGGGTGGGAAGAATCTGTATCCCCAACATGGTGCATTAGGGCCATTGGAGATAAAAAGAGAATTTTTTTGTCCATCAAACTAAAATTTGAGGAAGATACAAGATCTTATGATTTCCTGAAACAAAATAAATTTATTAAAATGGGAAATAAAACTTGGTCTAATTTCTTTTTTAAATTAATGTTTTACTTTTTTTAATTGATTGAATCATTTAAAAGCAGACAAACCTTCTCCTGCTTGGATGTAGTTTGTGACAGATTCTGATCCCGTTCCCTCCTGAGGAGGAAAAAAGACAGAAGAAGAAAAGAAAAAGTAATTATTCTAAGATGTTAGCCATCCCAACCTGGTATCACTTGTTACTTGAACTTTTTTTTTATATATTTTTGCTGCCTCTTTTTCTGCTGACCTGATTCTGAATCTTGACTCTGACTTGGTGAGCTCTCCTCTTGGCGCTCTCGATGCGCTCCTCCAGCGACGGCGACGGGTTCTTCAACCATTCCTCCATCAAGTCCTGCAGAAACAAGCAGCTTAATGGACCAAATGTTGTCACTTCTAAACAAATAAAATGTCTTTTTTTGTGTCAGAATTCCCACCTGGAGTTCAGCCTCTTCCTGCTCCAACATTTTCCTGAGTATCTGACTTGCATGTTTTTGCACTTCTGGATCCTACAAATACATTTAGCCAATTTTAGAGAGAGAAAAAAACATTGTTTGAAAATCCTTTTTTAACCATCAAATGTTAATTCAAAAACAACTGTTAAAGGTTTTCCACTCACCTGTAGCGGTTTGGGTAAAGTAATTCTTTGGGATTGGGTGCTGCCTAGTCCGGAGGGTAAGGGCAGAGGCGTAGGGGGTAGGCCTCCCCGGCCAGGGAAGACCTCTGATTGGGCGTAAGATCTGAAGGGAGGGGCTCCAAGGGCACAGAGGTGGCGGACAGGGGCGGTCCTTGTAGTGTCAGGGCGACGTACGGTCCGGCTGCAGGAAAACGGGACGGCTTTAATAAAACCCGAGGCTACGAACACCGATCCGGCAGAGCTCGTCAAACTCACATTTTATGAGCTTTACCACTTCCTGGTGAGTCATGGTGGAGACTGGTGAACCGTTCACCTGAGAGGCAAAGTTACCACAATGGAAGAAATCTCAAAACCCCAACTTCCAGATAAAAAAAATAAACAAGTTTCAGATGGAAAAATGCAAACCTTTATGATCCGGTCTCCCTCATGTACCCCAGCTTTGACTGCAGCGCCACCTAGGATGGAGATCAGGCATGCAAGTCAATCAATGAATGGAGGTCGTAGGTCAAATGAGGGCTGATTATGACGAAAAAAAAAACCCAACTATAAAGCTTATTTAACCCTCTCACAGTCTTAGCGTGGCCAAATGTCATGTTCGGAAAACGGGGGTAGCAGTGAGGTTGTCCCGTCAGACCATCAGTTCCCATAACAACATACAGGTCCTTCTCAAAAAATTAGCATATTGTGATAAAGTTCATTATTTTCCATAATGTAATGATATACATCTTAGATTCATTCCACATCAACTGAAATATTTCAGGCCTTTTATTGTTTTAATACTGATGATGTTGGCATACAGCTCACAAAAAACCAAAATTCCTATCTCAAAAAATTAGCATATCATGAAAAGGTTCTCTGAACGAGCAATTAACTTGATCATCTGAATCAACAAAGTAACTATAAACACCTGCAAAAGATTCCTGAGGCTTTTAAAAACTCCCAGCCTGGTTCATTACTCAAAACCGCAATGATGGGTCAGACTGCTGACCTGACTGCTGTCCAGAAGGCCATCACTGACGCCCTCAAGCAAGAGGGAAAGACACAGAAAGAAATTTCTGAACCAATAGGCTGTTCCCAGAGTGCTGTATCAAGGCACCTCAGTGGGAAGAAAAAAGTGTGGCAGAAAACGCTGCACAACGAGAAAAGGTGACCGGACCCTGAGGAAGATGGTGGAGAAGGACCGATTCCAGACCTTGGGGGAAGCAGTGGACCTAGTCTGGAGTAGAAACATCCAGAGCCACCGTGCACAGGCGTGTGGAGGAAAGGGGCTACAGGTGCCGCATTCCCCAGGTCAAAGGTCAAGCCACTTTTGAACCAGAAACAGCGGCAGAAGCGTCTGACCTGGGCTACAGAGAAGCAGCACTGGACTGTTGCTCAGTGGTCCAAAGTACTTTTTTCGGATGAAGGCAAATTTTGCATGTCATTCGGAAATCAAGGTGCCAGAGTCTGGAGGAAGACTGGGGAGAAGGAAATGCCAAAAGGCCAGAACTCCAGTGTCAAGTACCCACAGTCAGTGAAGGTCTGGGGAGCCATGTCAGCTCCTGGTGTTGGTCCACTGTGTTTTATCAAGGGCAGGGTCAATGCAGCAGCTATCAGGAGATTTTGGAGCACTCCATGCTTCCATCTGCTGAAAAACTTTATGGAAATGAAGATTGCATTTTTCAGCACAACCTGGCACCTGCTCACAGTGCCAAAACCACTGGTATTACAAACTATGGTGTTACTGTGCTCAATTGGCCTGCCAGCTCTCCTGACCTGAACCCCTTAGAGAATCTGGGATATTGTGAAGAGAAAGTTGAGAGACACCAGACCCAACACTCTGGATGAGCTTAAGGCTATCAAAGCATCCTGGGCTCCATAACACCTCAGCAGAGCCACAGGCTGATTGCCTCCATGCCACGCCACACTGAAGGCTGCAAAAGGATTCCTGACCAAGTATTGAGTGCATAACTGAACATAATTATTTGAAGTTTGACTTTTTTGGTATTTAAACACATTTCTTTTATTGGTCAGATGAAATATGCTAATTTTTTGAGACAGGGATTTTGGGTTTTCATGAGCTGTATGCCAAAATCATCAGTTGTTTGCATCTCTCTTTTTTGTTTGCGTCTCTCTTTTTTGTTTGCTGCATTTTATCTGCTTTTTGTTTGTGTCTATTTTTATGTTTGCTGCATTTCATTTGTGTGCGTGTCTTTTTTTTGTTTGCATGTTTTCTCGGTTGCTGCACATTTGCACCTATCGGCCACCTTAGAGTTTGATTACGAATTCATACCTCCCCAAATGAACCAGACTTTCTACCCAAAGCCGGTGTTTACAAACCCGGTTCGATTACACCATACTAAACAGTGGTTGGTGTGAATCCAACTTCCTCTTCAATCTGTGACAGTGATTCAGCATGAAGCAGTAGAAAATCCTTAAAATGATTCTCACCAGGTCGGACGTTCTGCACTAGCTTGACTCTCTCTCCGCAGACAGTGAAGCCGAAACCAAGCTGGTCCTTCTGCACCACCACACACCTGTGGACCAGACCAGGACCTGGCCGGGAGGGGAAAGTCACGGTTGAGTCTGACAGACAAAAATAACTACGGCGCTAAAAGCGAGGGTTCGTTCACGAGCCAGAGTAGCCAGTGTGTACTTACTTGAACTCTCATCTATCGTCACCTCTCTCTGTTGGCTGGCAGGGGCTCTGCGCTCCGATTCGCCAGCTGTCAGACTGCTGAGCCTGAGTTTAAAGGCCAAAAAAAGAGCATCTAAGCACACAATTATACCAATTTAGAGTAAAAGAAAGAAGTCTGAAAGTAATGAGACCTGATGAACAAGAGACAAATGAGAAGTGACCGGTCAAACCACAAAATATAAAGTAAAACTTGTAATGAGAAGCAGAAAGTGAAGGAAGAGATACGACACAAAGAAGATCTCATATGAGTTTTGAAGACGGACACCAACAAGAAAACAGTGGGCACGAAACAACTCACCAAGCAGCAAAAGGGCTGAAAGCGAAGCATGACGGAAAAGAAGGAAACACAGATAAACAGAGAACAGAGATTCAGAACAACAAACATGGAGAATTGAACAGGCCGGAAGAGGGAAAGCTTATTCAAACCATCGGCAGACCCTTTCCTCCTCCAGATTGCAAACACTCGAGAGCAGTCAGGTCTTTCAGTTTAAAGGTGATGAATGAACAGAGTATACCCATGTTTAAGGGTCAAGGTTCACAGAAAGCATTTCAAAACACGGCTGCAGGCTGTGTGCACTTCCCCCACATATTGTAAATGTTATTGGGACTACTTAATGTTTAATGACTGAGCCGAGGAAGGGACAGGGGGAGATTTCAGTGTTTATTTTTCTGAAGGGACCGACGTAAGACAGTAGGAAGCAGCAGCAGCTGTGCAATGTCCAATCACGTAATCAGTAGAAAACTAACAAAACTGGATTTGCCGGCACAGAGCAGAAGAGAACAAATGTCCGGTTATAAGTAATAACCTGCCAGTGGGTGTAGTGACACTTTTTCATCAATATTAAGAAATTATTGGCCTTTTTTACAAGCTTCTAAAGTTCATTTTAAGTTTGCTTTATTTCAAATGTACTTTGTGTTTGTGCAGTGAACGCTCAGATGAAGGCTTTGTTTTAGGCACCTTTTGATACAGTATCCTTGGTTACAAGTAAGTGTAGTGGATCTAATCAACCTGAAATACTATTCAACAATTTAAGTAAGATTTTCCTGGCGTTTTCATCCTTTAGCTACAGTAAGTTATTTAGTTTTTTTGTGTGTGCTCCCAAAACCCTGTTATTGTTAGCATATATCATATCGGAGACTCTTTTTTGTCAGGTGTGGACTCTAGAAGGAATGTGAAATCCAAGTTCATAACAAAATCTATTAGCCAACAATTACAGCAGTCCAAGCAGCTCTTTGTGTCTTTATTATTGCACACACACTGGTGTCACGATGAAGGTAATTTTGAAAGATATTCAGCAGCCCTAATGAAAGCCGAAAGATCAAAGAGTCATATCAAAACAGAGGATGAAAAATACTAGTGCTAGCTTAGCGCTTCAGCCAGCAGGACCAAAATATCAAGTACCTTGAGAAAATATGTGATAGTGCAGAAAAACAGACACTGTGATGACCAGACTGCCAATGGTTAGCACATTAAATGGGACACAATACTGTTAAAACATATAATTCTTCTGCTAATAGTTGATTTAAGTCAATAATTCAAACACTAATTATGAAATAGATCCATTAAGTGGTTTTGAATTGAGACATCCCTGCAAGATGGTATTTAGATAGCATTACTTTGAAGGAAGAACCACACTACTATGCATTCCTTGGAAAGGAAAATGGTAAATCCTAGGTGAGAATAAACTTATTTACTTCTCTTTTTAGTCTATTCTTATGTTCAGAATAAGTAAAAAACAATCTCAGAGTCAGATTAACACATTTGCATTCAGAAGGATTTACTCTGCTTCCTAGAAGCTCAACAACATCCAATAATGACAATCTCATTCTTTCAAAATATCTAAACCGGTAGTCTCCAACTCCAGTCTGGAAAAGCTACTGTTTTGGATCCAACCCTGTTCATGGTAAAGAGCCATTCAGTAAAATGAATGGCTCTTTACCTGGCATTATCCAGTAATGTTACATGCTGAAGATGTAACTGAGCCATTCAATTGAGATGTTTTAGAGCACAGCTTAAAAAGTTGGAGGGACAATACATGTCAAGGAGTGGCACTGGAGTCCGCCAATGCAGACTAAGAGATTTTTCACCCAGGAGTTATTAGTGTCTGACCTATCTCATGCGTCACATTTAAAGATCAATATACTTGACTTGGTAGAAGAGTCAACTTTTGTGTCGTTTTTACAAAAATGCCGTTTATGGCACAATCTGTGGGCATCACTATCGTCCGCACACACCCAAACACGAGCAATCACTGCCGGGCAGTAGTCCTACCTGAACAGGTGGGTGTGTTTTTCACTGGCCACCTTGCTGTCACATGACACACAAAGAAGGTAGTGGGAAGCATTGGGCGAAAGCGTGAGAACACACCGGGGAAAACAGCGAACAGTGAGAGAGACATGGAAACACACATGATAAGGACAAAGGTGATCAGAAACACAGTGCGGGTGATGGAAAGACATTAGAAAGTCAAAATCCACGGCAGCACAAGGGGGTGTAGGGTACAGACAGTGGGAAGACGAATGAAAGTAGGCGGGTAAACTATTGGCATGTCTACACAATGTAGCCTCTCTTCTTCTAGGAGGCTGTTTGTTTCAAAATCCCTAAAATCAACCTGTCTGACCTGTTCTTCCCACAGTCAAACCGGACTTCGGTCTGATAAAAAGAGAGCACTGCGTTTTTATGGAAGGCACCCGAGATAAGACGCCGGCATCAGGACCCCGTCTAGACGTAGAGGATGGCGGACGACAGGCTCGTACCTGTCCAGGGTGGATGTGGGCTGGCGGAGGCTCATGTCTGCCCTCCTCTGCTTCCTGGTGTGGGATCGAAAACAGTCACTGGGCCTCTCTTATCGTCATCATCTCCTTCCCCGTTCAATTCGTAGTCCACACAATGGGGCTCTCTGTTGGGCTTTGATCAGTCCTTGAAGCTACTTGGATGCTGGTTCAGATCAAACAGACAGTCCCTCATGTTCCCATACACTGTAGGGAGTTCCAGCCAGGTCAAAAATAAAGTGCTGTTGAAACAAACTCACCCACCCAAAAAAAAAAGCTCTCCGTATTTACCTGATAATGACAAAACCTGTATAATCCAGAAAGTGTAAGTGGCTTAACGTTGTGGTTTCGCTGTAGTGGAAATGGATGAAAGACAGTCTGCTTCCTCAAGGGTCATCAATCATGAATGAATGGCTGATATGTCTGACAGCGCTGCAGATCAACAACATCCACGACTTTTAAGCCCATTACTGAACTTAACAAAATCACTTGGAGCTTAACTTGAACACCTAGAACTAGCGTTACAGATAACAACAAAGGATTAACTTGAATATTTAGTGCTAACCTTCAACCACAGACTCTCTTCCCACACACTTGCCAGGCTTGTTTACATGTGGAGCTTGTAGCAGATGCTCCGATCTAACTAATCCTCTCCATATATATTTTTTTTTCAGTTGTATCGCATGGCTATTTTCAAATTTAAACACAAATACCCCTGCGACTAATCTAATACGTAGAATTTTCGGTGGCCCGCTACATCCAGCCGACGTTAGCTGAGGGAAACTGCCACTACCAATAGGCCCCTTCCGACCACCGGCATGGCGTTAGCGCGCACGCCGACCTTAAGCGTCGCGTCCCGGCTTGCAGCAGCACCAACGAGTCGACGAGCTAGCTAGCTAGCTAGCTAACCGGGTAGCTCTGCAAAACGAAACCACCGCATAGCTTTGGCAACATTAGGATACGTGGTTGTCTATACGCACTGGACTCCTTCGGTGTGTGTGTGTGTATGTGCTGCTAGGTATATCCAGGGGTCCCGTTCTGTTGCTATTTCAGACGCAGAGTGGCATGTTAGCGAGGATAGCTGGACGTTATTCCAGAGGAGTTCCAAATGTCGAGCAGGTTCCTTTTCTCTCATCAAAACACTGATTTAATCAAAGGTTTGTTTCCCAGCCGTGATAATGCAGAGGAGAAATCCAGACGTAGTTATGATATCCGTCGCTCTCGCTACTGTGCCCGTTGTTTAAAATAATGATCTCTGCTGTTCTGTTATCTTGTTTGTCCTGACTGCTGATCAACCAGCATATCTTCAAGGATCACGAGCACAAAAACAGTTGAAACAGCGACCTCGTGTGGGAAAAATTGCAAACTGCAACTAAAAAAAAAGGAATGGCCGGAGTTCAGTGAATTTTGGTGGTTAAAATCTAAAGGTGCGTTTTTATTGCTGTTGGGAAAAGTAGGTGCAGGAGGAGCTCTCGTTATATAAGTTTCATCATAGAGTCATTATAGGTTGTGATGACTATGGGAAGGACTTTTGTTGTAGTCTTGTGAAGAAAATGTTCTTTATTTTACAAAGCATTCTTCTTTCATCTCTACACGCGTTCCAGAGCAGTCAGTCCCCATAACAGAGCCACCTTTCTTTATCGGCTTGTGTAAGCAACTGAATCTGGAGCTGCTACATCAATGGATGACAGCAGAAGATTGCATCATCTGCAACAGTCTTTTAAAAGATCTGTGACACCTTACAACAGACATTTGAGAACTTTCTGCTTTCTATAGATTTGTTTTCAAGGTTGGACCTTGGATTTAGCAGTGACGTCACACCCAAATACAGAAGAAGAGCAATTTCCCTCAATTTTATCCAATCAGACCCGAGAAGGTACATTTTCCCGATACTGTGTCCACTTTTTCTTGTAGCAATGCTTCAATGAGATACTTCAAAGTACAAATAGGACACAAACACACTCACACTTGATTAGTCTCAGAAATCAAGGCTTGGATATGGAATTGATGTTACATCCAAGTAGCAAGTTGGAGTTGCATGTTGCAAGACACTGATTTGTTCACTGGTGTGGGTCTAACTACAGTACAATCTGATACAATGTAGAACAATCCCAGCATGCTTCATGCTGTCAACACACTCTTTGGGTCTGCTCCAGATCTAAAACTTTGCCAGTTGAAAATCTGATTCCAGGGAGCGTTCTTGACATATTTCTGATTGGAAGCTCATGAAATTCGTCTTCTGAATACACCACAGCTGGAAGTCTGCAGTGAACTAGCTGTCCGATCCAGTTTTGACTCATCTCTAATCCGTTTCACAAAACAGCTCAAGATGGGATTAAGGCGCCTTTTCTTCACCGTCTCTCTGTGTTTTGTTTTGTGATTCACAAGCAGGGACAAGCCAGCTTTGCCAGTTTTAACATTGCATGTTGATATTCCATTACTGTTGCAATTTACTCAAATCAACTGGTAGTCAACACCCAGTGTGCATTGACATATTATGTAATAAAGAAAATTAATTAAACAAAAAAAATCCTGTTCTTGTGTTCACAAACTAATTCTTTTCTTCAAGTTGCTTCTATGTAAAAAAAAACAAAAAACAATACTCCTTCCTGATTATCCCCACACAGGGTCTCCTCCTCCCAAACCTCCATCAACAAGTCTCCCAGATGGCCCTTCCTCCCAACCAATCCATCCATCATTCTCTGTTCTTCAATAAAACATGAAATTCCAGATTTTTTGCTTGTGAAAGTTCTATTGTACTTTCTTTTAATTGCAAAAGAAATGCGCTGGCAAACAGAACGATTCTCCAATATTTATTGAGCAGATAAGGGAAAATTGCAATTCAGAAAATATGAACATCACAATGATGACAAATCATATGACAAATATTTGGCCAAAGTTAATATGGTTCCATACATGTTATTTATTTGTAGTTTTAAAAGCCCTCCTTGGGATGGGGTGATACATTCTAACAAAATGTGTTGAATTGTTACCAAACTGTAGCAATGAGTCGTTCAGTGGAGTGGTCAGTATGTTTTTTAGGGGTGGCCATGGCCCCTTGCTCCCACCTTTAGGAGCGCCACTGCATTCATGATGCGTTTCTTAAATATAGTCAAATCCAACGAATTTTCTCCAGAAAATCTGTAGTAAAGTCTAGGAAACATTACAAAGCCAATTAAAGGCGTAATAAGATGCATTTCTGATTTACGTTTACAGGAAGAATTGAGGTTGTTTCTGTTTACAACAATATATTTGCTTCAATGCGCATTAATAACTACTTTTTATTACTCCTCGGGTTTAATCTGTGTACTTCCTTTTACTTCTAACTTGCTTCTGGTGTGATCTTCTATCATATGAGGGAATATTTAAGCTTTGTTGGAACACTCTGTAAATCAAAGCCTTGATTAAAACGCCAGATGTTGTTATTCCTTATACAGCAAAACTGAAGAACTAGCGCAGCAGCTATGAGCTCACAATGACCTCGCTGTTTGAACTTTAATTTTTTTTTTTTTTTATCCGAGGTATGAACACTCGAAGAGGGGAAGTGACCTAAAACTGCTGCCCGGAGACGCTGTGAACACTTTACCAAATATGGCCACCGCTGGGCGTGGGATTCACACCGACACATTCACGGAAACTTCTGCCTCACGGCGACGACGATGAGCTGGAAGTCCTGAGCCTAGTAGGTAAGATAAATCTCCCCTAAGGTCACGTGTTTGTTTCCCCTTTTTCTCATAAAGATGTCATGGGGACATTTTGAATGAACGCTTTTGTTATTCTCTTTTTGCTGGACCAGGCATGTTTTACGGTGGAGATGGGCGCGGTGTGGTATTATTAAAAATTCACAAACATATCTGTATATTACGGTATGCGGTCAGTCAGAAAGTACGTTCCGCTGTATATGTGCGCAAAGCTGATCCGGTAAAGACAGTAAGTAGGGAGGTTTGGAGATTCAGGTATGCGGTTTAAAAAAATAAATAAATAAAAATCTCACTCGTCCATTCTTAGCGTCCAGCATGACAATATTTTTGACTCTTCACAATGTCGGTATAGTCAAAATGAAACTGTGTATAAACTAGGTTGTTAATCAAACCTAGAAATCGACCCCAAAGTTGGTTTCCTGTCAAGAGGCCACAATCCTCACCGCTGCTGAACCAACCCGAACCTCTCGGCTCGGAAACTGTTGATGGTCTGTGGGTTGTAGTTTTCAGGAACCCAAAATACCGTGTGCTTGATAAAGAAACGAGGGCGAATAGAGCAAAAAAAAAAAAAAAAAAAAAAAAAAAAAAAAAAAACCCAACAAAACCGTGGGTTTGGTTGCTCTGACGTCTCTAGAATAAATTAAATTTAGTATCGATTTGTTTTGTTCTGCTTCCTGAGGTAGTTTAGGCCCCAACACAGCAGCATCAGCTTCCTGTGTGTTACTGCTGCTACGTGACGACAGGAAATGAGATATAACGGTATCATAAGGCTGATGAAGTTATTCATTAACAGGCAAAAGCAAGAGAAATTGTTGCCAGGCATCGGGGGCCACAGCTTCCATCCACTTCCGTCCACTATTTTATTTGCAACAAATCACAGTAAAGTGGGACCTATTAAAATGTACACAATCAGATTTTTGGAATATTACAAATATAGATGAAAAGTAGATTTAAAAAGTATAAATCTATTATCAGTGTTTTTCCAAGTTTGGAAAAAAAATGGCAATAAACTCGGTATGGAAAAATAGTTTGTACTTGCACACTTGATTCCCTATTCCATTGCATTCCTTAAATTTAAAAAGAACCAACATTCAAGTTTGTAATATCTGCAAAAGTTTTGACTTTAAGCAGCATAGGAAGCCTCTAATACATGCTTTCCCCCCCTATGTTGTTTTAGTGGCACATAGTGTATTTCATGTGGGGTTTGCCAGGTCACAAACTAAGAGTTTTTCTATTGGATTCCTTGATTAATATGCTTTTTGAGTTGCTCACAGGAAAATTACAAATAGATCTGATCACATTGAAAATCACTGTAAAAACACAGGACCACTTTATTGCATTTATAGGTGTAAATGCAGATAAATAAAGCTACAACATCATTTATTGCAGGGGTCTCAAACTCCAGTCTTCAAGGGCTGCTGTCAAGCAGTTTTTAGATTTGCCACAGATACAAAACACTCCAATGAAATGGCTTAATTACCTCCTCCTTGTGTAGATCAGTTCTCCAGAACCTTAATGACCTAATTATTCTATTCAGGTGTGGTGCAGCAGAGGCACATCTAAAAGTTGCAGGGTGGCCCTCGAGGACTGGAGTTTGACACCTGTGATATATTGATTTGTAATCTTTTTATATTGTTTTTCTGTGAAAGCTGGCCAGGATAATCCAGTTCAGGTTTTAATATGTCAAAAGTTACAAGTGACGAAATTCACTGATCCAAACTGGTCCAGATGACTTGACCCTTCCGCCCCCCAGAAGCTTAGGTAATTTTTTGTTTATCTGAAATGTTCAGAATGTTTTAAAAACATTTAAAAAATCCAGGAGGAAATGGAAAATGATGATGAGTAAAAACGAGAGATAATATGAGATACAATCCAATCATCCGAATTCTTCATTCATTTTTCAGTAATGTGGGAGAGAATAATTACTGACCATCTTGATGCATTACACATATTTTTGTGAAAATTGTGCCAATTCAGTAATTTAATTTAACAAACATTGACCATAAAAGACAAAAAAATGCTTCAGGTTCTGTGATCGAGATATTAGCTTGAATCAAAGGAAAAACGAACAGATTAAAAGATTATCCATATATATGTGTCATAGAACAAACCGTTTATAGGCTTTGATTTGCCACTTATGGCGAAGTTATTGAAGTTTAAGATGGAAATTTCAACCTGAATAAGTGACAATTTGATTTCAGGTACGGCTAATTTCTATATCAAACACACTCAGGTCTGAAATGAGAAAGTAAAGTAAGTTTTTGAGCAATGTTGCTTCTTATTTGACAATTTATGTTTGCCTCATTATCAAAAAGGACACAAGAGGGCAGTAGAGTCCTGGGTTTCGACCTCACTGGGTTTCAAACAGCTTTGAAGCATTTTTGGTTTAATCTTAGGGACTTTCCAACTCTTTGAAGCATTAGCAGCCAAACTTCAGCTTCCTGCGTGAACGTGTTGTATCACGAACAGGAAACCTTACTCATTGCTGTTCCTTCAACATGCCCAGGCTCAAACTGAAGTTGTGCAGTGAAGAACGTAACCACTCATCAGTCAGTACATTTGAAGTGTAAATTCAGGTGGTATTTTTTTTATATAAGAAAGTACATAAAATTTGACACCTTAAGGGTTTAGTTCATATATCGCAACCCTTAAGAACTAAATATGCATCTTCAGTTACTTCACTATTTTTTTTTTTCTACATTTAAAACAGTGATCTCAAACTCGAGGCCTTAAGGGTTGGTATCCTACAACTTCTAGTTGTCTCTCCCCTTCAGCACAAATGGCTCCAATATTAGCTGATTAGCATAGCTCTGTAGAGCTCGACTGTGTGCTAGTGACCCAGTTGAGTTTAGCTATTTAATTAAACCTTGTTGGACAAGAAACGCAACCAAACATTGCAGGACACTGGCCTTCAAGCACTGTAGTTTGAGACCACTCTATTAGAACCGTGAGCTTTGATGTATTTTTACTGAGTTTTATAAGAAAGACCAACACAAAGTTTCTGCCCAATATGAAAATCCCTTTATGTGAAACATCATGCTAGATTAGCGTTGAGGAGTAGAATCCGGGAGAATTCAGTAAGAGAAGCTTACAGGCTGGGAAAGACTTAAGACTGCTACAGAGGTTTGCCTTCCAATGGGAAACAAACATACTCACAGCCAGAAAACCAGAGGAATGGTTTAAATCAAAGCTTACTCGTATATTAGAATGACCAAATCAAAAACCAAGTTTAAATCCAATTGATGTCATGTGGTACGACCCAATGAGGGCAAGTTGACATGTGGTGGAAAGGGAACTGTGGTTCAATCCAAAGCTTTCTGATTGCATGATGACTATTCATCCCACTGGCCCACAGCTACCTGCCTGGTGTTGTTCTGTCACATATTATAGGTTCATGGTTGTGCTAAAAAAGTTCAAGCTACTGTACTCTGGACACTTGTCGAAAAGCATTATCACAGTGATATTGGGTTTATTTTTAGAATTTAAGGAAACCATGGAACCAAAATTGCATCAGTTTGTTCTGATTTTCTTTTTTCTGTATGCAGATATTGATACATCCCAACAGAGGGAAAGTGCCCGACAAGAAGTCAACACAGGATCCAGCTGAAAGTCACATTACGATCCTAGACTCACGTAGTCGATCCTCACTGACATCCCACCATGCCGGTGACCTGGTTCCCAACATCCCAGCTGCTATGGGTTCGCATCGCTGCGGTGCTGTTCACCTGCACCGCTTTCAGTGTGGTAGCAAATGGCGGCAGTCTCCCCACGGAGGTATGGCGGACTGGTGCATCTTCAGCTGGGCTTTCAGCTTCGCCTGTACCCTGCTGGTCCTGCTGGTGGAGCAGTGCAGCCTCCAGCCCCGAATCCCTGTCTCCTGGTCCAACTTCCCCATCACAGTCGCCTGCTACGCCTCCCTCCTCTGCCTCTCGGCCTCTATCATTTTCCCTGTGTTTTTCCTCAAGGGCCAGTATCTATCCCAGGAGACCCGCGATCATCGCATCGCGTCCACTGTCTTCTCCTGCCTGGCAACAGTTGCCTACATGGTGGAGGTGAGCCTGTCCAAGGCCAGGCCAGGAGAAGTGGCGGGTTACATGAAAACTGCTCCCGGTCTGATGAAGGTGTGCCAAACCTTTGTGGCCTGCATTATCTTCATCCTGGTCAGCGACCCCGTGTCCTATGACCACCACCCGGCGCTGAAGTGGTGCATGGCGGTGTACTGCATCTGCTTCATCCTCTCCATGGCCGTGGTGGTGCTGTGCGTGGGAGAGTGCACCGGCTGCCTCCCCGTTCCCTTCTCCAAGTTCCTGTCGGCCTACGGGCTCTTGGCCGTCATCATGTACCTGACGGCCACCATCCTCTGGCCCATTTTCCAATTCGACAAGAAGTACAGCGGGGGGGGAGACCAGACAAAACTGATCACCGTGGCCGTCCTCACCGCCCTCAACTTCCTGCTGTACCTCGCCGATCTGGCCTACAGCGCCAGGCTGGTGTTTGTCAGCGCCTGAGCAGAGCGGAGACAAAGGACACTTGGGGGAGGGGGTGAGAGGGACTGATGGTGAATTCATGACAAAAGGCAAACAATCTTCCAAATGTTAGATTGTACTAAGAAAGTCCCAAATACATGTGTGTTTGTTTGCGTAATCACAATGCTGCCTTACAGTATTTTCTGTTTTGATGTGAAGTGGCTTTTTTAAAGATTTATTTCTGTTGTCTGAAGCAAGTATTACACAAACGGGAAACATTTAGTGTAGGTTTTTGTTCCACTGTGTAACCAAAAGGAAAAAAAAAAAAGGGTCAACACACTGGAACACAAAGGAATACCAACAGCGTTTGGACACTTATACGTAATAACCCAACATGCAGTATTTGTCTGTCATATTTTTTACTGCCTTTTTATATTTAAATGTTTGTGATTTATGTTTGCTGATGAGAATAAAGTGTATAAAATCTTTAGCCTTTTTTTTCTGTGGTGGTGGAAAGTGAAGCAGGGCTGCAGAAAAACTCAAGGTTCTGGTAGGTGAAGTGCTGTTTAATATTTCCGGTCTGAAAGAGAGAACAGGAAAACCTCTTACTGAAGAAACACTTTGTTTTTAAATTAGTGTTGTGTTTGAAAGATGCTGGCTTATTTTTTAAAAAACATTTTCAAGGTGCTTTTGCTGTAGTCATAAACAAGCAAGACATTTTAGGTCGAGAAGTAGATCGTTTATTGGATCAGATTTATGCACTGTCGAAGGTCCTGAGACTGCCTTATGTGTGATGCAACAATTCAGGAAGTGAAACCTTTGCCACTTGTCAGAATACATGAAGCTAATTCAAACACCCTCTGCCTTGCCGGTCCTTCAGTCCTCAGCTTCTCTCGAAAAATGAATGGTAAGCTGCTATTTTCTGTAAAAATCTTTAGTGCTGTAATTGAATGGGCTTAAGTATCACATGTGTAAAAGGAAAAACAGAGTTTGAGTTTTTGTGGCCAGTTAATTTTCTTCATTCTCAATCAGTTTCTTGACTGTTTTATGATATTGTCTGACTTAGCAACCATGATGGTCATTGTTATTTTTAAGGAATTTCTTTCAATCAAGGAGGAACTGCTTGAGTGAAGTTGGGTAGTGATCAGCTGAAGACTGTTTCTACTACAATGTGGAAAGACTCTTAAAAGAAATGGGCAATAGGCCCGATGTTTGTTTTCAGGTCTGTATTTTAGCTGAAAAAGAAGAAATATTATGATTCAGTTTCAGATTTTCTTTAGTTTGCAGATTTATGTTTATGAAAAGTTTCCTTAAGCTCCCATTACAGTAGTTTAATGACATTGGAATGGACATATGGTTTTATTTTTTATTGGTGGGTTGGGAATAACTTTCCCATTGATGACTCAGCCTGTGCTAAGCTTTATTTGTGGAGGAGATGAACTTTTACTCCACATTTCACACACATTTCACTCCTAGTACATAAACTAGATACAGTGTCAGTTTAGAAAAGATAATTTCTTCAAATTCACTTGGTGAGCATTACTAGCACACACCAACCAAAACTCTGTATCTCTGCATGCTTTAGATCAGTGGTTCTTAACCTGGGTTCGATTGAACCCTAGGGGTTCGATGAGTCAGTCTCAGGGGTTTGGTGGAGCCTCAGTCGTGGAGGTGCCTCTAGTGGTGTGGGGGTGGTAACACATTAATATAATTACATTACTAAATCAGAATACTGCAAAGCCTTTATTATTATTTATTAATTTTTCATTCTCTTAAGAACGTAGAGCTAATTAAATAACCTAAACAAGACCTTAAAGTGGTTCCAATTTCTCTCGATGGCCAACCTGTTAAGACTGTGGAAAATTTTTAAATACCGTATTTTCCACACTATAAGGCACACCAGATTATAAGGCGCACCTTCAATGAATGGCCTATTTTAAAACATTTTTCATATATAAGGCCCATAGAATAGACGCCACAGTTACGTTGCCACCCTCCGGTATTGAACGGGACGTGATTTGTTCTGTTCACTACAAATATGGATGTCTAATAATAAACAATTGGTCCCCGAGTTCTATATATAGCAGTCTGCACTAGTCAATGTTTCACTCCCGGTTTTGGTGTTGCGATATTGTGCCCAACTGCTTTCTGGTTAGCACAGACCAACCAACACGCTGCCGCCACAGTCTCTGTCTCTCTTCCACTGACCCCCACGGCTTTAAATGTATAGGTGCTGGTCCCTTGGTAACTCTAGCCGAAGCTCCCGGATAAATGTCTAAAGCTACTTTGTTGACATAAAGAATGTCAACAAAACAGTCCGATTCCGGTCGGCGAGGAGAGCCTTCCGACTGGAATGGGGCGGCTGGACGATGGTCACCCGTCTCCGTTCGCGCACAGCATGTTGGTGGAGATGCTAGATGACCTCAGACGACCTGATTATTAGGTGGGTAGGTAGATACATAGACATGTCTATGGGTAGATAGGTCAGTCAAACTTTATTAATAAACCAGTTTTTTGACAACTATCCCAGCATGCACTGCGCGCTTCTTCTATGGGGAAAATGAAGTCGGCAGCTGCTTGCCGTAGTTGCTAGACCTGTTGTGGCTCAATATTGTCCATATATTAGGCGCACCGGGTTGTAAGGCGCACTGTCGGCTTTTGAGGAAATTTAAGGTTTTTAGATGCGGAAAATGCGGTACCTTGGGTGGTTCCTGGATAGTCAGGTCAACTTTGCTGAAAACACTGACTATATTTTGAAGAACTAGACTAGAGCCTAGTTGGTGACCCCACTAAACTCTAGTTGGGTCACCCTATGTCTTGAATTTTGGGGGAAAAAAATCATATTTTATTTATCACTACAGAAGGGTTCAGTGAATGTGCATATCAACCTGGTGGATTCGGTACCTCAAAAAAAGTTAAGAGCCACTGACCTAGATGAACAAAAATCCTAACTTCGTAGAGGAATTGCATCGGATGATGATGAATTAATGAATTTTTTCCATTACTTTCCCTCTTCATTCCAATAGAAACAATGAGGGGTCTGCATAATGTCTCTTGCACTTTGAATTAGGACATTCTTGTGTATTGTTTTTTGTTTTTTCAAGAAATCATGCATACATGTAACACTCAAAGATAAAGACTACTTTACACACAGTGATGGAGGACTAAAAATACAATTAATCAACATTATTCTCTCTTGGTTGCAGAACCAATTAGAATGGTCCTCCTGGGAAAAACCGGATCTGGCAAAAGCAGCCTGGCCAACACGATATGCGGAGACCAACTGTTCACGACCAACCACACGATCAACTCTGAAACAAGCCTCTGCAAAGCCATCACCAGGTCCGTTGGTGGGAGAAACCTCACGGTCATCGACACCCCGGGTTTCTTTGACACAGACCGTCCGGAGGAGGACCTGAAGCCTGAGATAGTGAGGTGCATCACAGAGTGCGCTCCTGGGCCCCATATGTTCCTCATTGTGCTCAAGGTGGAGAAATTCACAGAGCACGAGAAGGCCGTTGTCGAGAAAATCTGCACGTACTTCTCTGAAGACGTTCTGAAATACGCCGTGGTGGTGTTCACTCATGGCGACCAGCTGCCTGATGGGGCCCAGATTGAGGAGTTTGTCGGGTGCAATAAGCTTGTGAGTGAACTGGTGAAGAAGTGTGGCGGCCGCTGCCACGTCATGGACAATAAGTACTGGAACAATAAGCCACAGGAGGAATACAGGAGCAACCCGTTCCAGATGGAGAGGCTGCTTCAAACTATTGACACGTTGGTGATGGAAAATGAAGGCAAATACTACACCAATGACCTGCTGCAGGCGGCCGAGGAAGAAATTAAAAAAGAGGAGGAGAACATTCGACTGGTTTCAGGAAACCTGCCGGAAGCAGAAATCAAAGAAAAGGCCAAGAGAAGGGTTGCTGATAGACTCTTGATCAGATGTATGGCTCTTGGTGTTGGCGTTTTGCTAGGGGCAATTTTTGGTGTGGTTGTCATGGTTGGAGCAGTTCTTACTGTTTTACAGGAATCTTCGAAGCCAGTAAAGCTGAAGAAGGCAGTGGGCAAAACTCTTGCAGCTTCAGCAGGGATGGCATTAGGGGTAGGAGGAATGGCACTAGGGGGCGGTGTGGTACCAGCAGCAGCGTGTTTGAGCGTTACAGCAGCAGTTGCTGCAGCAGTTGCTGCAACAGGTGCGGTTAAAGGGGCTTTAGCTGGATATGATGTGGCTGAGGGAGCAGAGACTCCAAAGGAAGCTGCACAGAAAACAGCAGAGGCTGTGAAGAATGAGGCACAGGTTTGCTTAGATACGGTTCACCAGGGCTGGAATAAAGTTATACAATCAAAATGTGAAAAGTCAGAGGAGGAAAAATCATTACTTCATGACAAACGTTACTGAGATCATTTTTACTGGCTGTGTGGATTATCCTGATGAACATTTAAGGTATCTTCTGAACTTAAAACATGAATATCCATTACAGGAGGAAACTGGACAAGAGGGATGATGTGTCATTTATGAAATATATCTATACATTGTCAAACTAATCTGACTGGAATAAAACATATATAGATGAGATAATCAAACCTTTTGTCACGTTATTTTATTGTCCAGCCTGTACATCTTTCCATGTTCCCTGTACTGTTTTCAAATCTACATTTATTTGTCCAGGTCAAAAATTCACAATTTTGATGGATAGAGATTTTGTGTCAGAAATTATGAAAATTAATTACTAAAATAAAAAATATCCCCTGTGTGAGTACTGCATTTTACTCTGTGTACACTTAAGCTTACAATCATTTCTGGCCCCGGTATAGATTTGTCACGCTCATTAATATTAATTAACATGTTGATTATTTTGCTTCTGATCTTCTGGTTATAATTTGTGTAATATGATAAAATCAAAAGCAAGGAATCATATTAGAGTTGAGAGCATGGAAGGAAATGGTAAAATAACAATTGCTGTATTCTAATAAAACCATAACAAGAATTACAAAGCATAGATCCACTCAGTGCAGTCAAACTGAAGAACATTTGTTCACACAGCAAATTCAAAAGTGTTAAATGTCTTGGTGTTAGTAGACTTCATCCAAAAGCAGAGTTAACTTTACTCTTATAGAGTCACATTCTGTTTATGTAAGTCTGGGGTGTAAATTTTTAGTACTTAAAATCCAAAGTTAAAACAAAGTGTTTCTGTATCAAATCTAGAAGTGTTAAAATAGAATCAATAACTCTTGACTTCTGAACTCTGAACTCCACCAGCGGCTCTAACACTGAAGGAGTTAATTCACTGACTCCACCCAGAATCACAGATTCCCACCGAAGAAGCGAAGCGACAGAAGCCAAGACATTTCAGGACTATTTACTTTCCACATGTCTGAGTTATTTACTGCACTTGGTAAGTCTTTTTTTTCTGAGATGGTTTATAACTATTATTTTGAGTTGAGCTCAACCTGTATGACAGACGTCACGTTCGCCACACGGTTCCGTGTTAGCATGTTTAGCTTAGCATGTTTAGCTTAGCATGTTTAGCTTAGCATGCCGAATGTTACCGGAGTATAAATGTTGGAAAATATCAAGCCGGTGAACATTTAATCAAATTATTGGCTAACTTGAACAGATCCATAATAATCTGGAGTATGTTTTTTCATGATATTAAATGTTTACATGAATATTGGTCAGATTTATCAACTTTTCAGATCGATCTTTTTCCTTTGAAAAAATGTAAAAGCCTTTTTCACGTTGAGAGCATTAATCCCGCTGTTGTGTCTTATATGTTTTGCATCATGTTTTAATCCTTTTATTGCCTTTTTGTATATATTAGAACCAGTCTGGTTGAGGATGGATCTCCAGTCGTCAGCCTAACCTCCTCCTGATCCTCCATGGATTCTTCGGAGATTCAAGCTCCAAAAATGATTATGTAAGATTAATATCTCTGACTCTACATTTCTGTAATTGAGGCTTATTAGAGTTGTAGTAAAATGTATTTCTTCGCTCCATTCCTCATTGTTATCTTTTTTGTTTGTTATTATTCAGACTGATACTGGCTGTCCTGCTCAGAGACTGAAGACTGTCTGATGCAGTAGAGGAGCAGATATGTTGGTGTCTCTGGCCAAACATCACGGACAGCCCAACAACCTGAAGACAATCTGTTAGTGAGTGGACATCTCTCTGGTGAGAGGACATCTCTCTGGTGGAGGGCAGAGAGGAACTGACTCTTATCAACAGAAACATAAACTGGAAAGAAATGATGGATCTGAATATCAGGTTGGTCTGTTATGTAATGTAATATCCAGTAATCTACCTGTTAAAAGAAAATGTACTCTATCATATTACGTGAACTACTTGCTTTACTTTCTCCACCTTGTATTTTGAACAATTTCATGTCTATTGTATTGAAGAAAAATGTATTAAATATACTGCATTTTGTATTGCACAGCTGATATGTTAGACCTTTTGATAACAATATGTGAATGAAAGTTATATGTGAAACATGCACATTATTCCACGTTGTAATATGTTTTGTAATTATGGTGCATATTTTGAAATAAATGCATTTGAGAAAATAATTGCCTCTTTATTAAATGTTTATTTTCCAAAGAATTTTTAAAAGTTTAAACAATAAAATACCTATTTAATATTAATTACAAATAACTCTTAATGAAGTTAAAAAATTACTCTGTGAGAGTTAATTTTAAGATCTAACACTGAATTAGTGTTAGCAAGTGTTAAATGATTAACTCCAGCAGATTTGATATCTGACACTTTATAAGAGTTAAGATACCAACTCTCCAAAAAGAGTTATTTTAACACTTTCTGGTGTGGACCCATATAGACACTTTAAAAGTGTTGAAATCAAATCTGACAGTGTTAATCTGGGCCTGCTGGATTTGCTGTGCAGTTTTCTTGAATGAATTTACTTTGAAGGAGGATTTTGTAATTTCATTAGTAGAGATAAGTAGGAAGTGACAATAAAATACCGTTAACGTTCCGGATGTATATACTATGCTTAAGAATTTGATAGTTGTCATTTGTAAATTTCTAAAGGTCCACTAGAGGGGGTAACAATTTAAGTCACAGTGTTAAAATGAGCACAATTGCATAAGAAAGTAATGTCCAGGCTAATGTTTTCATGATCCGTACACAATCCTGAATCCATGGTTTGGAATGACGGAGAGGAATATTACTGCATTACATAACATTAAAACAGTGTTTGTTGTGGATACTGTAGCCTATCAAACTTCTACGGTTCCTGAGGCTGATAATGTCCATCCACCTGATGACTTTGTGTTGCAAAAGGGAAAATCTCAGAAACCTGGTTGCTTTTTGTGCATGAGAGAGGTATAGAACAGAAATAAAATGAGGAGTGTAGCTATATAATTTTTATTTTATTGACATTTCTTAGATATATTCACTTGTCTTCCCAAATATCCGTTAATATACAAATAAATGATTACATCAATCAAAACAAAAAGAATATTATTCCAATAAAAAGTAGGAAAAAAGGTTAATGTTAATGCCCAGTTAGCATGATCATGATCATATAGTATAGTTTTGCGATGTCCTTGAATAGATACTAAATTCTTGATGATTTATTCTACACATAATAATGTAGGTCTTTGCAATCCGATGCAAAATCAAAACTTAAAACTTTGACTGGATTGTTACAGAACAATATAATGTCCAGGAAAGCCAATACAGCTAATTGAAGTTACAGCTTTTCAAAACATTTGCACACTTTTACCTTTCTTGTTACCTTAAAGTAAATTACATTAAATGAAAAAAACAACAAGATTAATTCCTAAAAACAGATTCCAAAGTTAAAGTATATGTACTAACTAGAAGCATGTTGCTTTCATAATCACAAATGGGTTTTTCTGTTAGGTTTTCTTTCACTTCTCCTTTGTCATGAAAAAAGATTGTGGAACATTCATTTTGAGCAAACACAAAAGTCTTGCACATAGTTAAACTATTTTTGACATGTTGGCATATGTAAAAGTTTTAGTTTATCATTGACATGCTTCTTTTACTTTTTAGACACCTATTCTTGCAAACCAAAAAATTAGACCAGAGGATACTTAGTTATGCTTATCTACCAACACTGAATAGGAGTATCTACTTTATTTACTTTGGATAAACATTAACTTTTTCTACTTTTGCTCTTTCCATCCATCCATCCATTTTCCTACACCCTTGTCCCTTAATGGGGTCGGGGGGTGCTGGTGCCTATCTCCAGCTGGCGTTCCGGGCGAGAGGCGGGGTATGCCCTGGACAGGTCACCAGTCTGTCACAGGGCAACACAGAGGCACACAGGACAAACAACCATGCACACCTAGGGGCAATTTAGACAGACCAATTAACCTGACAGTCATGTTTTTGGACTGTGGGAGGAAACCGGAGTACCCGGAGAAAACCCACCATGCACAGGGAGAACATGCAAACTCCATGCAGAAAGGCCGGGGCCAGGAATCGAACCAAGAACCTTCTTGCTGCAAGGCAACAGCTCTACCAACTGCGCCACTGTGCAGCCTACTTTTGCTCTTTCCTTTGGTTTGTTATTTTGTTTGTATTTCCTTTTAATTCCTGTAAAGCACTTTGTATTGTCTTGTTGCTAAAAATGTAATATATATAAAATTACCTTTACCTTTCTTCTTAACTCTTGCATATTTAAAAAGTAATTTTACATCTTTACTGTGTCCCATGCAGCTTTTTATCTGACTTGGACAGTACTCATAAGATTTCCCAACATTCCATAAAAACCCAAGACCGCAAGATGTCAAAAAAAATTCTCTTCATGCTGTTTCTGATTAACTGCACTCTTCAAAGCGGTCAGTGATAACAACTGTAAGTACAACATACCAGGGCTAAAATTAGTTTAGGAAGTTCACCTGAATTCTGTAAATCTATTTGATTTTAATGACCTTTGAGACAATTGACTGCTCTTTATGAAACCAGCTACAATATTGTTAGTGTTGTGTCATATAGGCTGTCCTGTTAGATATCATTCTTTGCTTTGGAATTGGTGCAGCTTATGATAAGCTGCACCAATTCTTAGACGTACTAATAAAAACATCTTGCCTCTTTATGCTCTCAGAATAAACACTGAAGTAACATATCAGTGATTTTTAAGTTGTGACATTTTTAACTCTAATTGGGTAACCAATCTTGTATGTTGTTTTCATGAATTACCAGCAACACCAACAATGAAAACAACAATAAACCAAATGACAAGAGGGTTTCAACATTTACACTGAGAAGGAATGATACCAGTAGCAGTAAGTAAAAAGCAATCACGATGAGTATTTCTCTGCTGTGCTGAATTATGTTGTTTTTCAAGTTCCAAATTTGAGAAATTATGTCTGCAGCCCACTTGACATTTTTAAACATTTCTTTTAATTTATCTATCCCTCCAGGTCTCAACCGTAGCACAGATGGAATTTTTTGTTCTCTTGTTACTTCTGTTGCTCCACTTGTACCTCCTCCATCGGTTGCTCCTCCTGCCCCACCTGTACCACAATTCCCACTTGTACCTCCTGCTCCTCCTATTCCTGCAACCCCTGAACTCAGTGCTGCACCTATTGCTCCTGCTGTTCCTGCTACCGCCATAATTCCACCTACTGCTCCTAATGCTCCTCCAAACTGTCCGCTTTTAGAAGTTTTTGCCCCCTCAGCGTGCCCACTTTTTGTTGACTCATTTTCTCCTTCTACATTTTCTTCTACATTTTCTTCTTCTACATTTTCTTCTTTTACATTTTCTTCTTCTACATTTTCTTCTACTACATTTTCTCCTACATTTTCTTCTTTTACATTTTCTCCTTCTACATTTTCTTCTTCTACATTTTCTTCTTTTACATTTTCTCCTTCTACTTTTTCTCTTACATTTTCTTCTTTTACATTTTCTCCTTCTACATGTTCTCCTACATTTTCTTCTTTTACATTTTCTCCTTCTACATTTTCTTCTACATTTTCTTCTACATTTTCTCCTACATTTTCTTCTACATTTTCTCCTACATTTTCTTCTACATTTTCTCCTACATTTTCTTCTACATTTTCTTCTTCTACATATTGTGCTCCTGCTCCTTCTACATTTACACATTTTGTTGCTACCTGCAAAGCTACAAGAGCTGACCCAAATAAAGCGTCTGACACTGATCCATCTGTGGTCCCTGTTAATTTGATCCATACATTCGCAGAAGCACTGTTGTTGTATCCTCCTCTTGCTTTCTTTGCAGTCTTATCCAGTGTGGTAAACAACTGCTGCAACTGGTTCTCGATGCTTCTGCAGCACTAGAGAAGATATAGAATAATTATTAATCATTACAACAATTTTGTTTATGTAAAATGATATCAATGTTTAAATACTCCAAAATTAAAGTAAGAAACTGTTGTGATTGTAAAGAAATCGTAGATCTTCCAATGTCCAAATGATCCTATCTGCTATATTGTCAGGGTCTTCTTGCTTCTTGTAGGGTCAACCAAAGCAGACAAGTCCTAGGTGAGAGGACAGACAAAGAGCAGCCTATAGATTCCTTATGATGAGTACAATCAATGGAATCAGTGTTCGGTTGCACAAACGCAGGTCACTGAGGCCCCACTCTTCCAGGTCATCAGATCGTGATCTACAGCTTTTGATGAATGAAGTAGCCAGGACGTGGATCAGTGCCTCAAAATCTCCAAAGGCCATGGTTTTGAAAAAGGTTTTGAAAAGGGTAGAGTACCTTCTCCTGGTCAGGGAAGAGGACCCTAAAGATATGATTAAGTATCTCGAGATCTTGTTCAAGAATTAGGGAAAAATTGAGTGCGAGCTTGATATGGGTGCTGTGTCTACAGCAATGCTAGAGCACTACATTTCTCATGAATGCAGTCAAGAGAATGTCTTGGGATTCCCCTGGAGAAATTTGACCAACTAATTAGCTACTCATTTAGGCTGTTGCCCCAGAAACCTGACCCTGGTTAAGGTGAAGAAAATGGATACATGGATGAATTTTGTATTTTCATTATCTGTAAATCATGAACTTTAAAATGACAAATTATGTAGGCTTACCATATATATCCTGTTAGATTTTGGCTGAAGTAATGAGAAAAATAAGGTTTTATCTATATCTTTATACAGTGCATGCCTGGTTTGAATTTTCATGTAATGACAATTACTGAATATTACCAGTAATTTGGTAACCGAATTACTGCTTGTAATTGTCTTTCTTGCGCTGTCGGTGCTTTATCTAAGTTGTGTTTAGAGTCTGTTATAAGCAGTTCTAATTGATTAAAATTTTAACAGATGGTAGGAGCAGATGACAAATGAATATATTTGTAAATGGGCATTAGGTTACATTGGGAATCAGTTGTCTATATGGTAGAAACCTTTCTTTGTGAGTTCAGGTGTTCCACCCCAAAGGGGAAACAGTTTTTAACCACAGAAGTAAACTAGGTGCTGTCTACAAGGATTGTGCAAAAATATGTTTTTGGCTTCAAATGATCACTGTTGAGATGCATAGAAAACAAATGGATGACATAGAAACAATCAAAGGTGGCTTTAATTCATCAAACTGGGTAACAATCAGTGTGTCAACATTACCCAGGTGTATCACCTAGGTGGCTTAAAGCATTGGCTTTACTCATATACATAGGTAATAGTAAAGGGTTGTTCTTTATTTCTTCATCTTCTTTCCATGAAATCTCCTCTTATTACCTGACTAGATGCTTCATTGGGCTGTAAGACAATCCGAACCAATAGTGGTCTGCTGCTGCCTTGATTCCTTTCAAAGGAGTGGATCTCCTCTAATAAAACCTTGGCTACCACATTGTCTGGAAAGCGCAAGGCCATCCCGACTCCAAGTACGGGAACTGCAACAGATTCAAACCCTCTCCTCTCACAGGATGTCAGGATGTTGCTGATGCCCAATCTGAGAACCTTTCAAACAAAGATGCGCACAACTGTAACACAACAGTCTGTATCATTTTAACAACTTTACATAGCACAAAGAAATGCATTTTTAAGTGTTATCTTTGTATTTCACCTGAACTGCAGTTCCATCTTCATCACCATCCCATGGAACAAGGTTGAGAAAGAACACAGCTCCAGATGAAAGTCCGAGTACTCCCCTCAAGAGTACTAAGTCTCCAGGCATGGACTCCTCCCTTGCATCCTTCCTGAATCTTGAGAACAACTGCAGTCCAGCTATTTGGGTCAAAGCAATCCCAACACTTGAAGACAGAGGGTCATGGCCAACCATGGGAGAAACCACGGCATCAACCTGCTGGGTTTCGATAGTCCCCAGAACAATCTCAACATGAACGCCATGTTCAGCTTCACTTTGTCTCTCTGGTTGTTGGTCAGCAAAGTCCATCTGGATCTCCCCACCCCTCAATGCACTGTCTTTGTTGCCGGTTCCATGTAGAAGCCTGTCACACACCTCCAGCATAGCCCTCATAACATGCCTTCTGTTGTCTATCAGAATGATTCTGCTCACACTTCGTCCTCCCTGACTGCTGAACTCCTTCACAGCCCTTATTATAGCCTCTGAGCAAATATTAAGAGGAACACCAAACACCCCTGCACTGTGAAAGGGCATGGTTAAAGATTTGGACCAAAATGTTTCTGAAAAGACAGAAACCCTGTCACAGTGGTCTAAATCCTCCCTTGTAATGTTTACCATAGTGTCTGTATCCAGGTTTGTGATGTCACCCAAACACACTATCACCTGGAGTCTATTTAGAACATTGTATGCTACAACTGTACTTCCTTCCCTCATACTTATAAATGGCAAGTTCTCATTTAACCATAAATGTACATCTACATCCTCCTTACAATGTTTCCCACCTGAGCTCCTATTATCGTCTTCTGTGGTCTGACGTGCTTTATCGCTGTCATTGGATTGGAACCTCTCAACATTGTTTAACATAGTTTTCCTCTGACTAAAACTCTTGTCTTCTCTGGGTAAATGTGGCTAAATTTCAGCACAGTGGCAACCTCTATTTTAGATATAAGTAGTCTGTTAGTCTAGTTCACACTTTTTACCTCTTGACAGCACAATTGAGGCATGGGAGAAGTTTAAGCTCTGTGTTGGAGACAGGAACAACCAATGATTACAACTTTAGTTTCAGTGTCTCATCACACTTCCCTCCTCTGCTCAAAAGAAGTCTAAATATCTCTTAGTTTAAATATTGTCTGTGCTTTGGAGTTACTGTTAATATAACATTGAAAGGTCCAAAGGAGTGGCAGCTTCTACTCCTTTCTTGCTTTGACAATGGCCATTGTCAAAGCAAGACAATGGCCATTTCTGAGATCCACAACATGCTTTGATCTCTTAGGGACTGCTTTCTGGTCTAAATCATGATGTGCTTATTGTAAACCGTTGGCTTTACAAATTGTATTCCTGCTAAATATGAAAACATCACACTGGAAAATCATTTGGTAGCAGAAAAATATTTAAAATAGATTTTAAATATTACTAGTCCACATGCACCAACAACTTTACAAAAAACACATTCATAGATCAAGAAACACACAGAATTCCTCAGACAAGATAACAAGAAAACTCCCAGAAATGTGAAGACAGTTATTTAGTTGTTTCTATGAATGTTTGTTTGATAAAGCTAAATGTTTTGAAAAAACTAACATGTTCTCCTAAATCTACAGAAATAGTAAAAATAATGTGGAACAATTGACTTCTAGACAACATATCGGAGTATGTACATTATGTTTGGATTAGTTCTAACAAATTTAAAGCTTGAAAAATCCCAAAATTACAGTTCAAATTACCACAAAATTTGGAAACAAAATATTATTTTATCTTGTGAAATTAGACTTGTCTATTCAAACTAAACTAAGATAATCTTAAACAGCTTTGGAAATAAACTGTATACTTTAAAGCAAAAATGTTCATAGCTTTCTTACCAATGTATTTATAATCACTTCTATTTATTTCAAAACATTTTACTGCCTACCTTTGTTGTTTCATAAAGAGATCCCGTAAACTCTGTCAGAGACTCTCCAGTGACCCACAACCTTTTCTGCTTGATGTCCAGTAGTGAAAATAATTTTCTATTTCCATTTTCTGCTCTTGATGAAGGTTGTAGCACTCAAAGAAACGTGTTATTTCCCATTTATGAAAGACACCTTAAACCATACATGAACAATATTTTTTGCCTTAACGACCTGATCATGAAGAGGAAATGGTCTTCAAAGCAGCTGTAACATGATTCTTATGTAAATAGCACCACCCAATAATATGACACATCGTCAAATGCCCGCGTCTGAACTAAAATGCGGCCATTCAGGTCAGATGTCTGAATTAAATTAATTTAGACATTCATTTAATATAAATTAATATCTGAATTTATATTTGTAAAAAGAAGACTACTTGTGTTTTTGCAGTTAGTCTGATCAGATGCTTAGTTAGAGATCATTTGAACTTTCCACCCACCATTAATGTACAGTATGTTTAGATATAATGCCAATTAGACCCATTATAAGCACTTAAAGAACAAAACACACTTTTCAATTCCAAATTGCTTATTTATTGATGTTGTTATTTGCTCAAAGAAGACTTTGAAATGCAGTTAATATTTCTTTCATAACTTTACTGGTGTCACTTTTGGTCTGTACCATCACTATTGCTATATTTTAACTGTTTTGAAGGGAATAATGACAAAAAAGAAACAACAAAAGAAATGATTACTTGACAGACTTCACTCATTTTGCCCCTTTGAATTTCACAACTTTGCAGTTTTGGTCCTTTCCCTTCCTGACTATTTTGGGTAAGGAAATTATGTCTCCTACCACACAACATTTCATAATGACTATGCATTAATTTGGACTGACCAGGGAAACATTTTTACACCCACTTTATTTAATTTAAAATAGTTTTCTGTAATCTGCAAATAGTCTGTCCGAAGGAACTGGAGAAGTTTGAATCTGTCAGGTCTGGTTTCTTGGGTTGGGTTTTCTGTATTTCTGTGTTTTTCTGTTCTTCTTTTTGTTTATCAGTTATGTTCTAGTTCACTTTTGTTTAACCCTGGGGACTTTTGTATTCTGTAAGTTTTTGTTCTTCATTTTTCCAACACCACCTGACATCTCATGACTTTGAATCCACACTTCAACCACATACCATGACAGAGTCTCCTGATAAGGAAGGACTCAGAACCACAATCAGTGCAAACAAATGTAATGAAGATGTATTATATATATATATATATATATATATATATATATATATATATATATATATATATATATATATATATATATATATATATATATATTAATATATATATATATATACGTATATTATATATATATATATATATAATACATCTTCATTACACTGGTGACTTACCCATTCAGTCAGCTGAATGGGTATATATATATATATACCCATTCAGCTGACTGAATGGGTATATATATATATATATATATATATATATATATATATATATATATATATATATATATATATATATATATATATATATATATATATATATAAAATATATATACATATATATATATACAGTATATATGTATATGTATATATATATAGCTGACTGAATGGGTAAGTCACCAGTCTACCACCCGGGAGACCAGGGTTCGAATCCAGGCTGGGGCTGAAGTTACAACAGTCAATTGAGCTGTCAGTGTGGGTCCTTAGGCAAGACCCTTGGAGCTATATAGCCGACCTCATACCATGAGAGACACTGATAAGCACGACATGCCGGCTCAGACGTCGCCCGGCCAAACAAGACTCCATTTTCTCCCTACCTGTGAGTCTCTTAAGGAACAAGAGTTAAAGGCATTTAATTCCTACACACTGTATCAAGAAGAAAATCTGTTTAAGATCTGATAGTTAAAGAATTCCTATTCTAATTCAACATGGTTTAGAATATAGTATATTTATTCACTTACAAGTAAATGATTCAGTTTCTATTGGTAAATTCAAAGAGTTCGGGAGGAGTTAACGGTGAGCAGATGGTCACAGAGAGAGGCCAGGAGGTCACAACAACCAGATAACGCTGCGTAAGCTAAATATTTATAGTAAAAACAGTTAAACTGTTGTTTCCTTCATAGGTATCACTTCATACCTAGCTATAAGTCTGTTGTCCAACACCAAATAATGCAGTGTAAGCTATTGTCTGAAGGAATGTCTCTGACTCCGACGTATCCTGAAGGGTTTATCATGCTTGAGGACAGATACACACGCACACTCACGCAGCAAGACGCAGCTATGTGTTTCTTAACAAACAAGAGTTAAAGGCATTTAATTCCTACACTGTGTATCAAGAAGAAAATCTGCTTAAATCCTTAGATAGTTACAAAATTCCTATTCTAATTCAACATGTTTTAGAATATAGTATATCTATTTATTCACTTACAAAGTATCCATGGGGGAAGGTCATAAAATTTCCATAGGGGAAGGTCAGGAGGTCGCAAATGTTCTATGGGGGGAGGGGGAGGAGGTGGTGGTGGGGTAGGGGGGGTTGATATCAATTAATATCAATTAATCCATCAAACTCCGATTAAAATTTGACAGAAGGTGGTTTATATATCTCTCTTTTATATATATATATAAATGTATATATGCACTTACCTCATTTCTATATAAATGAAGTTAGTAAATGGTTTTAGTAAACTTAAGTTGCTACATGTTCAGATGTGTTTTTTTAATAATTAGAATATTCTCCACATGATTCAAACACCAAATGACTTCAAGATAATTAAAAATGAAATGAAGTACATTCAGGGTTCGTATCCAGGCTGGGGCTCAAGCTACAACAGTCAATTGAGCTGTCAGTGTGGGTCCTTAGGCAAGACCCTTGGAGCTATATAGCCGACCTCATACCATGAGAGACACTGATAAGCACGACATGCCGGCTCAGACGTCGCCCGGCCAAACAAGGTCTGCGTCAGGTGCTGGGGAACCAGAGCACCTAGATGAAAAATGGGCTACTGGAACAAGACGGAAATGGGCGAGAGGTGAAAACATGGATCTGTTGGAATGCTACTACTCAAGTAACCCTAGTCAGAGGGGCTACATGCAAAGACTGTGGGAGGAATGGTTACTTCGACATCCCCAGTCAACACTAACTGCTAAGCAACTAGTGGCTCAGTGTTCCAACATCCGCAAACGGCAACTGCTCTCACAACTTGAGATTGACGAGGTACAACACAAATGCTATGGCAAAGGGGAGGAGCCAGAACGCCAGGTCAGAGGGGAGTTAACTACCCACCCAGAGACTGGGTATGTAGCCCCAATAATGCACGAACCATCAGAGCTGAACGAGGCAGCAACTGACCTGAGAGAGAGAATCGTGGCCGTAATGAACACCAGACAACCCCGACGCCAATTACAACGGCTGAGTGAAGCACCACCAGAAAGCCTAATTGAAGATGTGAATGCGGCATTGAGAACGATCCCTACCAACACCATAACAGAAACCAATGAGCTGATATACAACTCAGCATCAGTGATCCTTGAGATGCTTGGCTATAAGAGCAATCATGAGACCCAATACCCACCATGGAAAAGACGGTTAGAGGCTAAGATCAAGATAACAAGGAGGGAAGTGAGCCAACTGTCAGAGCTCCAAAGGGGTGCAATGAATAGATCAGTACACAAGAAGTACAGCCAGATGTCCATACCTGAAGCACTCGAAACTGCCAAACAAAGGCTCCAAGCCTTGGCCAGCCGCCTGAAGAGATACACAAGAGAGAATGAAGCCAGGAGGATTAACCGGCTCTTCCACACCCAACCAGCTAAAGTGTACTCTCAATGGCAGGGTACTAACAACAGAGCAGACCCACCAAGGCTGGAGACTGAACAATACTGGAAAGGCATATGGGAAAGGGAGGCGACCCACAACAGCAATGCAAAGTGGCTGACCTCTCTACGAGAGGAACACAGCAACCTCCCTGAACAAGCCCCAGTAACCATCACTGTGGCAGATGTCCAAGAAAGAATCTCGGGTATGAAAAACTGGACAGCACCAGGACCTGACATGATCCATGCCTACTGGCTAAAGAAACTCACTGCCCTCCATGAGCGACTGGCAGCTCAAATGAACCAGCTGCTACAAAATGGGATTCACCCTGAATGGTTAACTGAAGGTCGCACAATCCTGATACAGAAGGATCCCTCAAAGGGTTCAATCCATCCAACTATCGGCCAATAACCTGTCTCTCTACAACATGGAAGCTCATATCAGGCATCGTAGCGGCTAAGATAAGTGGTCACATGGATAAATACATGAGTACGGCACAGAAGGGCATTGGCAAAAATAGCAGAGGAGCCAAACACCAACTCCTTGTAGACCACACAGTCGCCCGAGACTGCAAAACCCGACACACCAACCTGTGCACCGCTTGGATAGATTACAAGAAAGCCTATGACTCAATGCCACACACTTGGATCAATGAATGCTTAGAGATGTACAACATCAATAGGACTCTAAGAGCCTTCATTGCAAACTCGATGGGCTGTGGAAAACCACCCTTGAAGCCAACTGCAAACCACTTGCACAAGTATCTATCAAATGTGGCATATACCAAGGAGATGCTCTGTCCCCACTGCTGTTCTGCATAGGCCTGAACCCCCTCAGCCAAATCATCAACAAGACTGGCTACGGATACCGACTGAAGAATGGGGCCACAATCAGTCACCTCCTCTACATGGATGACATCAAGCTGTACGCTAAGAGTGAGCGAGACATCGACTCACTGATCCACACCACCAGGATATACAGCACTGACATTGGGATGTCATTCGGACTAGAAAAGTGTGGTCGGATGGTTACAAAGAGAGGGAAGGTCGTCCGCACAGAAGGGGTCTCACTCCCAGAAGGAACAATAGCAGACATAGAGCACAGTTACAAGTACCTGGGAATACCACAAACAAATGGCAACCTCGATGAGGTCACAAGGAAAGGAGCCACAGCCAAATACCTCCAACGAATAAGGCAAGTCCTGAGAAGCCAGCTCAATGGCAAGAACAAGATCCGTGCAATAAACAGCTATGCCTTACCAGTAATCAGATACCCTGCCGGAATAATTAGCTGGCCAATAGAAGAGATAAAGGCCACGGATGTTAAGACTCGGAAGTTACTAACCATGCATGGAGGGTTCCACCCCAAATCCAGCACCCTGAGACTGTACACGAGCCGTAAGGAAGGAGGCAGAGGACTAGCGAGTGTGAGAGCCACTGTCCAGGATGAAACATCCAAGATTCATAAATACATCAAGGACAAAGCCTCAACGGACGATATGCTCAGGGAATGTCTCAGGCAATGGGGAACACAGGATGAGGGGCTAGAGGTTCCATCATGGGAAACAAGCCCCTACATGGGATGTACCACCGACAAATAACTGAAGTGGCTGATATCAGGAAATCCTACCAATGGCTGGACAAAGCTGGACTCAAGGACAGCACAGAGGCTCTCATCCTGGCTGCACAGGAACAGGCCCTAAACACCAGAGCAATAGAGGCTCAGATCTACCACACCAGACAAGACCCAAGGTGTAGGTTGTGCAAGGAGGCCCCTGAGACAGTCCAGCACATAACAGTAGGGTGCAAGATGCTGGCAGGGAAAGCGTACATGGAACGACATAACCAGGTGGCGGGCATAGTGTACAGGAACATCTGTGCAGAATATGGACTGGAAGCCCCGAGATCGAAGTGGGAAACACCCCCAAAGGTGGTGGAGAATGACCGAGCTAAGATCCTGTGGGACTTCCAGATCCAGACAGACAAGATGGTAATGGCGAACCAACCGGACATTGTGGTGGTGGATAAAGAACAGAGGAAAGCCGTTGTGGTGGATGTAGCTATACCAAGTGACTACAACATCAGGAAAAAGGAGCATGAGAAACTGGAGAAATACCAGGGCCTCAGGGAGGAACTGGAAAAGAACTGGAAGGTGAAGACCACAGTGGTGCCTGTGGTCATCGGGGCCCTCGGGGCAGTCACCCCCAAACTGGAGCAGTGGCTAAAACAGATCCCAGGAACAACATCAGACATCTCAGTCCAGAAATGTGCAGTACTAGGCACAGCCAAGATACTGCGCAGAACCCTCAAGCTCCCAGGCCTCTGGTAGAGGACCGAGCTCAGAGGATGAAAGAGACCACCCGCAGAGGGTGAGAAGGGAATTTTATATATATATATATATATATATATATATATATATAGAGAGAGACATTTTCCTTCATCATTGTCTACCATTAAACCTTATTAAACATTTTCTGTTTAAGATCAGTAATAAAGAGTAAAATCATTTATATCTAGTAAATGTAAGAGTAATCTTGCAAAGCATTTTTAAAATTTATTAAAATTAAAAACAGCATAATCCCTTCAAACATTAGGAAAATACAACTTGATGATCTCATAGCTTTGACAAGTTCTGATGTATTACAGTAAATAAAATTATTTCACACACATTTTTTACAACTGTATGCATCTCTGATCTGCTATGGTAAAGAAAGATTATGATCCACATACTGTTTTGTAGGAAAAAAATATTTGAATTTGTTAGATATAGATTTTTTTGTTATTGTTGGATGTGCGATATCTATGGAAGGCTAAAAGTGACAAAATTAAATGAACATATCCTAATATCATCGTGTCACTAGCTAAATGTACAGTGATCGTGAATTAAATAAATGTTTAAATTATTTTTTTAATAAACTGTTAATTCATTAATTATGTCATTCAGTTATTAAAATGTAAATTTATAGCAACTGATTCCACATCAAACATGAATTCAATACATGGTTCGAGACAAGTAAGAGGTTACATAAAATTTGCAACATTGACTATTTTCTCGCATTTGTTTATAAATGTATTGATTATTTACACAAAATCCCTTTAAAGAAATCACAATTAGTGATGTTGAACAGTACAGAACTATATCATTTTCCAGTATATGCGCCCTGTTTCTTTAAGAATCTTTGGTCATGGGTTTAAACACTGTTTTGACGAGATCTGACGCAAAATTCTGAGATTTCTCTATGGCTGTAAATCCTGTAGATGACACAACCTGAGCCGCCTTCTCTGCTGCTTCCCATGGAGTTTTTGCATCTTCTGCTGCGTTATATCCTGTTACACCTCCCAAGAACGCGCCCACTGCTGTAGCTGCACCCGCTACTAGCCTTAACCCTCCTCCAATTTGAGAAGCTGCTCCTCCAATTTTTCCAGCTACTTCTGCTGCTTTTCCTGCTGCTGGTGGTTTTTCCGCTGCTGCTGCTGTGTCTGCTTCTTTTCCTGCTGTTACTACAGGTGGTTCTCCTGTTTCAACTGGTATGTTTGCTTCTTTTCCTGCTGTTGCTGCAGGTGGTTCTCCTGTTTCCGCTGCGTTTGCTTCTTTTTCTACCTCCCTTGTTTTGTCTGGTGTTGCACTTGCTGTTACATTTAAAGCTAGTTTTGTAAACGTTCCACTCCATGATTTGGTTGCAGAGGTGATGACACTAAGAGTTGTTGCCAGCAACGCAACAACCACTGACACAGCTAATGCTGGACCAAAAGCAGCTCCTAACAAAGCACCAGTAGTGATGCCTGCTAACTTGTTTAAGAAATCTTCATACGTCCTTTCTTTAGCCGCCTCTCTGATTTTTTTCTCTGGCATGTTTCTGGAAGACTTTGCGATGTGTTCTTCTTCTTTTTTGATATTCTCCTCTATTTTTTGCAGCATGGCATTGGTGTAGAAGCTTCCGTCATTTTCGTCCACTGTCTTCTCTATTGACTTGAGCAGTTTCTTCATCTGATACCGGTTGCTTCTGTAGCCGTACTTCGATCGCTTGTTCCAGCATTTGTTGTCAACAACGTGGCATCGATTTCCACACTTTGCTACTAAATCGCTAAGGAACTTGTTTTCCTTCACTAACCCTTGGATTTGTTGCCGTCTTGGGAGCCGATCACCGTGAGTAAAGACAACAGTTGAATATTTAAACACTTCCTCTGAGAAGTGTTCATTCATTTTGCTGACGATGTTGTTGTCTTTCTCTGTAGATTTCTCCAGGTTGAGCACAATGAGGAAAGCGTGAGGCCCAGGCGAACACTCTGTGATTCCTTTCAGTAACTCAGCCTTCAGCTGTTTCTCATCTTTCTCTGGATCAAATAAACCAGGCATATCGATCAGAGTGATTTCTCTCCCACCAACACGTTTGGTCTTTGCTTCACATCTTCTCATCCCAGGATCCCCGTCGTGGTTGACTTTAAACTTCTGCTCTTTAAATATGGTGTTTCCAAGGCTGCTTTTTCCTGCTCCAGTTTGTCCAATGATGGCGATTCTTCTTAGGTGCACTAAGAGACAAGGACAAACAATTATTTTGTTGATTGTCCTTCATGAAGCATTGTATTTATGTGACATCTAATATGACTAAAAAAATAGTAATTAAATCTGGGGCATGGGGCCAAAACAGTCAGGACATGAAAAATCACAGTAACCTATGAAGTCTTACCTGAAATAGGAATTTATAGTTAAGTTGTTTTATATCATATACATTACTCATCATTATTTTACTCAGAATTCTTATGCAACATTTTCTTTGTCGTAAATTACAGAAATTTAAAAACTTTTTTTGCTAATAAACTAAGCATTTATCTTAAAGCTTCTGAGCGAATGTGGAAATGTACTTCTTTCCTAATTTTACTCTGTGGTGTAGTGCTGCCCTCTTTGGGTTAACGTGGCTACTGCAGTAGAACTTTCCTATTGGTTGCAACAGTTCTGTATGTTCCGTCTGAGTTGTTAGACTTGTCACTTGCCGCTTCTTTTTATATAGAGCATAACATTTTTATGGTTTCACTGAGGGATCAGTTATACTTTAAA
The DNA here is from genome assembly GCA_033032245.1 of Poecilia picta. Lineage (NCBI taxonomy): Eukaryota > Metazoa > Chordata > Actinopteri > Cyprinodontiformes > Poeciliidae > Poecilia > Poecilia picta. Next base: position 6,893,148 of record CM065370.1, on the reverse strand, counting down.
GGCAAGTAATGTTTAAATAACAAAATACAACAGTCCTTTTCAGTCCTTTTGTAAATAAGGAAAAAAGCAAGGTAGCCATACATAAAGCCTGATGTTTTCCCCCACCTACTTACAGACTAAAAAACACTACATTAGTTCAGTTCATTCAGAATTCTACGATTTGTGTGTAATTTGCATTAAACTCATTTACAAGTGTTTAAAAAAAAGACCTACGTTGGGAATTGTTCCGTCTTGCTCCCAACCCACAACAAGCAGCTGGAGGACCTACAAATACAAGAGAAACGGATCACACACACAAAAACAGGCAGGTGTGTAACTTCAGTTTTGTTATTTTCTGAAACAGGAAACGATAAACAATGGTGACTGATGAAATCACTCTTTGGAGCTTGAATGATTACAGTTTATCACAGACATTCTAATCCACGAGTATTAAGATGCAACATTATATTTGCGATTTTGTTAATGAGAAAATTGATAAAATCCTCTCAGTTACAGCTTCTTGAACTGGATGACCGCGGTGTTAAAGGTGCAGTGATATCAAATTAATATTCCAAACTTTTCCATTAGTTGATCAAATTGTTTTACTTTGTCTTTCTTACAAGAGAAATACATGTTAGAAATATGCTGGTATTGCCCGCTCTGTGTTAGAATGTCAGTGAAAGCATGAACTAAACGACAACAAAAACAAGTTTAGATTTCTAAAGAGAGTTAAGGGGTTAATATTTATTATTAGTTATTATAATATCTTACCTTCCATGATGTTGAAAGAATTGATCAGGAATCCCTCAGAAAAGCCAGTCAACAAGGAGAAGCAACTTTTTTCTTTGGCTTCTTTAGAGACGCTTTCACTTTTGATTTTATTACTGGTTGCCCAACACACACAAACATAACAACATGACAAACATAAGATACTTAAAGACCAGGGTGTGTTTAACATTTGTCTGATAAGACAACTGAGGTGTTGCCAGACATCAGAGCTCACAAAAGTAATCACACCCCTTGAACTATTTTTTATACAACATGACAAAAGCATAAATATTCAGATTTTATGTGAAAGACCAACACAAAGTGGTGTACAATTGTGAAGTAGAAAAAAAAATTCTACATGATTCAAAGCATTTTCATCAAATAAACTGAAAAGTACCTTTGTAATTTTTAATTATAAGATAATTTCGTCATAAAAAAGGCTGTGTTTCAAGAATATTGCCTTTATCAGCTGCATCAGACTTGATAATCTTGATGAATTGGACTTCGGTGCATACAGCTGGTAGATAAGGATTTTAACTTTTACTTTCGGTTGATCAGCTGATCAACCGAAAGTAACCGAAAGTACCAAAATACCAAAAGTAAATCTATTATCTTAGATTTCTCTGTGTAATAATAAGAGGTAAAAGGAAATGAAAAGGCAGATAAATGATCAAAAAGGGCTTTAGAGGTGGCAATAATGATTATAATACCTTTTGGGGAAGGGAAATCATTTATTAAGAGTAAAGAAATGGAAAAAGGGCAAAAAAGGTGGAATGAAGATAAAAATAGGAAGATTATATACAATACAAGTCAGTAGTAATTAAAAATATTAATGAGAGAAACAGAAGGGAATAAATAATATGATCAGATTATGTGTAGGCCACACCTATTTAAATGATATTTTATATTTAATAGGGAGGAAAAATAATGATACATGTGAAGGATGTGGAGAGAAAGAAAATGTAGAACATGTATTAATAAACTATAGAACACATGAATCTGAAAGGGAGAAATTGAAAAGAATGGTTGGAAGGACGGGTCAAGGATGGAATCTTAAAGGAATATTTGGAAATGAAGGAAACATAATGGATATGTATAGATTAAGAAAAGCATTATTTATTTTTCTTCAAGATACAAGATTAAAAAATAGAATTTAAAAGATGTACACACGTGTACAGTAGCTGGCGGTACGCATCTTAAAGATGCTTGCAATCCGCCATAATAGAAGAGGAGAAGAACACTAGCGCATGAGCGTTAGCCAGTAATGGTACATACATAACACACTCAGTAAAAAGCTGAAACTTTTAAATGAAAGTAGACTGCTAATGTAACATTCCCCTGCTGTTTATCATTCTTACATTTGTGTGAATTACCTAAAATCTAAAGAAAAGAAAAAAACAAGAAAATGAAAAAGAAACAATAAAAATGCAAAAAAAATCAGTCTAAGGAATAAAAACACACTAAAAAGAAATGTACTGTGTAAAGGAAACAGCAGGAAACCAAATGCATTTCTTCATCACTAACACCATGTGTTTTCACATTTTCAGTGTAACAGTCATAGCAGATGACTTAATGTCATCAGACTTAATTTTTTAACATGTTCATCATATAATTCTTTATTCAGGTCTCTTTGTCCATCCGTAACTTGTAATCTTCATCTGGGTCACGACATCAAGATGACAGGTATTTTCTTCCCAACCTACATAAAAAAGAACCACAGATGACATATATAATTTTTGAAATCAAGCTTTCATGAAAAGACGAGACGCAGCGAACCGCTCAAGCAAGCTGCCCACTGCGCGTTCTGAAAACTTCCAGCTTGAGCTTGTCTTTTATTTTCAGAGAAGGGAGAGATAAAAAAGAAAGAAAGAGATAAAAGAAGAACAGGTTTCACACAGGTCATCTAGCCTTTTACATGTGAGAGATTTGTCCCAAGGGCAGAGGGAATCTAGACCATCATCAACAGAGACCTTCTTTGAGAGGTCAAAAGTTTCCAACACACACAGTAAAAACCTGACACTTCTACCTGAATATGAGACTACGGGTGTAAACTAAACTAAGGCGCCAACACAAAACAGGCCAAACAATTCCATATATACATTTTCCAAAATCAAATCAGTCCTTCGCATGTTTGCACTGCAGTGCAAAAAGGGCTTAAATGTCTTCTGAACAATGAAAGGCTGAATATAAGCCTCTTCGTTCTTCTGTATGCATCTCCTTCACTGCAATAAAATATGACCTCAAGACATTTAAGAGCAGGACCAGTATGTACCTTTTAAGTAGATGCAGTTTATCAGCAGGAGATATGCTTTTCCAGTCCACCAGTGAGACGAATGAATCTTTCCATTTGAAGTAGCTGGTTGGATCTCCGCTGACTGCCATGGGTGCAGACGGTGGGACGGTGCTGTCTTGGATAGCTTTAGCCAACAGGGATATGTCTGTGAGGAAAGATGGAGCAGCAACTTAGGGTGTACCTTGTCATGATATTTTATTTAATTTTCTACAAGATGGAAAAACAAAACATTTTCATAAATCTGTCACATGGAGCAATTAATTATGGGTAATACACTTCGTCCAAAGACTGTAAAAGTGCCGACTCAGAGTAAAGGGCGGAAACAGAACCCAAAATGGACAAGGCGGATGAGAAGAATGTGGGACACATTACGACCTTTGACCTTCAACAAGAACGAAGGATGGAAGGAGAGGATCGGGACCTGGCTAAATGTGTTCTGGTTCTTAACTTGTTAAACTGGTTCTGTCTGGCTCTGACTTGACTTCCTCTTTCAGTACAGAATGCAGCTGTTCTGAACTGGTTTTAATCATCTCTAAAACATCTGATGGATCTGAATGGATTCTACACTGGTTTGGTCCTATCCAGGTTCAGGTTCTGGTTCTGACCTCTGGGCTTTCGTCTTGTAGTAGATGTATCCAGCTAGAGCCAGGATCAAACCCAGGACCATTCCTGAAGCTCCGATGATCAGCTTGTTCCTCTCTGAATCTGGCATGGACGGGTCTGGAAGGACAGAGACGTGGGGACATGTTGGGACAGGAGGAGACATTAGGACAGGTGAGACATGAGGACAGGTCAGACAGGTGTTCCGTCCTCCAGGTGTCTCCAGTCGTTCTCCTTCTTACCCCATTCGGTGATCAGAGGCTCCTTCAGGCTGGCATGATCCACCCTGCAGGAGATCCGCTCTCCAGGTCTGAAGAGAGAGGAACAGAACTGGGTCAGACCCCAGTGGTTCTACTGGTTCTGGTCGTGACCCAGGGTGTACTCCAGCGATAGAGTGGACTTGGTAGTACCATTGGTTCTGGTTCTGGTCCTAAGAGTGACCAACCAGATTTTACTGATTGTACTGGTTCTGGTTATGATTGGTCCCAGTATTCCCAGTGGTTCTGGTTCTGGTTCTGACCCACCTGGGCGTTACTCCAGCGTGGAGTGGACCTGGTAGTACCAGTCTCCGTCCTCCATCTTGTCAGTGGTGGTGACGTCTGATGTCACTTCCTGTCCGTCTCTCAGCCACTCGACCTTGATGGTTTTAGGGTAGAAATCATAAACACTGCAGACCAGCATGGATGGGTGGTGGCCAGCAGGGGGCGTCCTGTGGTGGAGCCTGACGGTCGGCATGACTGGGAGATTATTGACAGGTTATTGGTTTATTATTAAAGGGCAAATTAATCCATACATGATCCATTCTGAAGATCCCTGGATGTAACAGGAAGTATTTATATTATTATATCAATATTATCAGTTTCTGTGTTGATTTTTGATGATAAAACCAGTTTAACCAGAACTGAAGCTGCTGGGAGAACTGGAGGGAAAATGAAAAGTATGCTGATTCTGGTTATTGATCCAAACAGACCTGGGTTTTATATAGATATAATTGAAATACATAAATATAATTATGAACAGACCAGAGTTCAGATAAACTAAAGTTATTATTGTAGATAAATCACAGATCATTAATAATAATAGAACTGGGTCTTATAGACAGAGTCTATAAAGATGTAACTTCAGTATTTAGTTCTATGGTGAATTTTATATTTATGGACAATTAACGAAAAATTATTTTCTTTTCCTGGTTGTTTCCAGATTTAATTTATTCTTTAAAAATGTTTTGTTATTAATATTTCTATGCATATAATATTAATTAACTCCGGTAGTATTACCAATCACTATTATCAGGAGTGATTGGATCTCTATAGATCAGCTGATCAGATCCATGCAGAGAGATAAATATTGATCATTTGATGACATGAGAGTTTAATGTCTAGGTTAATTTATGATAAATAAATGAAGATTGAAATATTCAGTTTAATGATCATCAGTCAGAAATGATCAAGAATCAACCAGGAAATTATCAAATCAAACTCACCTGATTTAGTCAGAACATTCTGGTAGTCTAAACCAACGCGTTCAGGCAGTAGTTTTCCTTCTGAGCTCTCATCGATGCTATTATTGAAGCATCTTGGTTCCATCGTTCAGCATTCTTCATTCCATACTCTGTGTATCCAACATATTTCCCCACGTTGCTGTCAAACCTGAGATCACTCTATCTTGTTGTAAATGTAGGAGCTGATGAACTGGATGTCTCTCAGCTCAGTGGAGTTAAAGGCACAAAGATCCACTTGGCAATTTCTGAATCCATCTGGAACCAAAACAGAACCTCAACATTGAATTACGGTCAGTTATTGATCCTACCATGTGTTCATTTGATCAACTTCACATTGATTACCAATCAATACATTTGAATGGACTGAAGTAATGATTAGCCTATTAATGATCAATAATTAATCAGAACATTGATCAGTTCATCAGTTTTGAATCTGCATCACTGATTCTCCAGCAGAACTGATCCAGAGTAAGAGACTATTGATCCAGATATTAGCTATTTTATAGATCAGTGATCAGATTATTGATCCTTATTGCTCTACGGAATGATGCAGTTTAAACCCTGGATATTGATCCATATAACTTATTGATCAGTGGTTATCAGTTATTACCAGAGTATTGATCATATTATGAGTTATTAATCATACCAGCAGAGTTTATGGTGATGACGATCAGCAGCCAGCAGAGCGGTGATGGAGCCATGTCTCTCTCTCTCGCCCAGTCAGAGGAACTAACTGGTTCTGATGGGAACTGCTGTAAAAACCAGAACAGAGTCACATGACCCTTGCATCACTGGTTACTGGGTAGAAGAGCCTGAGGCTGAAGATTAGAGAGAGAAATGGGTTCTGTTCTGGTTCTGTAGTACATTTAAAAATTAAAAGCTAACAAGGTTTACAAACAAAGAACCAGCAGTTAGTTCTACTGGATTCTCCCAGACTCAGTTCCTGCTCTACAGGAACTGAGTCTGGAGCTCCAGCTTTCCTCTGCCCAGCTACTGATGACGTCACCACCCACCTGCCCTCTGATTGGCTGCTGCTAACGTTTGGTTCCAGCAGCAGCTTCAGTTTCTCTCAAAGTCTCTGAGAGTCTGACTGATGAAGATGAAGCTGCTCCTCTTCCTCAGTGGGGTCCTCTGGGTCTCTGCTGATGGTGAGTTATTCTGGTTCTGACCGGGTCCAAACTGGTTCTTTTAGACCCACGGGGTCCTGGAGGTCCATCTCCAGGTTCTTCATCAGTTTCTCTCTCTGTGTTTTTAGTTCTACATGAGGACCGTTATGTCGATGGATGTTCAGACTCTGATGGAGAGTCTGTGTACAATCTGGATGGAGAAGTTCTGTGGTACGCGGACTTCAAGAGGGGAAAAGGAGTCGAACCTCTGCCTCCTTTTGTTGATAATACGAGTTACCCAGGAGCTTATGAACAAGCTGTGGCTAATCAACAGGTCTGCAGATCAAACCTGAAGACAGTTCGCATTGGCATGAGGGACATCCCAGATGAAAACGGTAAAGAACAATAATCATTTAAACTGATTTATTTTCACCTCTGATCAGCTGATCATTTTTATCATGTGAAATGTTTATTATTAATAATAAATCACAATATTTTAATTTTAAAAAATCATGTATAAAATCTGAGATATGATGTTAATTAAAGCTGTTCCAGTTTATTACAGTTTATATTAATCTAATATGATCACTCTATTAGCTGTTTATTAACTATTAATAACATGCAGAGCTTTCTTAATTGATGAAAGCAGATATTCCACTCTGGATTGTTTCTATATTTCAGTGCTTTCAAACATTTTATTTCACGTGAAAGAATTAATATTAATATCTAGATCTTCATTTGATTCATCAAATTCATTAAATAATTAATATAAGTAAAACTCTTCATAAAAATTTATCATTTTCATCTTTACATAGTTGATGAACAATAACTGTCCTCTGCTCCCAGTAAAGACAAAGATGGTTACTGGGAACATCTCATAAAAGAATAAAATAAAGTAGGTTGTACTGATGGTCTGGGTCCGGTTCTGGTCCAGTTCCTCTGGAAACTATTCCATTAGTTTATTTTTAATCTCTAACAGACCTGCTGCCGGTTAGCCCCGCCCTCTGACCAGTGGTGGAGAAAGTACTCAAATAATTTACTAAGGTAAAAGTACAAATACACAGTCAAAAATGTACTCAAGTAAAAGTCAAAGTACCACATTAACATTTTACTTAAGTAAAAGTAAAAAAGTACTGGCTTTTAAAAATACTTAAGTATTAAAAGTAAAAGTACTTGCTGAATACATTACCTAATCACTAATATTATGTGTGCCGATCGTATTTAATTTTAATACATCAGAAATGTGCCATTTTAATGAGCAATGCCACAGATTAAACATGTTCTTATTATGTTTATTCTCTGTAACATAGTTTAGACTTAGGTATGTGATTCTATGAATCATAATTTCAGGGATGGAAACATCTTGTTTCCTGTGCTAACATAGCATGAACTTCATTAGTGACATTTATTTAGAAAGAAATCCAACTGAAAGGGGATGAAAAGAAGGTGTGTGGGGAGGACATGCAACCAAGGAGCCATGTAGCAGAGTTGTAGTCAAGACCACTGGCCCAGAGACCAAGACCGGCACCCTGCGCTACATGACACAATAACATTAAGTTTACCTATCAAAATTGGTTCTCAGATTGATCAGAAAGATCCATATTCCCATAAAAACACCTAGATATTAAATACTTAGAACTGAAATATACTTAACCAGTATCAATTAAAACTCATTTCATTCCGTTTTGCTTTCATCGCTGTGCTACAATCCACAGAGGTCTCCTGCTATCCCTAGAAAAATAACGCCCTGGGCGGTTGTCCATATTGCCCATGTCAGAAACCACAACTGAAACATTTCAATTAACCTTAAATAACGTTCGTGACTGTTCTCACCCTCCCTCCCACTGCAATGTTTGCCACCATGACAGAAGACAAAATCAATCAATGAGCTGCTCTGTGTTCATACGTTCAACTTTTACTTATTCGGCTATTAAATAAATGTGTGTATGTGTAGCTACTGCAGTGAACACAAGAACAAAGAGGCTCTCAGTGAGGCTTCAGTCCTTAGGACTTAGTAAAGATCCGTCCAGAAGAATCGGATCGTTCCTGAATGTTAAATCACTATATTACATACTTTGGTCACAGCGTTGTCCCATATATGACACACCTCAGTCAAAACTTCCACACAATAATTCAGGCATGAGTGACAACGTTTTTTAATCGCGGATGCAACATGTGTCTCAGTCAGTACAGCTAACCTAGCTGTGCACATCACGTCCACAGCGCTCACCTTTCTTTAATCTTTCCTTCCAAGTGACGCTAAAAGTTGGGCAAAGTCCCACCGTCTGTGAAAGTGAAGCGCTGCTGATTTTACATGTCGCCATATCTGATGATTTATGCAGCTATTATTGATTAGATACACATCTTCTCCCGCTCAGAGGAAACCACTGCGCATGTCTGGAGCTCGGCGTGCGAGTAAAGGTGGAGGGATGGGTAACAACAGATACGTAAGTCATGTTATTGCTCGGATTTTACGGCGCCACCTTAAGTCACTGAACTTCACATATTAACGGGAAAAAAAGCTCAATGGGACTTGAATGTAACGAGTAACGCGAGATTTTAGTAGAAATGTAGTGAAGTAGAAAGTACAGATACTTACTGTAAAATGTAGTGGAGTAAAAGTAGAAAGTATCCATTATTAAATCTACTTAAGTAAAGTACAGATACACAAAAATTGTACTTACCCACCACTGCCTCTGACCAATCAGAAGGCAGCAACTGTGTTATCAGCCAATAGTGAGTGAGCTCAGGCAGAGAAGAAGAACCAGATTTAATCCAGATTAAAAACGACACAATGAGAAACCAGAGGAGCTGCTGGGAGGTGAGATGGAAGTAAAACTATTCAGGAAGAGTAGAAACAGGCTGAGCAGCCAGAGTTTAAAGGTCAGGGTTAAACTGTCAACACCTCAAAATGTCTTACTTGTTTTAACAGTGGTTTCAATCTGTGGCTCTGAAATCACCTTAAAATATTAAATATTCAGAGTAAAGAACAACACAACTTTACTTCTTTAAATGTGGACATCAGGGTTAAACTAAAAACCATGAACAGTTTCGTTTTCTCTAGTTTCTCCTCCTCTAGCTGTAGCCAAAATCCAAAGTGAATCTTTCATCATAACATCAGACAGGATAAAAACACGATGGTGAAGCTAACTGTTTCAGGTTAAAGTAAAATGTTCAGTTAAACATGGAAATATTAAGTCAATTCAACACATGAAAGTAAGCTGCCATCACTAAAACAAAGGAATTCAGTGAGATTAATGTAAATAAATCCATAAAATGAACTTCAGTGAACCAGAAGCTCCTGTAAACCCAGTAATTATTAAACTGTCACCTCTGAAATCTTGTCTAGAAAATCCACACAGGTGAATACTGGATATGGACTGCAATGTGACGTTTCCAGAGTCGGTCAATTCCTGAACCAGACTTGGAGAAAATGAACTGACTGATGGTCAGAGATGGACTTTTCCAGAACCCGTCCTAAAGCCCTACATGTTCTAAACTCAGAGTTTTATTCAGTTTAGAAAAATAAAATATGGACCGACCTTTAGGTGAGTTCTGCTGCCAACTTGACCTGAACCACTTTGGAGCCATTTACCGAGTTACAGTAAAGCAGGTCATCAGTTCTTCTGCTTCTCTTTGATGCTCTGAGTTGTGAATGTGATAGACTCTGATCTATCCGATCCAACATCAGACGTTCTGCTCTGATCCATCCTGGATCAGACTCTCCATCAAGGCCTTTTCCTCCAGTTAACCTCCTGGTTTCTCCTCAGACCCCCCCTACGGCATGGCGATTTACCCCAGAGACGATGTGGAGCTGGGAGAACAGAACATCCTGATCTGTCACGTCTCTGGTTTCTATCCGGCTCCGGTTAACGTCTCCTGGACCAAAAACGGTCAGGAAGTGACCGAAGGAAGCAGCATCAACGTTCCCTTCCTCAACAAGGACTTCACCTTCACCCAGATCTCCAGGCTGCAGTTCGTCCCTCAGATGGGAGACATCTACAGCTGCTCCGTGGAGCATGTGGCTCTGACAAAACCACTGACCAGGACTTGGGGTGAGACTTTAACTAGACTGAAATCCTGAAGGGGAGCCTTTAAGTTAAAGATAAATCTAATTAAACCTTATTAAATCAAACATCCAGATGTTTCTTGTCTCTGTCTCCAGATGTGGAGGTGGACAATCCTCGGTCCAGTATCGGTCCGACTATCTTCTGTGGAGTCGGTCTGACCATCGGCCTGCTGGGAGCCGCTGTAGGAATTTACTTCGTGATCAAAAGGAACAAGTGCAGCTGATTGGCTGAAGCTGATTGGTTGATGATTTATCCCTGATTTATGTTCAGTTTTAAAACTTTTTAAACTTTTCTTTTAGTCTTCACTTTAATCAGTTTCTCCTCTTCATCACTGATGTAAATTTAATATAAATTACTTTGACTGAAAGAACGAAATACAAGCGGCTGAAATGGGTTTCCTCCGCAGGGTGGCCGGGCTCTCCCTTAGAGATAGGGTGAGAAACTCGGTCATCCGGGAGGGACTCAAAGTAGAGCCGCTGCTCCTCCACGTCGAGAGGAGCCAGTTGAGGTGGCTCGGGGAAGACCCAGGACACGCTGGAGGGACTATGTCTCTCGGCTGGCCTGGGAACGCCTTGGGGTTCATGGAGGAGCTGGAAGACGTGGCTGAGGAGAGGGAAGTCTGGGCCTCCCTTCTGAAGCTGCTGCCCCCGCGACCCGACCCGGATGGATGGATGAATGGATGGATGGATGGATGAATGGATGGATGGATGGATGGATGGATGGATGGATGCTTTGAAAGTATATTGTTGACTTTAAATTCTCCCTTTAGCAGAAACTCCAACCTGATGGTTTTTATCTGCGCTAACAGTGAACAGAATCTCCTGTGTTTTAGTTAATAAATAATTAATTTTTAATTATTTTTATCGGTTTATTGTCATTCATCCTGTTCAGTTGGTTTTTATTTCCATCACTAGAGCGAGAAGCAGAAGCTCTCTGGTGTCAGGATGATAAAATCCTCTCTGTTCTCAGTATGAAGGAAAAACTTTATTCCAAAGTAACTTTTATGCAGTCTGGAGTTTGTCTGACTTATGTTACTATAAATTAATTCAGCAGCAGCTTTCCTTAACGCTTATCGTTTTTAGTTAGGGTTAGAATTGTTCCATGCCGATGGAGCATCAGTTCATTACTGTAGCTCTGTCTCTGAACAGAGTCCAGTTTTCTGCTGACGCTGATATGAAGTTTCTGTGAAATTATGCTATTTCTCTAGTTTGTAGTATTAATTATTTATGACCTAATGTACAAAACCCTGACTCAAGTGATTTTACATTTTCAACACCAATGGTTTTTCTAAAGGTTGCCACTTAATACAGCTAATGCAAACATCACCTCAGCCAATCACATGGCAGGAATTACACAAAATGCCACGTTGCTGTAATCACACAGAGTCACCAGAACTGGACCAGAACCTGATTGACAATGGTTTCCGGGCCAGGTGTGGACCAGGTGAGGACACATCAACTGACCCATAAACCGTTTCACCTCTGGCAAACCAGACCTGGACTCTGCTAGCCCATCATTCATTGAGGCATCTGGGTCAGCTGTAGATGCCTTTTCTGTCCCAGACAACTTAATGTTTGTAATATCAATAAAAACACAATGTATATCAACACAATTCTTTATTACAGCATTCTAATTTAACACACAACAAAAATATTGAAGAACAGGGGCGCAACTACACACTTTTTGAGGTGTATGCTAACATGTCATCGGTGCCCCCTCTCCCCTCCCCAATGACATAAACTTGTACAACTGAGCTTTAATTAAAGTATCAATAATAATAAATGTATGTCAATAAATTGCACCTGCAGGGCAATAAAAAAAGAAACACAAAACAATGATGAAAATATTTCATCATTTAATATATTTGAGCCAAAGAGCCACTTCTGTGGCTCCAGGTCCCGCAATGACAATTTAACTGACCTTAATGTTTCCGTGTTGTTTTGGTCATTATTATCACACTTATTGTAGAAATGTGTGGTGTGTCTGTCAGACATTTATAGTAATACAGAATAAATTGTGTCCCCCAGGAGGCTTTGCGTGATTTATGGGCGTGATAAACAAGTTTTACTAAATATTGGATTATAACCAAAAAGAGAGATGTAACTTCTATCATGAATATAGACTAGCAAAAAAAATATAAATAAATAATGCTACTTCCGGTGGGCACAGAAGTAAGACCCCTAATCGTTTCCCCAGTAAACCTCCCAGGAATAGAGCTTTGGAGCTGACGTCACAGTGTATGATGTTTGCGTCGCTCGGCGCCATCTTTGCAGCCCACAGACCAAAACAAACCTTTTCAGGTGTTTTCATTGTGTTACTGACTGCAGTAGAGTTATTTTCGAGTTGGATACTGGATATTTGTGCTCTGCGGAGTAAGAGGCGTTTAGCTCAAGGTTGATCTGATTTATGAACGCTAATTTTGCCAGCTTTTTTCTAGCTCTCCGAGGTTCACAAAGGGACCTTCAATTTCCGAACCAAACACTCACCTGTAATAAATGCCCTGTCTTGTGACCAAGTGATACAAAAAGTAGTAATTCATGCTATTGCACGAGGCTCACTATCCTCTATTAAAATTTTAAGTCATATTCAATATTTTAAATATATTTAATATTAAATGTTTTCTTAGCTTCTAAATTTTGTTCCCCATTAACTCAAAATCAGAGTGAAATTATTCTACTGAGCTATATACATGAGGCATAATTTTATTCATATTGACCCCTTTTTAATTTTTTTTTAACGAAAATGAATATTTAAAAAATGTTCATAAAATGTATTATGGCTAGATGACATCACATTTGTTACCTGTAATGGTCAATTACATGAAATTCTAGGACAGGGTCTATTTCATTACATGTTCATTCGTACATGAAATATGTTAAATACAACAAAATTTACTTAAAGTGTGATCTAGTTCATAAAATTTACTTGTCACCTTTATTGTTTAATTACACATTAAATGTTATTAACACATTGTAAGTGATCCAACTCTACACCAGATTATTAACTGCTCCTTCTTAACCCATTAATCACCTTCCATGAAGAGAACACACAGACACATTGATTGTGTGTTCAGGTAAAAATCAGTAACAGATGGGCTGAGATCTTTTATAATCTTCACATTCACCAAAGAAACATCTTAAAATTCAATAGTTACGTCTCCATATCTTTAGATTTTGAATCCAATTCCCAAAATACATTAAACCGGTTACAGAGTCACTAACTGTCATTGTTTCATAATGACAGTGAATAACAACAGTATGACCAGAAACATCACCAATATTCCACTTGATAGGAAAATGGTTCCAGCCATTGGTACTCTGTCACAAAATGACAGGAACAGCAGGAAGTAAAAAGCGACAACCAGAAGGACGACTCCGATGTTCTTCTTGATCATCTGACAAAGGTGCATGATTTTGTCATACATTTTCTTGACCCATGTGCCTACCCCTCCTGCTGCTCCCAAAGATATTATACCTGCAGCTATTTTTGCCACCCAAGTTAAACTTGTTCTAACTGCCCCAAAACCTCCCGCTGTCATCCCAGTAAGACCCGTCCCAACTACCCCTGAACCTCCCACTGTCATCCCAGTAAGACCCGTCCCAACTACCCCTGAACCTCCCACTGTCATCCCAGTAAGACCTGTTCCAACTGTCCCTAAACCTCCCACTGTCATCCCAGTAAGACTTGTTCCAACTGTCCCTAAACCTCCCACTGTCATCCCAGTAAGACCTGTTCCAACTGCACCTAAACCTCCCATTACTACCCCAAGTAAACTTGATACAACTGCCCCTAAACTTCCCATTACTACCCCAAATAAACCAGTTATAAATCTCCCTAAACCTCCCGTTGCCGGCCCAGTTAAACCTGCTGTTTCCGTCCTCTTGCCCGACATATCTGATGTCTCGTTTGTTTCTGCAAACTCTGCATCCGCTTCTCTTCCTTGCTCAACTGCCTCTTCCTCCTCCATTGAAGTGGAGTTTTTTTGAGGTGCACTCTTGCACTTTTCTTCATCTCTCCCTTTTGTTTCAGAACATAGTACTTTATTTTCTCCCTGTTTACTAGTAGGGTATTCTCCAGTCTTGGAAGATGTTTGTGTTGTTTGCCAAACTGCAACATCTGACCCAAATAAAGCTTCTGCCACCAAGTTCCCCTGAGGGCCTGAGAAGCTAATCCACAAGTTGTTGTTGGCATTGCCTTTGTTGTCGTTTTTTGATTGTTTTGGGTCACTTGATTTTGTGTTATTTTTGTCTCTCTGATCTGCCTGGAGGATTTCATTAGTGAAACACCCTCCTTTGTTTTCTATCACTATCTTATCAATCATGCTCATCAGCTGTGACACCTGGGAGTCGTTTTCATCACCCTTCGGGCTGTACTTACGATCAACTACATGATATCGGCCACCACACTTCATTACCAAATCCTTAAGACGTTGATTCTCATTGATATACTTTTCAATTGTCATCCCATTTGGGCAATGAGTAAAAACAACTGCAGCATATTTGAATGCTTCCTCTGGAAGACACTGGGCGATTTTGTCGATTGCAGCCGACTGTTGCTTTGAGGGTTCCTCAACGTTCAGCACAATCAGAAGAACATGGGGACCAGGAGTGCACCTTGCGGTACACCTCGCCATCTCATCCTTCAGCTCCAACTCAGGTTGGTCAAAATGAGAGAAACCAGGAGAGTCCAACACAGTGATTCTTCTTTCATCGGCAGATTTGGACTGAATTTGATAGCCAGTCGTCCTGCCAGGATTGAACACTTCCTCTCCTAAGATGGAGTTTCCAAGGGTGCTTTTCCCAGCCCCGGTTTCTCCCAACAGGACGATCCTGTAAGTTCTCGGGCCTACAAAACAAAAGTGAAAATTTCATCATGTTCATTTGAAAGGATAACAGAAAACTGTAAATCACTGTAATCTCTAGTTACCTTTGATGCACTTCTGAACTCCATCTGCTCCTTTTATGATGACCTTTGATGCTGCCATCAGGAAAGGAAAAATAAAAAGATGACATTATCTTTGGCTTTGTTGTCCCTGAGCTTCACTGAGATGGATTTATGATTATTGCAAACTTCTGTTTACCACCACTAAGAGTCTTTACCTCTCTTTGGTTTCACTCCCTATGCTTGTTGTTCTTGTGGCATTAAACCCGTTGGATTATAAACACCTACATGTACAGAGTGTTCTTCTTCAGTCTGTCTCCTGTCAGGCTTTTCTTTCTGGTGAGATTTGACTTCTTTTTCTCGTCTTTCTGCAGCCTTGAGTTCTGGTTGAACCACGACACTCGATCCAAAGAAAACATCCCCAAGCGGCGCAGCTGCAGGACCCGATATTTTCATCCATGCTTTGTTGTGGACACAGTAGTCGGCCATATTGTCAGTGGAGTGGCAGGTACTCTGTTTGTCAGTGTGCATCACCATCCATCACCATTATATATTTAGCCACTGGAAATGATATAGGATGTAAGAAACATAGAAGGACAGGGATAGCCTTATCTGTACATTTAGAGGATCTTACAGAAAACTGTCACATGAAGCAAATAAGGTTTTTTCTCTCAAGGTTTTTTTTCTCTCAACTGCATGACATCACATTTAAAATTACATTCTCTACCAGTGAATTCTGGAATTCTTTTCACTTTCCTTGCAATTTTTTTAGCTGTTTGTGGTGTGGAAAGATAATGTTTGGTCACAGTTTAAATTGTGTACTCTGTGTACTCGAACTACAACAACTATAAGCTAAAGTGAGCAAGTGCATTGCCATATTTCCTAACTTGTAAAGATCATCATAAATCTGATTTTCTTCAATTGGATATTGTCTTACTTTACCTTCTTAGAAGATCAGATTAGTGAAATATACTTCTTTGCTTTGTCTTCTTCAGAATTTGTGAGTTTAATCTCCTTTGGAATAAAGTAAATAATCTTTCTGTAGGTTCCAGTTGGAAGAGAATGAGAGTTTACACTCAATCAAAATGTTATTGATCTCTGCACCCCACAGTCTGACTGCACTGAAAGAGAGGAAACAGAAAGTGAAACTTGTAAATCCATATCTCACTGGTAAACAAGTTGCATTTATTCGAGATGTTGCTCGTTCTTTACACACACAGAGACCTAATCACATTTTTCTGCCACTAGTTTAAGTCAAGAATCTTCAAATGTAGTCTGTAATGTGAAGCACTGCAAATAAGAGACAATAACTTACCAGCACTGATATTTAATGTGGAAACTGAGTGGCTCTTGTAACGGTGCAGGATGGGAGTATCTCTCCTCTGCAGCATGAACAGCTTCATCTAAACCACTTTCACTTTCGGTATGACGAGAAGCAGCTCTTGCCCTCCCCCTTGTGGATACTAGACAATCTACAGGTTACATTTGGATTCATTTTTACAACCTAAAAAGAGTGATTAAGAAGTAAAAGTAGCAACTAAAATATTTAGGTGGACTTAGTGTTTTTATGACTCTTTATAATTCCACTTCAAGTGTGTTATGTAATTATTGATGTTAGGCTAAGTTGTACCTATATTAATTTCAGCTACTAAGGATTCACACAGGTTATTACAAACTCTATATATCATAGGGCAGAGACGGCAATGAAGTCAAGGCTTTGTGACAGTGTTGGTGAGAAACAGATCCATTTCAGATTCAATTCCAGCTTTCAGCTTTTCTTTGGTAGCAGTCGGTCTGCATGCATGTTGTCTTGAAAATATTTGTGCACTATTTTGCAAATGCTCACTAAATCTATCAAATTATAAGTACATGCAGAAGCTTCTTCGGGGTTCTTCCTGAATTAGTTCTGACGTCTCACTGCTCCATTCCAAAACTTTATTTTTCTGTTCCAAAAACAAAGTATGTGAGAGTACACTTTAGATTGTGCTTTAATACAATTTAACTACTATTAACAAACACTAAGCACAAAATTAGTTGTTCCAAAATAACACACTTCAGGTATGCAGATGATTAGTCTGGCTTCAATTTTACATGCTAAAATTTTACATGCTTAGTATATTTATTTTTCACCAGGGAATTGGACTGACAACTATTTATTTTATCATCACATCCCAATTCAAAACTACTGTGCTTTATTTTCAATGAGTGCACTGTGGTGTTTGATTTTCAAAACAACACATTGTTTATTATTTACATTTAACATAATTGGAACATTATATATATAAAAGAAAACTCAAAAGAACTTGAAATTCCAAGTTTTATTGTGGAAGATGAGTATCATTTATCAATGAATAACAACCCCCCCTTTTTTTCCAATCAGAAAAAAGTTAGACAAATAAAAAATACTGTTCTTTCTTCTTTACAAAATGGCCGACCCTCAATAAAACAAGCAGTCAAAATGTCATTTGTTTTCTAGGATGTAACTAGAGACAAATCATTCTGAACAGAAATCATTGGTCTTTTATTACTAATTTGAACAGAATTGCAGCTTCTTTAAAGTGTAATCAATGATGACTACGTTTTTGGTAGGTATTTGATTTGACGTGCATTAATAGGTGGTCATTGATGCTGCTGAAGGACTTAAATAGAGAATACAGATGTTGAGAATACAAAGTTGTTTTTTTTTACAACTAGATCATTTTAAGTCAAATACAGTGTAATCAGACTGATCTAAATAACAGTTGAGACACACATGACATACATTATGATCAAGAAATAGAAAAAGTTAACCTCTGGAAGGTTGAATATTTTCAATGGACAATGCAACTTTTTAAAAAGCAACATTTCTGGAAATAAGTTTTTGAAAACTATAATGTTTCCTTTTTATTTGCTTAAGAGTGTTGGACTAGTTTATTGGAATGATGGTGGTGACAGGAGTTTGTCACTCAATCAGTGGGTTGATGGTTCAGGGCCCCCTGTGTCCTGGTGATGGTCAGAGAACCTGGTGGCACTGAAGCATTGCAGCCTCAATTGTTTGTGTGATGTGCCTACTATCTAGTAGGCACCAGATACCAGGTACTGGAGGCACCAGACCTCCAGTACCCTCCAGTAGCTTGCCACCATCAGTGAGTGTATGAATGACTGAAAGTAGAGTAATGTAGTTTGGATAGAGAAAGGTTCAAGAACGGATCATTTACGTTTGACCAAAGTGAAATCTAATTATTTTTCTTTACAAGTGTTTGACACTCGGTGCTAAGTTCTTCAACTTTATTTATGACATCCTTTCCTGAAGACCACAAAGCTTCTGCCGTCTTCTTTGCTGCTTCCCATGGTGTTTCTGATTCCTCTGCAGCCTGATATCCTTTATATGCACCAAATGCTGCTCCAGCAGATGCAACTGTACCCAGTATTACTCCTCCTGCTGTGATGCCAGTAGTTCCAGCTGCTGCACCTGTTGTTGCTCCTGCTGCAGTTCCAGTTGTTATTCCTACTAAGTTAGCTGTTATTTTTATCCCCGCAACAACTACTCCAATAGCAACAGCTGCACCAAGAAGTGCTCCCAGCAGTGCACCTGTTGTAATACCTGCTGCTTTGTTTAAAATATCACACACTCTGCTTTTAGCTTTCTCATTGATTTCTCTCTCCGAAAGGTTTCTGGAGGACTGTGCGATATGTTGCTTTTCCTGTTGCTTTAGTTTCTCCACTGCTTGCAGCATCTCATTGCTGTAGCAGTTTCCATTGTTTGCCTTCACTATCTTTTCAACTGTTTTCAGTATCTCTTTCACCTGATAGGTGTTGCTCCTGTATGGATCATCTGAGGGATTTTTCCAGTATTTATTATCAATCACATGACACCGACCACCACATTTTTCTACTAATTTACTCAAAAGTACATTTGGTCTCACAAAATCTTTGATTCTCTGCCCTTCTTGGAGGTCATCACCATGAGTAAAGACGATTGTTGTAAAGTTGAACACATCTTCAGAGAAAATTTCAGTTATTTTCTTAATTATGTCATTTTCCTGCTCTGTAAATCTTCCTAGTTGTAGCACAATGAGGAAAGCGTGTGGACCAGGTGAACACTCTGTGATGCACTTCACTATTTCAGGCTTCAGTTTTTCTTCAGACATGTTTGTATCAAATAAGCCTGGAGTATCAATCAGAGTGATTTCTTTTCCATTTAGTGATTTAGTTTTTGCTTTACATGGACTTTTAGCAGATTTGGAGTCATGGCAGACGGTGAACTGATCTTCTCCAAATATCGTGTTTGCAACACTGCTTTTCCCAGATCCAGTTTTTCCGAGGACCACAATTCTTCTCATGTTGGGAGCTGGAACATAAAAACATCACATTAATATAATTATTTTGTGTTTTGATCATCTTCAGTGATGCAGTAATGGAAAAAAGTGTTAAATAAATAGTGTTACTTTATTCTGTAATCTAACCAATTACTTTTTTCCATTGATACCACACTGTTACCATTACTGACAGCAGCAGTACCATCACTGTTACAATAATTCAGCAGCCCACTGAAGGTTGAAGAATCAGTCCTCATCTGACCAGGAGTTAGGATGACCATGCTTTGATTTCCAAAAAGTAGACGCTTGGTCCAGTTCTAAAACTCTTTAATCATTCTGTGTTTCTTTAAGAATAACTTTTGACCTTGACATATTTGGTGTGTGTGTTAGAATCATGGCAGCAAACCACCAAAATGCAAAAAACCTTTTACAGTTCTTCCTCCAGACTAACCGACTGAGTTGAGTAAAGCTGTTGGATGCAGGTAAAGTTAGCTAAATGATGACTAACTAATATCAGTATCACCCATGGAGGTTTTTCTTTATTTAAATGGGTTCATTTTTCAGAGGGATACAAAGTCAGGGTATCGTTATTTAGTAATTTAATAAGAGAAATTTTTTGTTGTCCTTCTATGGAAGCGGGCAGCTTTCAAACGGAAACAAAATACTTTTTAATATAAGTTGCTGCTTTGACATGATCACAGAACTGCCAAAACATATGCACAAAAATACCAGACAAAGTGAATCACAGACGGTGTAACGCTGAACTGATGCGGTGAAGCTACTAGTAGCAGGAGCGGAGCTGTGCCAAAAGTTACAAACACTGAAGACAAGAAGAGCTGCTATCAATACAGTTGCAGCCAAGCATGTTTTGATGTTACACAATACAGTTTTAGCAAGTTCCTCACAGACTAAACTGGTATTGTTTGCAAATAAGGTGTAAAGTTTACCTTGGACCAAACGCCCCCCAAAGGCATCCCAGCGCCCCCAAAGTAAAAAAAAGAGTATACTTTAGTATACTAAATTTGAACATACTTTAGCATACATTGATTGATGAACTTAAACTGTACTATTTTGGAAAAACTTTTTTGTGCTTAGTATACCTTAGTAGTATTTAAATAATATTAAATACAACTTAAATACTAATATTAAATTACAACTTACATACTTTAGTATACTATATGTACTTTTTTGGAACAATTTCAAGTAGAGTGTACTTAATATATACTTTTTAAATATAATATTTCAGAGCTTTATTATTATATTTTGATATAATTATATTTTGAGTGTAATAATTCTGTCATAGAATTATATAAAAAATACTTAATATACTTGAATTTAACAAAATTAGTAACTATTGTCAAGGCCTTCTCTACTTTTAAGGCAATATTATGCGAGTAAAAATGGCGAATTTGAACAGTGTCTGTTATCTTCCCTGTGTTCAAGTTTTTTCTTCTCTTTGTGACGGTTTTTAAATAAATGAACGTGTGCAATACTGGTCTGGAGTATGAACTGGAGCTAATGCCGTTGATTATAAGGAGGGAGGGATTTCTTTTATGGAGGGATTTCTTTATTTAAATGGGTTTATTTCTCAGAAGGATACTGTGTATCCTTCTGCTACTGGTAATTTTAGCTACCAATAGCAGGAGAGGAGATGCGCCAAATAGCTAACAGAAGCTAGCAAACACTGAAAAGAAAAAGAATTGCCATTGATACAGTTGCAGCCAAGCATGATTTAATGTCACACAATACAGTTTTACCAAGTTGCTCAAAGTCTAAACTGGCATTGTTGTGCATTTAAGGTGTAAAGTTTACCTTCGACCAAACGCCTCTCAAAGGCCCCCCTTTTGTAAAAATGTCCGCCAGCGCCCCCTGCCTTGTCTGAACGCCCCTTGGGGGGCGGTACCGCCCACGTTGAGAACCGCTATGCTATACAAATAAATTTTATTTTATTTTAATGACTTAATGCACTTTTTTCATGAACAAGCTTGTTACTGCAAGAGCCCTCGTTTCTGCACCTGGTTGTGACCCTCCTTGTTTGATCCCTTGTTAAGTTGTTGAACCAGTGAATCTGAACTTTTTAAAGGATGTAATTAAAAATATTAAGCCATTTGTTTCTCTTTAAGTGCTTTTCCACTGGCAAGTCACGCTCTAACCAGCTAATGTGTGGATTGGTTCTACCCCAGACAGAGAACTTTTTCATTATAGTACGCTCTGTTCCTCACTATGGTAGGCAGGACGTGAGCCGCAGCAGCTACAGCCAACTCTCTGTGATGTTTGCAGTGACACTCGACAATGGAAAACCTTAGGTTCTGGTTCTGATGGACTCAAAATAAACCCAGATATTTCATTTTGTCTTATACAAATTAATTGCTGGCCCAAACATAATGATAAAGACTAAGATCAGCTGATTATTTCGCTATATGTAAATATAATTACATTCTGGCATTTTTTTTAACTGCGTAACCTTTGTCATTTAGGTATTTTAGTAAAAAGATGTAAACCAATAGGCATGCCTAAACCTTTTTTTTTACATATCACAAGCTAACAAATGTAGTTCTGTTTTTTCACATTGACAGCACTAAACAGCAGCCCCGTCAGAAAGCTGACCACAACTGCACAGTTCCTCTCTTTATTGCTGTCTGTTCCTCAAAGCAACAAGCTGCTAGCAGCTAACTGGCTAACTCACAGTCATTCCCACAGCATGTGTACCACAGGAACACATGCTGTAGTTTAATTATGAGTTTAATTATGGTTAAACTCATGATTAAACTCTGCTGTACTGAGCAGGTCTGATAGCAGACAGACATCATGTTCCCGCTCCACAACTAAACTATAATGTTTGGAGCTAATCACGAGCCAATCAATGAATGTAGTCTGCTGTCCATCAAATCGTTTTGGTGCCGTACCCTGCTCAGTGCTGCTAGTTCTACCCATGAAGTTGGCAGGAAAATCTGAGAATAGCCAAGCCCAGGCAGATGGGTGACTGAAAAATGAATCAAGCCGAGGCCAACCGAGACTGAGCCAGTTAGAGGTGGGTTGGTGGAAAACACCTTCAGGTGACCCTGCTCCCCTCAGTTCCAGCATAGGGCAGGTCGTCTTTGCTATTGTAAACAAAAGTTTGCCCTCAGATGCCCAAAAGGGCAAAAAGAACCTTCTGCCCAAATTTGCAAAGCTTTCATCACATATAAGCTAAACTTGAGTCAAGTTTTCAAATAGAGAGTTTGTTTGGACCAGGAAAAATGACAGAAAATTAGGAAGAGTGACTCACCATCAGCGACAGATCTGAAACCTGATTCAGTACTCTTGGTATCCAGTGGGGTGAAAGAGTTTTTGTTCAACATAATGATCTGGTTTTAAAAAAAACAATAGAACATCATTTATGTGGCAGGAAAAAGTTGTTAAGAAAAGTTTCGAGATAGCACTGAAAATAGATCTCAGAGGCTCAGTGAATATGTTTGGGTTGTAAAACCAGCTGAAATACTGAAATGTTCTTCAAGGATACACATCGCTACCTGACACATATTAGATAAATTAAATTTATCAAATTTGAGAATGGCATATTGTCACAGAATATTTATTTGCTTTTGTTTTTTGTTTGTTTTATACAATTAACACATTTGTGGGCTTTGACCTGTAATTAACATTATTCCTTTCTGTTGTGTTAACTCTCACCCTTTCTGTGGTCAACTGAGTTTTATGAGTAAGTAGATTATTTTCACACTTGTCACCATCCAAGTCTCCGAGAGTCATGAAGCTACTAGGTTCAGGTACTGGATCAGATGGATGCAAGCAGCTGACTGTAGTTGTTTCTTTGTCTGGATGAAGATGATCAGCACTGAGCTCTTTCTTTGAATCTTCTTCTGGACCTGTTTGTTGTTTGAGCTGAGAAGACAGATGTCTGTCAGGAAGTAGTTGATGTTCTTCATTGGACAAAACAGATGAGTTGGAAGAAAATAGTGGACTCTGCAATGAGACATCACCCATTTAGGTTCACATACACCAAAGACCTAATATAACTGCTTTGATTTATTTATCAATTTTTCAATATTTTATTTTGCAAAACATTTAGTCTAGATGAAGGCAGCGTATGATTCTACTGGGGAATTCTCCAGTGGGCCAGTTAGTAGAGGAGTTGTCACGTTCTCACACAGCACGCACTTGCTTTGTGGCACCATGATGCCTCAAACTGAGCCATATCAATTGGTTTCTCTACCTACCCTGTCACTCATGTCAAATGTGTTCTACACTGGTTGAGTGTAGAACCAGAAGTTGGTGTAGAAACAGAGGTTTCTACACCAACTGTCCCTACACCCAACTCGTCTCTCCTCTCTCCACCACACTTGGATTTACTCCCCTTATATTGAGATATTGGCCACTGTCGATTATGATTGGCAGGTTGTCCAGCCAATGATTGTCCAAATAAGCATCCAGCGCACTAACAGGAAAATGTCCTGTTTTTTTTTCCATAAGCATGTTTGATGCGTTTCATCTTTTATTTTAAAAGAATCCTACCTACCTCTTCTGGGGCTGTGGAGAAGCTGCTGTTAGAAGAACTGGGAGTCAGTGGTCTGCCTGTGACAATAAACACCAAAGGACCATCTGACACTGACACTTCTACTGTGTGCTGGACTCTCCTTTGGACTTCCTGTTGGTCTACAGCAAAATGCATCGCAACAATTAGAGCTTTAAAGCTGCAGTATGAAACTTTCATAGCAACTATTTTCTTACATGTTTGTTGAAGTGGTCACCAAATTGTGATAGTATGCTATGAGACAAATAATATGTGAAAAAAAAATCAATCTCCTCTGAATTAGGGACAGTTTTTCCCCATCAGCAGATCCTGTCGTGAATGCTCACGCTTGTTAGCATGGCCACCTTTGACAGGGGAAAAATATATTTTCTATAACTGTAAGCTGTTTCTTCTCCATTAGTACATTTAGCAGTGAGTAAATGAGGTTGATTGACAGGATGAAGAACCTCCCTCTAGCTCTGATCTGTTTTAGATGGAGAGCAGTCAATTTCTTCAAACACAACAATAGCTCAGGGAAAAGGTGGAGGAGACCGAACGTTTCTCAGATTACCTGTCTCATATTGCATTGCCCCAAAATGGTAACATTTTTAAAAATATATATAAAAAACATATTCTTTAAAAAACCTACATATACCTTTAACCTGAAATACATGACAGAATTACAGTCATATAGGCAAAGATAAAGCATAGTTAATACAGACATAACATTTGAGGTTTCAAAAGCAGCAACAGTCAGACGGTGAAACACTGCATACTACTAATTGTAACTGCTGGTTAAACTTTATTTTGAGCATGGCTTAACTTTTAAAAGTAAATTTTTCCTAAAGGTTTGCTTGTTAAACATCTATTTGGATCATAATTTACACAATCTGACAATAGCCATAAGTTTTCATGTCTATAATTCTTTGAACTTCCAGAAAGACTTAAGTTTGACTGATTAGTAGAAAATAGTAGACACAAACAAAGTACGCCTGCAATAATAATTTTATATATTTTACTGTACCTTTTTGATATTTGAAAGCTATGCAGTAGACATTATCTGCCACAGTCGCTAGTGGTCCACACTCTCCTCCACCTGATCTGCGCTGAACTTGAAAATATCTTTCTACTTTCTTCTTTTCTTGTTCAGAGAGAACATTGTGACACTTGAAGAAAACAAGATACTGGAAACTGTCCTCCATCTTCAAGCAAATCTGATCATCTGAATTCAAACCCAAACCTCAGTAATACGTGCAAAGCAAGTCGTACAGTTGCTTGTCTTTGTTTGTACTTTCCTTTCTCCACCCTTTAACTCTGTGACTGTTGTTGTGCGGGGTTTTTCCATGACGATTACACCTGTGATGTACTTTCACTTAACCAATGAAACTGGTTGAAAGTGGCATTGTTCAGCATTCAGAGTAAAAACAAAAGTGAAAGAGAAAGGCAGCACACAAAATAAAGTTGGTACGCCTTAACATTTTTTTTTATCAAAATAAACAAGAAATCTACTGGCTGGTAGGACCAAATAACAGAAGTCAATGTTTACATGAATGAATGTGCAAAACATACTCATGCTGTGACTTGGTAATTTACAGATTTGCTTGTAAGCTGATATTAACATGAAAACTGAAAAAAATAAGAATTTTGTTTTCCTTGGAATATTTCCAGTGAAACTAGAAAGTTGATTTCTGTCCCTTGTTTATGGAATCATTGCGAAGTCTTTAATACAAAGTGAAATGTTAAAAATGATGAAGAAGCTGGTTCTAGACCAGATAGTTTCGGCCCCAAGTTAACGACTTGATAGGCTGTAGAGAAGCAAAGCTAGTTGTCTTTTTGTCTTTGACTGTTTTATGACATATTTCAGCAAAGACAGAAAATTCAAAGGTTTTCATTTAATCAAAGGAAACACAGCACATATGACCATACAAATATTTGTCCCTTCTCAATTAGGGATTGGTTTACAATCTAGTGACAAATGACAAACAATTATGTCTGAGAAGATTCCACACAGCTTTACACAGGAGGACATTCTGTTGACTTGAAACATGGTTGGAATCTGGATGAGCTGTGTGAGTACAAAAAATATCATTATCTGATTATCCACAAGGTTATTTGCTGCTCCTTTATCAGTCCAGACCTCAAGTATGCTTCGAAAGTGTAACAATGTATTCTTTTTCCTTTGTAAGTATGGCCAGTGTATTGAGATGCTTCTGATCCAGAAAGAAATTTGACCTCCAGATGTAGCATCTTAAAATTGGGACTCTGTCTCTTTAAAACCTCCTGCTCTTTCTGAAACATTGCCTGCAGGAAGTCATCACAATAGTGTTACTCTATTAACCCTTTAACAATGATTTTTTTTTTTTTTACCAGGGCTTCACTGAAAAGTGTCTCCTATAATGAGAGAAACAGATGAGCAGTTTCACCAGGCATTATTGTTATGCTAATTGCTGCAGGCTAAGTTACCTTGTTAACAGGTTGTTAACAGGTAACTTCCTGTGAACGAGGCTCGACACACCGGAAATGATGAACAGCAACAGGTGACATTTTTCTGCAATAGCAACAAAAGTTGACAACTTTTCAACTTTCATGTGTTGTTTCTCTAGAATATATGTGTGCATCTACATGAACAAGCTAGAAATTTCACATGCATGAATTAATCTGATCGCTTGGCTGGATGAGAATGACCAGCTTCCACAGAAACAGAAAGGAGAGGGATATTTTAAACATTTTAAACAAAATTACTTCCTCTAAGGCTTCCTGAACTAAATAGACATACCGCATGGTTAACAACAATTGCTACATGTAAAAAAAAAGTCGCAAAACAAAACACACAAACCCTACATTGTCTGGTTATTGACTCTGTCATCTTCCAAGTCAGGTCAGTTAAGTAAGTTGACTTTTTTCTATTACACCTGGAACTTATGGTTCAGTATGGTACTGTACCTATTTGATGTTTGAAAGTTACACTGTAGGTCTCATCGGCCACAGTTGTTACATGTACACACTTTCCTTCGCCTGACGCATTGCGTTTAATCATAAAGTAACTTTCCACTCTCTTCTGAGTTTGTTCTGAGAGAACATCTGGACACTCGATGAAAACAGAGCATTGATAACGGTCCTCCATCCTCATGCAGAATGCGAACTAACTTCTAGACAACCACAGAATCTGCTCATTAGTACAGCTGTCTCTTATCCAGCTTTCACTTTAAATGCAGAAAATCTATTTGATGCTCAGAGGAGCAGTTTGAGCTTGGTGATGCCAGATGTCAGAATAAATAACATAAAAACAGAAAGAAATAAAGAAACCACTTACTGACTACAAAGCAACATTTTCCAAATATGTTCCATCAGTTTTCAATACAAACAAATCTAACATTAGAAAATGTCAAAATAACCTTTGTAAATTGACTATTTATAAAATAAGCAGAAATAAATAGTTTCACCACATTTCTAATAAAATCAAGTGTCTCCAAACCAACTGGTGATGCTAATGAAACATTATGATCAATAATTGCTAATGACCAGCTTACTGCTGAATAAAAATGAAGGTATTCTAGTAAACGTTAACAGTTTCTATTTAGCCAATTTATTTTCCTAATATTCATTTGAGCAATTCTGTGATGAATGGGAGTGCAGCTTTTGTAAAATATGATTTTAGTGCATAAAGCTACATAAAAAAATTTGAGGTTGAGGGCCAGAAGACACTGTTGGACATCTGGTTGGAGCCTGGGCTGTGGATGACCTTTGGGGACGGTTGGGGACAGGGCCGACAATTCGATTCCCCTGGGATCGGTCAGATTTTTGGTTATGGTGGCCCTTTGGTTGGGGTGGCTGCCAGATTCCAGTGGGTGGAAGTGTGTGGTGGTGATCCGGAGGGGTGGCTTCAATTTTACAGTCGGCCAGGTGTGGTGTGTTGGAGATGGGGGTGTGCTGTCTGGGAAGGGGGCACTGTCGGCATGTTTAGTTGCCAACAGTATATACAAAACATATTTTCATGAAAGGTACACGCTGTAACTTTGCCGTCTCATCTCTCAGTAGCACTGAAAACATGCCAGCCTTTTGGTGACATAAAAAGACTGTCAACACTTTTGTTCTTAGGTCTCTGCTGGCTGGTATTGGACTACACCTCACACAAAAATGTCCTTTCAGTTAGTTTGTAACATCACACTAAAATAAAGTATCCTGAAAAAAAAACGTAACCTTCGAGAATGAAACATGAGTTAATGAAATACTCTTAATTTTTTCTGTATTGATATGTACACAAGGATGTCTTGTATGTATGTATTTTATTTGTAAAAGTCCACGGAGTAAAAAATATCTGGGTCACAACTTTTACCGGAACTTATAAAAGGAACAAGAGACAATTGGTTTGAGAGAGAGAAGTTGGTGTGGCAGCACGTGGAGAAAGGACGCCGAGCGACGGTCCGGGGAGCTCGAGAAATTAGCCCGGAGATACATGATCGTTGGAGGAAAAGCGTTGCCTGATCAACGACTGAAGGAATAAAAAGTCTTCTGGAGGCCGGATAGAGCCACACGGAGCGATAACCGGACCCGATGCGCTCGCGCTCCAGGCCTGATGAAGGGATCCGCCAAGGAACACAAACGCCGTCCGGGTGAGACCCTTCCATGTTTTTTTCATTGTTTTTTTTATGTGCACGAAGACTAATACATTTTTTGGGCCCCAACGTTGTTTTTTCTGCGCGAACGGAACTTTTTTTTTGATGGACTAATTATGGACTTTTCGAAGGATTATTATTGATGCAATATCTTCTTTTGATTGATGGACAGTCTGGGGTAATGATTTGGGGTGGGGTTGTTTATCTGTAAAAAATTAAAGAGTGACTGTTATAATGCTATGATGCAAAGAAATAGATGATTGATTATTAAATGTAGCGGGCAACTCGTAGCCGCATCAGTAAGCCGACGTGTCCCATCTTTCCTTTTATTGAAATCATATCGTTTTCTAGCGTTAATTAAGAAAAGCTACAACCATACTCATTTCTGAAGTTCTATAAAAATCAAGTCAAAGAACTCTCTTGAGCGTGTGCAATTCGCGTTTAGACGAGGATTTGTTACAGAGTGGTGGCCCGTACGGGGAACTTTTTTTGAGTATGACGAAATTGATGTGCAGCATTTGAATGTTTTTGTTGTTTGAGGCTTTGTTAAAAACAATCTATGTTTCAGTAAAAGCGATAACTTTATTGACAAAATGGAAGAAATGTCCGATCATCAAATAGATGCCGGAGAGTTAGATGACAGAGTTTCAGGTCCCATTTTAGAGACGGAAGAAACAGATAACGTCCCAACAGGGGATTCCTGGGTAACACGGAGAAACCCAGTGAGGGAAATAACTTCTTTACTTAGCTCATTGTATGCTTCTGATGAGGAGAATGATGAGGAAGAGGAAGAAGAAATGCCAGGTTTTACACCTGCGGATCTCTCTAAATTTAGAGATGAGCTGACAGCAGTAGTTGAGAAGGTTAGCACTTTAGAGGAGAACTATCAGGACTCAGTGGCCAGTGCCTTAAATCGAGAACAAAATATAAGAACTTATATAGACAGAAGTGTTGAGACATTAGAACAGCGTATGATTACACCCCTCCTTGGGCTGCCACCTTATCGTGGTGGAGGGGTTTGTGTGTCCCAATGATCCTGGGAGCTATGCTGTCTGGGGCTTTATGCCCCTGGTAGGGTCACCCAAGGCAGACAGGTCCTAGGTGAGGAACCAGACAAAGCGCAGCCTGAAGACCCTTATGATGGAAACGAACTTTGAATCTCGCGTTCCCTTGCCCGGACGCGGGTCACCGGGGTCCCACTCTGGAGCCAGGCCTGGAGGTGGGGCACGATGGCGAGCGCCTGGTGGCCGGGCTTTTAACCACGGAGCCCGGCCGGGCTCAGCCCAAAGAGGAGACGTGGATTCCCCTTCCAATGGGCTCACCACCTGTCGGAGGGGCCAAAGGGGTCGGGTGCAATGTGTTACGGGCGGTGGCCGAGGGAGGGGACCCTGGCGGTCTGATCCCCGGCTGCAGAAGCTGGCTTTTGGGACGTGGAACGTCACCTCTCTGGTGGGGAAGGAACCGGAGCTAGTGTGCGAGGCTGAGAGGTTTCGGCTAGAAATAGTCGGCCTCACCTCGACGCATGGCTCTGGTTCCGGAACCAGTCTCCTTGAGAGGGGCTGGACGTACTTCCACTCTGGAGTTGCCCACGGTGAGAGGCGCCAGGCAGGAGTGGGCATACTTGTTGCCCCCCATCTTGGCGCCTGCACGTTGGGGTTTACCCCGGTGAACGAGAGGGTAGCCTCCCTCCGCCTACGGGTGGGGGGACGGGTTCTGACTGTTGTCTGTGCTTACGGGCCGAACAACAGTTCAGATTACCCACCCTTCTTGGAGTCCTTAGAGGGGGTACTGGAGAGTGCCCCTCCTGGGGACTCCCTTGTTCTGCTGGGGGACTTCAACGCTCACGTGGGCAATGACAGTGAGACCTGGAGGGGCGTGGTTGGGAGGAACGGCCCCCCTGATCTGAACTCGAGTGGTGTTCTGTTGTTGGACTTCTGTGCTCGTCACGGTCTGTCCATCACGAACACCATGTTCGAGCATAAGGGTGTCCATACGTGCACTTGGCACCAGGACACCCTAGGCCGCAGTTCGATGATCGATTTTGTCGTCGTTTCATCGGATCTGCGGCCGTATGTCTTGGACACTCGGGTGAAGAGAGGGGCGGAGCTGTCCACTGACCACTACCTGGTGGTGAGTTGGCTCCGGTGGTGGGGGAGGAAGCCGGTCAGACCTGGCAGGCCCAAACGTGTAGTGAGGGTCTGCTGGGAACGTCTGGCGGAGTCCCCTGTGAGACGGAGCTTCAACTCCCACCTCCGGCAGAACTTCGAACACGTTCCGGGGGAGGTGGGGAACATGGAGTCTGAGTGGACCATGTTCCGTGCCTCCATGGCCGAGGCGGCTTATCGGAGCTGTGGCCGCAAGGTCGTTGGTGCCTGTCGTGGCGGCAACCCCCGAACCCGTTGGTGGACACCTTCGGTGAGGGATGCTGTCAAGCTGAAGAAGGAGTCCTATGGGGTCTTTTTGGCCTGTGGGACTCCAGAAGCAGCTGATGGGTACCGGCGGGCGAAGCGGCATGCGGCTCGGGTGGTCGCTGAGGCCAAAACTCGGGCGTGGGAGGAGTTTGGCGAGGCCATGGAGAAAGACTTCCGCACGGCTTCGAGGCGATTCTGGTCCACCATCCGGCGTCTCAGGAGGGGGAAGCAGTGCAGCACCAACACTGTTTACAGTGGGGATGGTGTGCTGCTGACCTCGACTGGGGATGTTGTGGGTCGGTGGGCGGAATACTTCGAAGACCTCCTCAATCCCACCAACATGCCTTCTGTTGAAGAAGCTGAGCCTGTGGACCCTGGGTTGGGCTCTCCAATCTCTGGGGACGAAGTCGCCGAGGTGGTCAAAAAACTACTCGGTGGCAGGGCCCCGGGGGTGGATGAGATCCGCCCGGAGTTCCTTAAGGCTCTGGATGTTGTAGGGTTGTGTTGGCTCACACGACTCTGCAATATCGCATGGACATCGGGGGCAGTTCCTCTGGATTGGCAGACCGGGGTGGTGGTCCACCTGTTTAAAAAGGGGGACCGGAGGGTGTGCTCCAATTACAGAGGGGTCACACTCTTAAGCCTCCCTGGAAAGGTCTATTCAGGGGTCCTGGAGAGGAGGGTCCGTCGGATAGTCGAACCTCGGATTCAGGAAGAGCAGTGTGGTTTTCGTCCTGGTCGTGGAACACTGGACCAGCTCTATACCCTCAGCAGGGTCCTGGAGGGTGCATGGGAGTTCGCCCAACCAGTCTACATGTGTTTTGTGGACTTGGAGAAGGCGTTCGACCGTGTCCCTCGGGGGGCCTTGTGGGGGGTTCTCCGGGAGTATGGGGTACCGGGCCCTTTGATACGGGCTGTAAGGTCCCTGTATGACCGGTGTCAGAGTCTGGTCCGCATTGCCGGCAGTAAGTCGGGCTCGTTTCCGGTGAGAGTTGGACTCCGCCAAGGCTGCCCTTTGTCACCGATTCTGTTCATTACTTTCATGGACAGAATTTCTAGGCGCAGCCGAGGTGTTGAGGGGATCCGTTTTGGTGGCCTTAGGATCGCATCTCTGCTTTTTGCGGATGATGTGGTCCTGATGGCTTCATCAGATCGTGATCTGCGGCTCTCGCTGAAACGGTTCGCGGCCGAGTGTGAAGCGGCCGGGATGAGGCTCAGTGCCTCCAAATCCGAGGCCATGGTCTTGAGCCGGAAAAGGGTAGAGTGCCTTCTCCGGGTCAGGGGGGTCGTTCTGCCTCAAGTGGAGGAGTTTAAGTATCTGGGGATCTTGTTCACGAATGAGGGAAGAAGGGAGCGGGAGATCGACAGGCGGATTGGGGCGGCGTCTGCCGTGAAGCGGGCGCTGTACCGGTCCGTCGTGGTGAAGAGAGAGCTGAGTCAAAAGGCGAAGCTCTCGATTTACCGGTCGATCTACGTTCCCACCCTCATCTATGGTCATGAGCTTTGGGTCATGACCGAAAGAACGAGATCACGGATACAAGCGGCCGAAATGGGTTTCCTCCGCAGGGTGGCCGGGCTCTCCCTTAGAGATAGGGTGAGAAGCTCGGTCATCCGGGAGGGACTCAAAGTAGAGCCGCTGCTCCTCCACGTCGAGAGGAGCCAGTTGAGGTGGCTCGGGCATCTGGTCAGGATGCCTCCTGGACGCCTCCCTGGTGAGGTGTTCCGGGCACGTCCCACCGGGAGGAGGCCCCGAGGAAGACCCAGGACTCGCTGGAGGGACTATGTCTCTCGGCTGGCCTGGGAACGCCTTGGGGTTCCCCCGGAGGAGCTGGAAGAAGTGGCTGGGGAGAGGGAAGTCTGGGCCTCCCTTCTGAAGCTGCTGCCCCCGCGACCCGATCCCGGATAAGCGGAAGAAAATGGATGGATGGATGGATGGATGGATGTTGAGACATTAGAACAGCGTATGATTACAACCCTGGGGGAGTTTGAGGAAAAGTTAGTTCAGTGTTTACATCGACGTGATGATAGGTGGAAGGTAGAGGTAGAGAAATTGAAGCGCGCCTATCGATCTACTACTACCCGACCCCTAATCAGGGCTGAACGGGAGTTGGACTTTTCTGCTGTTCAAAGGACACCTAAGATGGCACCTTCTACAGTGCAGGCACCACTAATGTATACTTCAACTTGTCAGAGGCCACCAACATCTCATTCAACACAACTGGCTTCATATAGGCAAAGTGGAGATAATCAAAGTGCATGCTATGGCGACCAAGATCAACCAGCACGAGGGCTTTCCGAAGAGCTGCCAGCTGTACCACCTTCTAGTAGGGGAATATCTACCCTTCACATGGCTGTACCTCTCACTTCTGGTAGAACAGCAGTAGTTTATGCCAAACCTCCCATCCACATGGACTTTCCCACATTTGGAGAGGCACGAGAGGTAGCAGATGTGCTGAACTTTATTGACCAGTGTGAAACATTCCTGTCTGTGAGACCACTCTCTGACCCTGAATTAATTGGGGCTTTGGCCGGTGTCTTAAAAGGACCCGCTCACAGCTGGTGGTGTGTAGCCAAGAATCAAATCCAGAACTGGATGGATTTTAAGGAAGCCTTCTATGCTGCATTTCTCCCCCCAGATTACCTCTCAGAGGTGGAAGAAAAACTTCGAGATATGGTGCAGTTACCTGAGCAGTGCCTGAGAGACTTTGCCTTCGACTATCGCGCATTGTGCTTGAGGTGGAAACCTGATATCTCTGAAGCCGAGCTTGTGAGAAGGATCCTAAATAACTGTAATCCTAAACTGGCTGGTTGCCTCCGAGGAACTGTCACCACCATGGATCAGCTGGTTACAGTAGGGTCCCAAGTAGAAAGAGACTGTGCAGGAGCAAAGGCCTATTGGGGGAAGGTTGACCAACAAAAGTCCAAAGGCAAAGCTTCAGCAAAACCACCATCTAAAGGGAACTTCAGAAGACCAGCAGATGTAGTGTCTGTTGTTCAACGAGGGCCGAGGCTGGCGTCCTCACTTTTATATGTTCCTGTAGAGATCAGAGACAAGAAATATTATGCTGTCTTGGATACAGCCTGCACTTTTACACTAATGAGGCATAGCCAGTGGCGGGAAATGACCCGGACAGATGAACATTTAAAACAAGCTGACAACCAAATGTTTGCCCTTGCTAATGGGAAAACATACAGCGCCATGGGCAAAACAACTATTCTCTATTGCTGGCATGGCATGATGTGGTCGTTGGACACTTTTGTGGTTGAAGATACTAACCTCACATTTCCCATTATTCTAGGCCTGGATTTTTTGACGAAAACATCAACCATCATCAACTTAGGTGACCACACCTATGGAGTCAAAGGCCCTAGAGGTTATTCATTTCACCCTTTTGTTGCTCCACCACCGAGCAATTTCACTGAGTGTCCTAGCCCATCTCCTCTGAGTCTGATCGTGGCTCTGCCCATTAAGGACACAGATGACTTCCCAGTGATAAGAGGACTAGCGGATTTGAAACAAACCCCCGAAGTTACTCAACTTCTTCAAGCCTGGCCAACAGTGTGCTCTGATACGTTGGGAAAAACATCAATGGAAGTGCATCACATTTACACCACAGATGAGGTGCCAGTTCGATCTAGAGCCTACAGGGTGTCACCCTTTAAACGACAGATAATCAAAGAGCATATTGAAAAAATGCTTCAAGATGGCATCATCGAGCCCTCTCAATCCTCCTGGGCATCACCTGTGGTCCTCGTCCCAAAACCAGACAAGTCATTTAGGTTTTGTGTGGATTACAGGGCCTTAAATGCAAAAACTCGCCAGGATGCTTACCCCATGCCTCTGATTCATGAGTTGCTGGAATCCATGAATGGAGCTTCAGTGTTCAGCACATTGGACTTAAAATCAGGGTACTGGCAAATGGCAGTGGCTGAAGAAAGTAAAGCCAAGACAGCCGTAATAACACCTTTTGGGCTGTATCAGTTTAAATCTATGCCTTTTGGACTGAAAAATGCAGGTGCCTCATTTCAGAGGCTCATGGAACGAGTGCTTGGAGAGTTGAGAGGAAAAGTGTGTTTTGTCTACATCGACGATGTGATCATTTTCTCTCCCTCACCTGAACAACATATGAAAGATTTGGAGGCAGTTTTTGCCAAATTACATCACGCAAATTTGACCCTCAATTTGGGAAAATGCAACTTTTTTCAATCAGAGCTCAAGTTTTTGGGTCACATAGTGTCTGGGAGGGGGGTTCAAGTAGATGCAAGTAAAAGCTTGGCCATCACAAATTACCCTGAACCAGCAGATAAGAAATCGCTTCAGCGATTCTTGGGGCTAGTGGGCTGGTACCACAAATTCATTGCCCATTTTGCTGACATAGCTGCACCTTTATACCATCTACTTAAAAAAGACAGCAAGTGGGAATGGAGTCCAGACAGCCAGCAGGCCTTTGAAAAGTTAAAACAGGCCCTGGTGGAGGCCCCTATACTTGTGCAGCCTGACTTCCAACTGCCGTTTGAGATACACACAGATGCCAGTGATGTAGGCCTCGGCGCAGTACTTGTGCAAATGACACCTGAGGGCGAGCGGGTCATTGCCTATGCGTCTAGATCTCTGAGGGGTGCGGAGTGTAATTATTCAACCTCAGAGAAAGAGTGCCTGGCTGTAGTGTGGGCAGTTGAGAAGTGGCGGCATTTTATAGAAGGATCCGAATTCACGCTATATACTGACCACGCAGCATTGACTTGGGCATTCAATTGTCCAAAGGCATCCTCTCGTTTGACCCGGTGGGTGCTTCGGCTGCAAGAATATCACTTCAAAGTTCAATACAGAAAAGGGCTACATAATTTGGTTCCTGACGCACTGTCAAGAGCAGTGTATAAAACCGACATGGCGTACGTTGCAGCAGTCATGTCCAAATCTGAATCAGAGTTGCCTTTGTCACTGGCTGAAATCAAAATGGCTCAGGAGAAAGATTCTACTCTGCTTGCCATGGTCCAGACGTCTGCTGATAAAGACCCCAACGGAATAGGGTTCTGTCAAGTACAGGATGTCTGGTACAGGAAGTCCATTATCAAGAACCAAGGTGAAAAGTTTCAGCTGGTCGTACCCAAGTCTATGATAAATCAGTTTCTAAGTTACTTCCATGATCATCCTCTAAGCGGGCACCTAGGGAAATTAAAAACCCTGTTAAGGATACTGGAAGTAGCCTGGTGGCCCTCAGTCAGAAAAGATGTCTGGGCCTACATTAAAGCCTGTGTCACCTGCCAAAAATATAAACCTGACAACAAAAAGCCTGCAGGGCTCATGCAGCCTACCCCAGTAACCGAAGCATGGGAGAAGATCGGGGTTGACCTGATGGGTCCTCTACCTCGCAGCAAGAATGGAAATAAATACCTGCTAGTGATCATCGACTATTTTACCAAGTGGATAGAGGTGTTTCCACTCAAAGACAGCAAAGCTCAGAAAATTACCAGCATCTTGAAGAATGAAATATTTACCCGCTTTGGTGTCCCTCAAGAGTTGGTATCAGATCGGGGCCCACAGTTTACAAGCCATGAGATGGAAAAGTTCTGCCGCACATGGGGGGTGATTCAAAAGTTCACTACAAGTTATCATCCTCAAGCCAATCTCACTGAAAGGTCAAACCGAACAATAAAGACCATGATCGCCTCCTTTGTGGGAGAACACCATTCCAACTGGGACCAATGGATCCAAGAGTTTCGGTTTGCCATCAATGCCGCTCAGCATGAGACAACTGGAAGGTCTCCTGCAGAGCTCACTCTGGGTCGACCTCTCAAAGGCCCATTGGAGAGAATCATTAGTCACTCTCCTAGCCCTCAACAGATGCCCTATAAACTTCTGGATAGACATAAAGAAATGACTGAACAGGTTAAGCGGAAGATAGGGTTGAACCAGGTCAGACAAGCTAAGTATTATAATGCCCGTAGGAGAAGTGTACAGCTCTTTCCGGGAGACTTAGTCTGGGTTCGGACTCATCCCCTCTCCAAAGCTACTGACAAGTTTTCCTCTAAGTTAGCGCCTAAATGGTCAGGTCCAGCAGTAGTGAGGAAGCAACTGGGTCCTGTGAATTACCAGATACAGTGGACAGACCAGAATAGAAAAACGGATACGGTAAATGTGGTGAACTTAAAACCCTATTATGGAGTTCAGGTCCAGGTGCCTCCGGCAGGGGGGGGGGGGGGGGATCTGTAACATCACACTAAAATAAAGTATCCTGAAAAAAAAAACGTAACCTTCGAGAATGAAACATGAGTTAATGAAATACTCTTAATTTTTTCTGTATTGATATGTACACAAGGATGTCTTGTATGTATGTATTTTATTTGTAAAAGTCCACGGAGTAAAAAATATCTGGGTCACAACTTTTACCGGAACTTATAAAAGGAACAAGAGACAATTGGTTTGAGAGAGAGAAGTGGGTGTGGCAGCACGTGGAGAAAGGACGCCGAGCGACGGTCCGGGGAGCTCGAGAAATTAGCCCGGAGATACATGATCGTTGGAGGAAAAGCGTTGCCTGATCAACGACTGAAGGAATAAAAAGTCTTCTGGAGGCCGGATAGAGCCACACGGAGCGATAACCGGACCCGATGCGCTCGCGCTCCAGGCCTGATGAAGGGATCCGCCAAGGAACACAAACGCCGTCCGGGTGAGACCCTTCCATGTTTTTTTCATTGTTTTTTTTATGTGCACGAAGACTAATACATTTTTTGGGCCCCAACGTTGTTTTTTCTGCGCGAACGGAACTTTTTTTTTGATGGACTAATTATGGACTTTTCGAAGGATTATTATTGATGCAATATCTTCTTTTGATTGATGGACAGTCTGGGGTAATGATTTGGGGTGGGGTTGTTTATCTGTAAAAAATTAAAGAGTGACTGTTATAATGCTATGATGCAAAGAAATAGATGATTGATTATTAAATGTAGCGGGCAACTCGTAGCCGCATCAGTAAGCCGACGTGTCCCATCTTTCCTTTTATTGAAATCATATCGTTTTCTAGCGTTAATTAAGAAAAGCTACAACCATACTCATTTCTGAAGTTCTATAAAAATCAAGTCAAAGAACTCTCTTGAGCGTGTGCAATTCGCGTTTAGACGAGGATTTGTTACAAGTTTCCTGTGACATCAAGATGTAACCCCTATAAAGCTATGAAAAGATGCCACCATTGTCCTCCTGTTCTCACATAAGACATTCGTCAACATTATTAACATGTTCCTATTGCTTATTGTTTTTAGACTTTTCATTAACTGCTTCGTTGAAAGGAATAAAATGAACTAATTTAAAACCGGCACCACCCTGAAAAGCTGTGAAAGGCATTATTGTTATCCTCCTCTTACAGCCGTGCAAGTTCCACTGGTACTTTATAATTAAGAAAAAATTAAAATGATACATTAATGTATAATTAAACAAAATAACATTACACAATTATACAACTTTATTCAAAGAAAAATGAAAAAAATGATGTTTCTCACTTCAAAATCAGTTATTTTTGTTCTGAAGTCCTACATCTTAAAATTACACTTTACAAATTGACTTTTTATGATGCTAATAATATGTTTACAAATGGCCAAAGCTCACAATAGCACACAGCGGCTTTCAAAAGTATTTATATCCTTTGAACATTTCCATATTTTGTCATATTGCAACCAAAAACCTAAGTATGTCATTTTAATTTTAGCCAGGAACCACAGATGAGTGACGAACATGGCTGGCAAACAGTGACATAGCAATGACTGAGTGTGACTGTAATTACTATATCCATCGGTGAAGAATGGAGGAGACGGGTAAGACTAAATAGACAGGGGATAACAAGGGACAAATGGAAACAATCAAGGGCAAAAAACAAACACACAGGGACTAAATTAATCAAAAATGCACAGAAAACCCACAACATCACACTTCGAGAAAATGGGGCTGAACTCTTGTGCACAGCACACTTTTCAGTATTAGATTTGTAAAAAAAAAAAAAGAGAAGGTTTTGAATCATTGTTACATTTTCTTTCTACTTCACAATTGTGCACCACTTTGTGTTGGTCTTTCACATAAAATTCCAATGAAATAGATTCATGTTACTGGTTGTAATGTGGGCAAAAAATTGAAAAATTCAAAGGGTATGAATACTTTTGCACTGTAACGTGACATCATCAGACAATATGTCTTTATCGTCATAGTATTACACATCTATTGCTTGGAACAAATGTGGCCCCGTAAGATCACAAAGAATCATTTTCCCTGACAATAGACCACGTTAATGCATGAAAAAATCATGTCTGTTTGACAACAGTAACTTTCGCAAATCTGTTGTTTGCATTAAAGTACATATAAATTCAAGGTGTAGACTTTCCATTGTTGCACCAACAATGTTCCATTGTTCCATTGTCCCAACCAACTAGGCAAACCAGAATAAACAACAGTCACACGCTGCTGTAGAAAAACAACAGCAGTGATCATAGTTCCCAGACAACACTTTCCTTACGCAGTAGAGCAGCTGATCAGTCTTCAGGTGGCTTTGCTGTGATCTCTTTTCTGTCAGCATGGAAGGTCAGTTTTGCTTTCATTCTATCTGTTCCTGCTCTGAACATCATACTGTATTTTGCATTTGATTGATTAACATTGATCAGCTTGGTTGGGTTATATGTTAACTTTCATGGTCTTGACTGACAGATTTAAAACTGTTGAAAGCACAGTGAAGGCATTTACCTGCAATCAGCTGAATATGGTGTTACATTGTAATGTACTGGTTTGTAAGATTTTCACTGACTTATTTTTAGGCTTTTAGTGTTGTTCTTAAATTAATAATAATAAAATAAATCTTTGTCTTATCTTTGTATATGATTCCTGTTTGAAGTGTGTTTTTATGAGAGCATGCTTTCACTTCTGTTTGTATTTATTTATTTTAATTTCCTGGTGTTGTAATCCCTTCAAAGTTTACTGTTTTATTGTTTACCAGTGAGTGGAGATTTTCTTATTTTATGTTCTGAATGTGTTTTTATAATAAAGAATTAAACATTGTATCCAAGTGAAAATGTGTGAAAATGTTTGCTGAGGATTTATCAGATCAGTGTTTGGACTACTCCCATGCTCGGGTAACATCTCCCCATATATCAAGAAAAACAAATAAAAGAATAAAATATCCGCTTTTTCAAGTTAAAAAAAACTGCAACCTTTCTCGGTTCGAAGACCACTACTGTCATTTTGTATTTCTTAAACTCAGTCGTTTACTGAGCAGTGCGTTAATTGAAAAGCTTCAATTCAAATATGTGTCTCTTGTATTTATCTTGTCTTCCAGTGCCGGACTCAAAGAGAATTGTTCTTCTGGGGAAAACTGGATGCGGCAAAAGCAGCTTGGGAAACACCATATTTGGAGAGGAAGTCTTCAAGATCAGCCACTTGCCCGTTTCCGAACTAAATCTGTCTCAAGGGGAAACCAGACCAGTTAATGGCAGGAACCTCACTCTGATTGACAGTCCCGGTCTTTTTGACACCTGTGACTCTGAAGTCATGCTTAAGAAGGAGATCCTGAGGTGCATCACAGAGTGCGCTCCCGGACCTCATGCTTTCCTCATCGTTCTTAAAGTGGATAAATTCACAAAGCAGGAGAAAGACGTCATCAGAGAAATATGCAGACACTTCTCTGAAGAGGCTCTGAAATTTGCTGCTGTTGTCTTCACCCATGGAGATCAGCTCCCAGAGGGAAGGAGGATCGAGGACTTTGTCCAGCACAACGAAGAACTGA
Source organism: Poecilia picta (assembly GCA_033032245.1). Taxonomy (NCBI): domain Eukaryota; kingdom Metazoa; phylum Chordata; class Actinopteri; order Cyprinodontiformes; family Poeciliidae; genus Poecilia; species Poecilia picta. The sequence continues at coordinate 6,852,357 of CM065370.1, read as the reverse complement.
GAGACCTGGTGAAAAACTGTGGAGGCAGGTGCCATGTTGTAGACAATAAATACTGGAACCGTAATACAGGAGACAATTATAGGAACAAAAAGCTCCAAGTGGCAGAATTACTGAGTACAATTGATAAGATTAGTGAAGCAAATGATGGCAAGTTTTACACCAATGAGATGCTGCAAGCAGTGATAAACCAAATAGAGGTGGAGGAGGCAAATATGAAGCACTCATCAACTAACCAATCATCAGAGGAAACTAGAAACAAAGCTAAAGGAAGTGTGTTTAATTCCTTGTTGTGTCAGCTAGTGGGCACTGCTACAGGTGCATTGTTGGGAGCATTCCTTGGTGTGACCAAGCACATTAAACTCTTACTAAGTGGGTGGGAACATTCAAATGTTCCACCACAAGCATCTGTCCAAAGCCCGACGGTGCTTTCTGACGCTGCTATAAGTGAAGTCATGAGGGGAGTCTGGACAGGATACAATGCAGGTGCAGAAGCAAACACTGTACGGGAGGCATTTAGTGAAACCATGAAAGCTGTTTGGCATCAGAGCATCAAGACGGACTCAAGTGTAAAAAGAGAGCAAAAGGAGAAAGACTCAGAGAGTTAAGGAAAGGCAGAAACAGATTAATTTTATGTGTTTGAACATGTTAAATGTGAATACAAGTATAAAACCTTCTGATTTTATCTCTTGACAGAATCATATACATATATGCTGCAAAGTTGAAAATAATAATCTGTGAAAATCATGGGAAATAATATGTTGCAATAATATTTACTTTTTATTTGATTCTGTTTACCTAACGAGGTCTACGAGTCTACAAGTGTTGTAGACATACTTAGCCACCAGGGGGAGCTAAAGCGCATGAAAAGCCTGGGTGTAAAGAGAGGAAGAACAAGGCGACTGAGCTGCTTTGTTGTTGTTTATGACCTGCAGATATAAAGTCATGCTAGAGAAAATAATTTGTTTTGTGTGAATTTTGAAAAAACAGACTAATCAAAGAGGAAAAATGTTTTAAAATACAACTGAATATTCAGTGAGTTTGCTGATATGTACATACATATTGAAACACTGTGATATTACTTCTCATCTGTGGAATTTCTCAATTTTGCACTAATTTGAGAAATAGTTTTTTTATTTGTTTGAAACAAACCTTAGAATGTGCTTAACAATTTTATGAAATTTCCTTTGACATGAGAGACATGAGAAAATAATGTTTTTTTTTCATGTTTTTCTTCACTGTTTTTATCTTCTAGAATAAAATATAAACCTTAAACTAAGGTTTCATTTTGAATCTGTCTTATTTGCTGTACAACCTTTTTATACCATAAGAACTGAAAACCATATTTTTGATCATAAGTCGGAAATAACATTGGAATGTCAACATCCCAGACAGAAACATTATTGAATTCACAAGAACTGTCTATTTTTAAAATAAATAAATATTAAATGAAAAACAAAACTTTCTTTTTAGCTTTTTTTTGTGGCCAAATAAAATACATATTTTATATATATTCAGAAAAATGTGAATATAAAGGCTGTATACTGTAAACAGTACAGATTAAAAATAAGTCATATTTTATTTGAGCCTCCCGTATCTCTGCAGTGTTTAAAATCCTTCAAGTTTATACCAGGGGAAAACCAAAGTTTACAGAATAAACAGCGCCTCCTGGAGTCTATAGATAGTGGTTGCAGAAGTAGGTGCACTTTTACTGAATGTTAAAGCCTTTGCTTCTTTTTTTATTTCAGTTTTGGTCACAAAACACTTGTCTCCAGAAATGCATCATGGACAGGTTGCCAGCATCGAAGCAATGGAGAGACAAAGGACAGACAGCAATGCATGCAATTGTATCAGAGGGGAAGTTAAAGAAACCAATTAATGTAACAATCATGTTTATGAACTTTTGGAGAAAGTTGGAATCTCTAGACCAGGATTCAAACCAAACACACTCTTGCTACATAGCAACGTTGCTAACAAGTGCAACCACTGTGCAGCCCAAATTACAATACAATGTTCACAATTAATATTCAGGGAAAAGAAGGACTGAAAAGTTTATTGTTGTTTTCTTTATAAAGGAAGGTGACAGGCTTTGTGGGACAACAGTGTCACAAAGTTTCTCTTCAGAGCTGTTCCGGTTATTTACCTTATCAGATGGGCCACAGTTTGGAAAGTTAATAAAACAGAATTTGCCTCGCAAGTTACAGCTCATGTGATTGTCACGTTGTTGACAATAAATACAGGACCTGTGGAGCGAAAGAGCAGCATCAGAATCCTGAGAATAACTGATAAATGTGGGACATTATGTAATATTCTAATGTGTTGCTATTTCAACAGATGCAGGGAGCCTTGTGCTACCACACATTTCACAGTACAAACTTTAAAAACCTGTTGAATAAAATCAATATTGTGCGTAGCTCCATATATATATATATATATATCCATATATGTATATATAAATAAAACATTTACATGTAAATAACTTATTATCAAAGAAAAAAAATTATATCACCCCTAATTTGTGATTATGAAGTGATCACTATGACATATTCAGAATTTTTAAAACTTACAAAAATGTATTCACTTTATTGTAAAACAATATTCCCCAGCCAGCTAAAGCACTAGACATGGTGAAGTACTTCAGTGAGTTATGTATGCATATAATACAGCTACACCTAATCTCCCACGGAACACATCTGCAAATCAGATTATTCTATAGATCATTGCGCTGGTTCATTAAAACAATATGCTTGCAACATGCACTTTATGCTTCCTTCTGCTGGAAGGGTTTATGGAGATTCTGGTTTCATTTTCCAGTAAGTCACTGTCAAAAGATGTGAGATGCTGACTCATTGACCATGGTGTTACTGTGCTCTAAAGGGCAGCAAACCGGCCTGACATGATTGTCAAGAGGAATTTGAGTCGACAAACCCATTATCCATAAAGGTTATCAAAACAACCTTTCTCTGTACCATATCCAACAAACTTCCTGAAAACTGCAAAAAAAGCTTTTAGTTTTGATTTCCTTTAAATCAAGACTAAAAGCCCAGCTGTTTATTGATGAGTTTTAACCATCATAAATGAAACACTGATTAACATTTTGATGTATAATGACAGCACTGAGCAAAATGTAGTTACCTTGTGTTGTTTTTATAAAGCACTCTTAGCTGCCTCATTGCTGAAATGGGCTATAAAAATAAACTTGAATAATTTATTAAACTCTTAGTTGAGTAAGATATTTTGAAAGTGTTTTATTGGAAATATTTCGGGGTTGGTTTCCTCCGGTGACATTCCGATTAAGGGTTATTAAGAAAAAGAAAAAAAACTTTTACTGATATGACCGCTGTGACGCCTCTCTGTTATCTTCACTGTTGCCACTAGGCGGCGCAGCTCTGCAGTACAGTACATTTCAGACGTCTCGTCGTTTCATAAGGGAGCCCATACTGTCAGGGATTCGAACCTGAAACCATAACTATGGCGGACAATTACCAGTACCCCGTTTTTTTCGAGTCTCACAGGCTTCATTCGGAGCAGAACAAAAAGAGAACCGAGAGGTTTTTCCGTTTACACAGACGGTCCGGCGGAGGAGACTGCGGTCCATTAACGAGAGTGACGGATAACGTCTACAGTATAGCGTTCAAACATCAGAAAGGTACAGAAACTAAGACTTTCTTTTGCTGTTTGTGTTGTGACTTTGCTTTAAGAAGCATGGGGACCTATAACATGTCCTTCAAAACGTATGTGAAAGAAAAATGCGGAAACTATTTTTATTGTTGTGTTGTTATTAAAGTTGTTATTAATATTGTAGTAGCATATAGTCTGTATATTCTTCGACTTTGACAAATGGAAACGGGAAATTTATCTGAAAAGTGACATAACTCAGGTTCCAAACGCCATAAAGAGCAGCTGAAAAACTGACAGAGTGGCAAAAAAACAATGGACTGTAAAAGATAATCTAAAACAAACACAGTTACACTGATATAAAGCTTAGTAAACTGTTTTTTCACCTAACGAAAACTACTGCATAACATGATTGATTCAGAATGATACTGAAACACAAGTAGGGATGTAAATAATCAAGCTGGAGCAAATATTAAAATATACTGAGTCTTATTGGTGTATTACTCAGAAAAATGTTCATTGCACATCCACACAGGTGATAATAAAAGGTAGAAATTTGGGATTAGTAACCAACATTTTGTTTATGCAGGTGTCGATTATTAGAAATGTATATTCCAATGTCCTAAAATGCTTAGCAGTTTAAAGTATTCTACAACCTTATGATTATTTCAGTTTCTACACACAACAAAATTCTGTTATGTAATTAAAAGAAGACAAACCCAAAGAGTGAGTTGTCAGGCAGTGTACTGTAATATAGCTTGGTAATCATTATGCCAATATTACTCAAGCATAGAGATAATCTCTGTTTCTCTTTCCAGTCATTAGTTTTAAAGGGATAGTTCAAGATTTTTTGTAAGTGGAGCTCTGGGTAAAGGTAATAAACTGCAAAATCTAACATATTGTTGTTTGCACAGATAAAGATTAGTTGTTGCTGGAGGTGGAGTGTGATACTTATGTGACCAGTTACTTGGTTACATAAGGATCAAGTAATTGATCCTCATGTGACTCAACTAAATTATATTTCAACCATGAAACAATCTTGGTCTCTAGAGTTTCACGTGAAACTCAGCACTGGTTCCTTATTTGCATTGGTTATTTCCATATAGAACTTCCGCTCATCCAAGATCCAAACTAATATAATTTTATTACACACGCATGCACACACAGACATGAATATAATTTTTTATGCATGCATGAATTTCTGATGCTTTGTGCTGTAGAGCAACAGGAAGTGTTGAAGAGATCTAAGCATGTCGTTGAGCTCACTGACGGTCGTCTGGAGTTCAGTGTCAGGGACAACCTGTCACCTCCCAGCTCGTCACATGACACCACCGCTGCAGCGCCAGCAGAGGTCAGCACTATATTTCCTTCTGGGTTTCTAATTCGACAGAACAAACATGAAAGGGGGCCTATAGGATGTCTTATAACCTGCTAAATGTCTGATCCACGTCTCAATTCCTCATCTTTTTCTTTCAGGAGGTGTTAAAAAATAAATAGCACATCAGTTTTGAAAAATACAGTAGACTGATGTTTGATAAGCACTGAATAATTAGAATTTTGCTTTATCATAGAGACACCTAAATAGTTAACACACTTGAACTTTGAGCATGATAAATGGCCAAGCTGAAGGCCAGCTTATTTCTCATCCATCCATCCATCCATCCATCCATCCATCCATCCATCCATCCATCCATCCATCCATCCATCCATCCATCCATCTATCCATCCATCCATCCATCCATCCATCCATCCATCCATCCATCCATCCATCCATCCATCCATCCATCCATCCATCCATAAGCTTGGGTTGCCTACAGCTTAGCCTGAAAAGATGACCCAAGAAAGTAATCTTTAATAATTACTGTGGAATTTCCATAAACTAATAATTACCAACCTATTGACTGATGGTATAAAAGCCTGGGTGAAGGTCTTGTGTTATGAGTTTGCTGTATTTTACTTGTTTGGTGATAGTAAAGTAAAATAGGAAGAAGAGTGACAAAAAAAGCTGTTAATGTTCAAAGAAAAGACTTTTAGAATGGTACAATATTATTCCAGTTATACTAGAAAATCTAGTTATATTTATGCCATGATTTTTACATGGGACCCTTCCTGTATCTATTTACTTTGTAAATTCTACTATTGTTGTGCTTTCAACAGAGCCAGCAGTCCATTCCTCACCTAACTGATGCTGTGGGTGAAGCTAGTGGCTGGAAAGGAGAGGAAGACCAGCAGTGTGATGATACTCCGGTCCATTTTGATGAAAATCCAGATGAGTTTGAAGCTCAATACTACAGAGGAGAAGACAGCAGATCGAGGACCTCAGGTGTGGGAGCTCTGGTGAACGCAGAGTTATTGGGTGTAGATGAGGAGCCACGTTTCGGTGAGAACTCTGGAAAGGTTGTGAGCGCCATGCAAAAAACATCTGACAAGTGGCTTCTGGGGCAAAGTGCTGCCTACAGTACAGGACGCGAAGATTCACTTGGAAGGGAGTTTGATTCTGCTGGACAAAATGTAGCAAGAGGAGCCACAGCTGGAGCTTCCAAAGATCTCGTCCAGGTTGAGATTGTTCAGGGGACCATTGAAAGCCAACAGGTGAGAATTAATGTTAAAAAGTTTCTTGTCTCTTTAAGAGAATTGATTATTGGAGTGGTACATGACTGTTAGCAGTAAGCTATTTTAGTACATGCCAATTTGTAACCTTTGGTTTTGAATTGTTTTTAGACAGATGCAGTGGTATCTCCAATGGTCTTCAACGATCCTCTGTCTACCCGTGTTGGAAACATTCTCAGTAAAGCAATTGGTCCTCGTGTGACTCAAAGGGTTAAACAGAAGTCACAAGATAAAATATGGCCTGGTGACTTCATACTAGAGGAAAATCTGACTGGAGTTCCTTTTGGTGCCGTGTTCTTCCTCAACCTTGTTCAGTGGGATGGAGAAGACAATGGAGCCGCGGTTCAGGTGAGACAACTCAGCATTTTTACTACAATTAATCTCTCCAGATCAGTTAAAAATAATCTTCAGCTTGTTTCTAATACTAATTTGTGCAGGTTCTCCGACTGGGCATCAACCAAATTCTGACTTCCTGTGAGAGCAAAGGGTTTGGATCTGTAGCAATACCTGCACTTGGGGCTGGCATTGCTCTGTGTTTCCCAATCATTGTAGTAGCCAGGGTTTTACTGGAGGAGGTCTCTAAATTTGAACAGGAGAGAACCACCAGCTCACCACTTCAAGTTCTCCTTGTTCTACCAGATCAAGAGGGTTGGGAGGTAAAGTACAATAAACATATTTTTTTTCTTAAGTAATTCACAACAGAAGGGTTGTTAACTGTTAAAAAATAAAATATTAGCTAATGCATAATTATGTTTTATTTATTATATATATATAATTTTTTTGCTGATCATATCTAAGACAATGTTCACCTTCTTGTCTGATTCTCACAATTGCTTTGGTGTAAGAACGATCAAACATTTCTAAACACATTGTAGACAGGGTTTATGAAAGAACTAAGATGGTTGTTGCTGAATAAAGATGGGGCAAATTATTTTGCAACCTTTGTAATAAATGTTGGATGTCATTTGGTTTAGGTATCTGTAAATGAAAATGACTATAATTTCGGCAATAAAGTGTATGTCTGTATTGGAGAGGTGAGGTGGATGCTTTAGGTTATTACTTGTGCTAAATTTGAATATCTTGTCTCTACAGATCTTCAAGTGTGTAGAAGAAGGTCTGAAGTACAACAGATCTCCTGAAAAATGATCAGGGTGGGTAGAGAACTGTAAGATTTAAATTAAATTTGTTTTCAGTCAGGAAGATCAAATAAATATGAGAAAGCAAGAAAATAAATGACAGTACTGATAGGTTCAAAGATATATTTTGTATTCATATCCTCAATCTCAATCTTTTCTCCAGACTCCAGTCCAACAAGGATCGTTCTTCTGGGGAAAACTGGAATTGGGAAAAGTCACCTAGCTAACACCATCCTGGGGGAGGAAGTTTTTACTTCATGCCATTCACCTAATGCAGGAACAAGAAGATGTCAATCAGAGACCAGAGCCGTCAATGGCAGACGCCTCACTTTGATCGACACGCCTGGTTTCTTTGACACTGACAGGTCGAAAGAGGAGCTGAAGCCAGAGATAATGCGTTGCCTCACAGAATGCGCACCTGGACCGCACGTCTTTCTCATTTTACTTAGAGTTGACAGATTCACAAAGCATGAGCAACAGGTTATCACAAAAATATGCGATCATTTCTCAGAGGATGCTCTGAAATACGCTATAATCGTGTTCACTCACGGCGAGCAGCTCCAAAAAGGGATAAAAATCGAAGAGTTTGTCAGTAAGAATAAGAATCTGAGTAATCTGGTGAAGAAGTGTGGAGGTCGGTGCCATGTCTTTGATAATAAACACTGGAACGGAGAAGGGCAAGATGCTTACCGGAACAACCAGGCCCAGTTGGAGGCATTCCTTCAGACAGTAGACAAGATGATGGTGGAAAAAAACGGATCCTACTACACCAATGAGGTTCTGCTGCACGTAGAAGAAAGGATCCAGAAGGAAGAAAAGCAGATTAGAGAGACTGAGGTGTATTTACCCCCACAGGAGATCAGGAAGCAGGCTAGAACTTCTGTGTCTAATGAATTTCTGATCCAGTTAGCTGGTACTGCCACCGGTGTTTTGTTGGGGGCATTTTTTGGAGTGGCAGCGCTATTGGAAGTTGTAATGAAAGTTGTGAAAAATCCCACCGAAGTGATGAAACACACAAAAACCCTAAAAACGATGGTACCTGCAGGGGTTGAAAGGGAGGCGGCAGTTGTGGCTGGCGGTGTGGTAGCAGGTGTTGCTGTCGTAGCTGCAGCTACTCTAGGGGGAATTCAAGGTGGGGCTATTGGATGTGAAGCTACTAACGGAGTGAAAACGCCGATGGAGGCAATTGAGAAGAGTTATGAGGCTGTTATGAAGAAAAGACATACGTTCAGCATGCTTTCACAAAATTAATATTGTGGAAGCATATCAATCTCCCAACGATTTGCATTGGCAGTGAATAGGAAATTTAAGGATTTTTTTTTTGCTTCGTAATTACCATAAATGTACAATATTTTGTGTAATCAGCTGCAGCATTTTGAGTGTCTTTTTAACCTTGGGAGTCACAGCATCAATATGCAGCTAACAGGTGCATTTTGCTAATAGACACACTCTGGAATGTCAAAGGAATGTTTCATGCGAGCTTCATAGCATCTTGTGCTGATAAGAGAATAGACAATATTTTTTAGAACCAACACTATTCAGACATCTAGTTAATGCTGCTGATCATTTTTTGTCAAAAATACTTTACATGTTTCTATTTTTAAACTGCACTAGCAAGATTTGAGTGCTATGATCCCCTAGTTCTTCTATTGCTTCACTTATCATTTTTAATTCCTTCTTATGTAAAAGCACTTTATTTTGTCATGCAGGTAGTTCATAGTAGTACTTGTTTTAGACACACTGTCATTCTGCTGTACATTCACAGCATACATATTGAGCAAAATTTTGTTGAAAGGCTCCCAACAGATAAAATAAAGTTAATAAAGAAGATGGTGTAAGTATATATACCACAATAATAAAAGGATCAGTAGGAGTTTGACAGTCTTGCTTGCTTAAGCTGTCAAGGAACGCGGTTCTGCGTTGGTAATTTCTGTACATTTTGTTGGACGGTAGGATGGAGAATAAACCATGGTGAGGGAGGATATTTTACACATTTGAAAGGTTTTACTTTTCTTGAAGACTTAAAGGCTTTGTATTTTATTTCTTTGTAAAATTGAAATTTTGTGTCGATTCTCTACTTCCACTGTTTTTAGTGAGTGCTTCAAGCTTTTGTTTTAATTTTTCCAATAATATTGTCTTCAAAAATTAAGGATTTGTCGAGAAATTCACAAAGCAGAAAGACGTCATGAGAGAAATATGCAAATATTTCAGAGCCCCACGCCAGACTCAAGTGTAAAAAGTGAGAAAGAGGAGAAACACTGAGATTAAAAGGCAGAAACATTCATTTTGTCTCTTTGATATGTACAAATATAAAATATTTTGCAGCTTCTCTTATAAAATGATTATTGAAACATTGTGATATTATTTCTCATCTGTGGAATTTCTCAATTTTGCACTGATTTATGAAAGAGTTATTTGTTTAACACAAACCTTAGAATTCTGCTTAACAATTTTTACAAAATTATTTCCCTTTATATTTGACATGAGATAATGTTTTCTTCATGTTGTTTTTCACTGTTTTGATCTTCCACAATAAAATATGAACCTTAAACTGAGGTTTCATTTTAATCTGTCTTAGTACAGCCATAACACCATAAGAACTGAAAACCAAATTTTTAATACAGAATAAACAGCGCCTCCTAGAGTCTAAATATATAATCGTTGCAGAAGTAGGTGCATTTTTACAGAACCCTAAAGCTTTATATTCAGAGTGAGTGCATTAGAAAACTGTATGCATGCAGCTAGGCTATTTTATTTCTTGTTTGAAATTTTGTCTGTTGTAGCTTTATTATCGAAGACAAAAAATATTACTCTCCCTAATTTATGATTATGAAATTATGTAAATTTATTTATTTATTACACTATGACTAGGATTTTTAAAACATACAGAAATTGATCCCCTTTATTGTAATAAATAAATAAATAAATCCCAGCAAACTTAAGCAATGTGCGAACACTAGATGTAGTGGATTACTTCAGTGGTTTATGTTTAAAAATACTACCTGACCTCCGACAGCGCGCGCGTGCAACTCAGACGCGCGCAATGTTTCAATCAATCAATTTATTTCTAAAGCATATTTCAGCAACAAGACAGTTCAAAGTGATTTTTATCCTAAAAAGGCACTCACATACACACAAAAAATAACAAGTTACACAACAATTACACATCAAAATGTTGATTAAATTCTCTAGATCAATGCGCGGGTTCATTGAAACAATATGCGGTAGGGGCGGGGTTTTCCATAACCGCGCTTGTCCAATTATACAATTATGTTGAGTTAAGAACAAAGAAAGACAATTATATAAGACGCTTTCTTATTGGTTATCCCTGCCACAAACGGCTTCCCGTTTCCGTATATTTAAGAAAAGCCCGCGCGCTTCTCAGTTAGCTACGCACGCAAGATTGTTTCAAGATGGCGGAGAGCCCGCCGGAGCCTGGAGTTGATTTGGACCAGAGCCAGTTCTGTTGTTCGGTGTGTTTGGACCTGTTCAGGGAGCCTGTCACCGTCCCCTGCGGACACAGCTACTGCAGGCGCTGCATTGAAACCTGCTGGCAGCGCGACGAGGAGACGGAGGGCCGATACAGCTGCCCGCAGTGCAGAGAGGCGTTCCAGCCTCGACCCGTGTTGAGGAAAAACATCACTCTGGCTGAGGTGACGCACTTCCACTTAAGCTGTTTTCTCTGAGACAAAACTGTTTGAAATTGAGTGGCTAAAGTTGAGTTTAGCAACTCAATTTGGATAAATTTATCCAGAACTCGTGGAGGTAATTCTGTGTCCACGTGAGCAGAACAGGGGGGGCAAGTAAAGCCTGGCAACCTGCCAGGCTTGTAAGACACTGGGAGAAACCCTGAAAGATCAACTCTATGGGGAAGTATCAATTCTTTGCAATTGGAAAATGTATATGCTGCCACTTAAAATGCTAGTTATGTCAGACTGAAAGCATTTGATTACGTAACTCATTCACAATTTTAGTTTTTGTCCCCTCTCTTAACCGGATCTGATTCAGGTTGTGGGGAAGCTGAAGGTGACTGAGACCAAGGAAACTCCTCTCTCTGTTGAGTTTACATATGCTGGCCCAGACGATGTTGCCTGCGATTTCTGCTGCGAGTCCAGAAGACACAAGGCCTCCATGTCCTGTCTGACGTGCCTGGCGTCGTACTGCAGTTTTCACCTGGCGTCTCACTACACGGTTCCTGCGCTGGAGACGCACCAGCTGGTGTCCGTCACAGTCCCACTGAAGGAGAAGATGTGCAAGAAGCACAAGAAGCTGCTGGAGGTGTACTGTCAGTCTGACAAGCGCTGCATCTGCTACCTGTGCACATTAGACGAACATCGGAGACACCGTACTGTTCCAGCCTCAGCACAACGAGAGACGGAGCAGGTAGGAAGAGAAACTCTGCAGGGAAGTGCAAAGAAGTTAAAAATCTTAATGCAGGTCAAAGGTTCTTATCTCAAAGTTGATTTTCATTTTATTTTTTTAGATTCTGCTGAATATGTCTCAAATTGGTGTCCAGAGGAGTCTGCAGAATAGAGAGCATGAGCTGAAGGAGTTGGGCAAAGCTCTGGAGGATTTCAAGGTGGGGAGGAAAATCAAGACAATTTTAAGTTTTATGTAGTGACTTGCAGTGATTTATGAGAACTGCTTCCACTTGAAACATGACAAATGGTGCATTAGCTTGTCATGATCTTTATGGAGAAAAATCATGTTTAAAGGGATTCTTTCTGTTCCCATGAGTTCTCTAGCAGTGGCATTCTCTCATTTAATGTGTTTACGAAAATGCAGGATTGTTTCTAACTTTTTGGGGGTCTTGTGTGATTTTATCAGGGTCCCCATTTTGTACCGCTATGGTTGGGAGTTTTGACAGCGTCATTGCCACTGCTTTAAAAAAACCCACTTGATGAAAACCAAGTCAAAAACGACTACAAAAACTCAACTAAATATGCCCTTGGTGGTTGTCATGTCGCCCATATCAGAAATCCCTACTGAATCTGAAACGATACTTTTATTTATAAGAAATGTTAAATCTATTTTCATAATGTAAGAAATGTATTGGCACTACTGCAGTCAAATCCTTAAAAATTGACAGTTTTTTCTTTTTAATATTGGGTGAGTAGCTGAAAATCTGAGATCAGAAGTTTAATGTCCTGCTCTCAGTTCTGAAGTGTCTTCCTCAGAATTATATGCCAAAAGAAATGTAGTAAAACTTTATTTCTGAATTTGCCGGTAGTATGAATAATTTTGCATTAGACTACACATTTGATCCTTTTGTTTTCACCAATTTATCTTGTGTTGCGACGGAGCGAAATGCATATGACGGCATATTTTTAGGCCGTCCCTTTCAAACCTTAATGCAAAGTAGAGCATCAACAACTTTAGTTTCAACAGGTTTGTAGCCGGACTGCAGTGGACAACGTTGACAAGAGCATAAACATATTGATTTCCTCCATCCAAATGAAACGCATTTTGGCAAAGCGGATGATCGACACGAGAGAGAAACTGGCGGTTGCCGAGGCTGAAAAGCTGCAACTCCAGCTCCAGGAGGAGATCACCAAGCTGACGAAACGAAACGGTGACCTTCAGAAGCTCTCTCTCTCCAGCGACCACATTCATTTCCTCCAGGTACCTCAAGTTGGAGTTTAATGCGGCTGCCCAATGCAAAGTAGCACAAGTTTGAGCTTTTCATCTTATAAAATCTGATTATAAATGTATCGTGTTCCATGCAGATTGTTATATTTATTTCTCAATAATTGATGATCATTAAGGTTCACACTGACTGCTTTAGTAAATTCAGAAATTGTGAAATTGCACTTGGGTAACATCTGATGTCCTGGTTGACTACATTTTGAATTGATCATCTGATCTCCTTCCTCCAGATTTTCCAAACTCTCTCCACTTCCTGTGAATCTCCAGACCTGCCACCCGGTGCTGTTGTTCGCCCTCGTGAGTCAATGACGGCTGCATCTCGCTTTTTAGATGACCTGAAAAATAAAGTGACTGGTATCCTGGAGGACTCCTGGTCCAACTTTTCTGCCACAGGTACATCACTGTTGCATAAGAATCTTTATTTGCATCTAGACTGTTTTCCTTAGGACTGTGTGGGATTGAGGATTTTCTTTCTGTTTGCAGTGTCTGCTGTCAATGTTGTGCTGCCACCTGTGCCAAAAACCAGAGAGGAGTTTTTACTCTGTAAGCAAAGTGTTTAGCCCTCATCAGATGGCAGACATTTCACTTAAAGTCTTGCTAGAAAGCAGGAGTATTGATGTATGTTTGGGTTTTTGCAGATAGCTGTGTCCTCACCCTTGACATCCAAACCGCTCACAAGCATTTGTCCATCTCCAAGGAGCAACTGCAAGAAGTTGGCGTGTTCCACTACTCAGACATGTTTCAGAGTGTGAAGCAGGTTCTGTGCTGTGAGGCTCTGTCAGAGCGCTGCTACTGGGAGGTCACCTGGGAAGGTTCCTTCTGCGCAGTAGCCGTGACGTACAAGGACATCGGAAGATCATCGGCCGACTCAGCATTTGGAAGCAATGACAAATCGTGGAGCTTGGAGTGCTCAAAGGATTCCTACGTTTTCCAACACAGTTATCAGAAGAAAGTTTTGTCAGGCCCTCTGACTTCCTGGATCGGTGTGTACCTGGACTACAGGTCAGGTACTCTGGCTTTTTACAGCATCTCTAAAGAGATGGTGCTGCTCCACAGAGAAAAGGCCGTGTTCTGTAAACCCCTTTATCCCGGCCTTGGGCTGAAGGATGATGTTAAAGCAAAACTGATGACGTTATGGTGAGGAAGTTTTTATGCTGATTCATAGCAAAGCATCTTTTCTTTTTTTTTTTTTTTTTTTATTAAACAAGCAAAACTAAAATGCAATGTTTGAATAAAGTTAAAGTAATTGAAAACCAATAATTTTCTCTTTTTACTTAATTTGCTAGAAAATCCGAATAAATCATTACAACCAACAATTTTACCATCTTTACTTTGAACTACTCCAGCAGTGTTATTTCAAGATGATTTCTTTTCCCAAGCAAATGTCAACATCTTCACATGTCAGGTTGGGGCTGGGACTTTCAGGACGGCTTCAGATTCACCTTGGATGCTAAATGCTTGTATATTGTATGCTGAAATAGTTTTGCTTATAATATACAATAAAACTTTTTGCGGCACACTGGAAACTAGCAAATAAAATGGTCCCTCTTAACTCATGTCACTCCCTGATCATTTATTTACCTTTGGTTTCCTGTGACACTAAATGGTCAATCTGGGCCAGCAGGCTACAGTCATGTGGAAAACTGGCAACTGGACAAATGTTTAAAAGATGGTCACATGGAGGGTAGGCTGTAAAAGGTGATTGCTGAAGATGCATGTTTTGAGTGCTGTCTTCAAGCATATTTATAGAAAATCCAAAGTGTGACAGGGAAAAAGTGATGGATTGGATAGAAAATGTATTCAAGGAGTGGTGGGGTTTTCTTTGCCTGGATTGAGGTTGGTTCAACCTCAACTGCAATGGAAGTCCTATGATCAATTAGATGTTAATGGCGCAAACCACAGACAAGGAGTAGTTGGACAATAGCTGGGCATGTTTAACTTATTGCATGAGTCAACTTGAGTGATTTTGTTTACTTAATGGAAACCCTGCAATTGCAAAATTTTGACAGTGGGATATTGAGAGTTTTGCGTACATTTATAATGTAATCTAGTGAATCAAAAACTACAATACAGACTAATCCTACACATGGACAACAAGCGTATTGGGTGGACTGAGAAACTGAATTGTCGTCCGGTGGACCAAAGTCCTTTTCTCAAATGAAACCATAGTTATTTCATTTGGAATTCAATGTCAGTCTGGAGGAAGAGTAGAGGTATGGAATCCACATTGCTTGAAATCCAAAGAGAACTGTTCAGTTGGCAATGACTTTGGGTACCATGTCATCTCTTGGTATTGGTCGCCTGTGTTTTCTGAAGTCCAGTTAATGCAGGAAAGGCTTTATGGAGATACTGGTTTCATTTTCTAACAGGACACTGCTGAAGGATGTGAAATGCTGACTCAGTGACCAATTTGTTACTGTGCTCTAAAGGGCAGCAAGCTGGCCTGACCTGATTGTCAAGAGGAAGGTGAGTCACAAGACTCCTTCAGACTTGCCTCCCTCAAACCTTTAGGTTCATAGCAACCATAAGGTTGCTATGAAAACAACCTGTGTTTTCAGTACGCAGCCACCATGACACACCACACGACTGCAATTATTCATTTGAAAAGAGTCTGAACCAAGAATAGAGTGCATAGAAATGAATCATTTTTTTGATTTTATGTAGTACTTATATTTCCTGAGAAACTGAATTAAGGGTTTTCACTACAATTATTGTTTAAAGTGCAATACAAAGAGGCTTGGAATATTTCACTTTTTCGCCCACAAATGTAAGAGGTTCATCAGGACACCCAGCTCTGAGCAAACCAGCATTTTTACAGAAATCTATTAAGTGGTACAATCGCACTATAATTTGCATCGACAGCCGATGTGTTTCTTTTGTTTTCAAGGACTGTTTTGTATCTATTACAACATATTTCTAAAATACACATTTCATTATCATTTTTTTAGTATGTCTGTTCATTTTAGAAGAGGACCTGAAGAATCCAGACTTCTGCATCCATAACCTCACATGAGGTTTTAACCCCAACTTCTAGGAACAACTCTTTTTAACTTTCACTTGGATCCAGGACTTTTACTGAACCGTTAAAATAACAATACAATATATTATGAAAGTGCTATGGTGGAAATAACCAAATATTATTTGACTTTTGGATTAAGGCTTAGAAAAATAGAAAAGTGGATTGACGTGACAGCTGTGACGCCGCCCTGCCTCAGTTGTCTTCATTGTTGACACTAGGGGGCGCAGCTCCGAACTCTATTGAAAACGCCTCGTCGTGTCCCAAAGTGCAGACTATCATGTCTGACGTTCGGGCGTGAAGCGAGAACAATGGGGGACAGTTACAAATACCCCGTTTATTTCCAGTCCCAGAAGCTTCTTGAGGGAAAGAACAGAAAGAAAACCGAGAGCTACTTCCGTGTTCACAGACGGTCCGGCGGAGGAGACTGCGGTCCATTAACGAGAGAGGCTGATAATGTCTACAGCATAGCGTTCAAACATCAGAAAGGTAGAGAAAGACGAGATTTTGTTTTGCTGTTTGTTTGTGTTGAGACATTGACACTTTGCTTTAAGAAGCCTGAGGGACATGCATATTTAAAATGTCCTTCGAAACACGCACGGCCAAAAAAGTATTGGAACTATTATTTTATTATTATTATTATTATTATTATTATTATTATTATTATTATTGCTGTTGTTTTTATTATTAATGTTGTTATTAATAATTATGATGTTGTAGCCGATAGCCTGTATACACATCAATATTGACAAATGGAAACGGGAAATTTCTCTGGAAAGTGAAACTTAACTCAGGCTGCGAAACGCCATGAAGAGCAGCTGAAAAACTGACAGTGGAAAGAGCAACGCGCTGTGAAAGATAACAAAAAACGCAGTTATGCTGGTAAATGAACTTCATAACAAATGAATTTTCATTTGTTAGTCTTTAAAGCCACTGCATAACCTGACCTGATTTAAAATTTGAGATTGGAGCTGAAATAAAGCCAGGAGTTGATCTCAAGCTGGGGCAAATATTAAAACTGTATCATCTGAATCGTATTTGCGTCTTATTCAGTTCACTTTTGAAAATGTTAAGTGCACTTACTGAATAAAAGGTAGAAATTTAGCAATAGTCAGCATATTTTGGCTTAGGTCACCACTAAAGCGGATGTTACATAGCTGGTTTAAAAATAAATATATATGGATTCTTATATGGTGTTGTCAGGTGATATAATGTAATTAAGCTGGGGAATCACTGTCAATATAATTCAAACACAGAAGTTATCTAAGTTTTGCTTTCCAATCATCAGCCTCAGATAGTTCAGGAATTTGTATAGGTGGAGCTCTGGGTAAAGGTAGCAGGCTGTAAAATCTGCCACACAGATGTTAACAGCTCCTTGTTTGCATAAATAAAGATGAGTTGTTGCTAGAGGTGGAGTCTGGTTACAATCTCAGTCTCCAGATGTTCACATGAAACTCAGCACTGCTGCCCTATTCTCATTGGATGGTTATTTCCATAAAACTATCTTGATTATTTGAACAGATGTTTGAGCTGGTCCAAGATTGACAATAGAAGCCAAATGCACATATATATTGTATTCTGTATATATGCATATATATTCAGATGTTAACCTCTGTTATGCTTTGTGCTGTAGATCAACAGGAAGTGTTGAAGAGATCTAAGCATGTCGTTGAGCTCACTGACAGTCGTCTGGTGTTCAGTGTCAGTTGCAACCTGTCACCTCCAGCTCGTCACATGACGCTGTAGCGCCAGCAGAGGTCAGCACTACATTTCCTTCTGGGTTTCTAAAACAAACAGGCAACAGGGCCTGCAGGGATGTCTGATTATCTGCTAAATGTCTGATCCACATCTCAATTCTTCATGTCTTTCTTTCAGAAGGTGTTGAAAAATAACAGCGATTTCGAAAGATACAGACTGTCTATATGCTATATGAGCACTTTTCTTTGCTCATATAGCATAGTATTTTGCATTACTAAAGTGAAACCTAAGCTGAAAGCAAGACAGGCTTATTTCTTTACTGCCATTCATGAAGAAGTTCATTTTGCAGAAAAACATAAAGGTACATTCCCCAAAGAAAAAAAGTAGGCAAAATTTGATTTAAATTCAAAACAAATACTAAGCTAATACTGTTCTAATACTAATACTGTGATCATGACAACCTGAAAAAGGTGATCTAAAAAAGTGATCTTTGACATTTACTGTAGAAGAAAGTGATCTTTGACATTTACTGTAGAAGATCTAAACTATAAACATTTGTTTATTTCTAGTCATAAGATTGCTGTGTCTACACAGGTCTGCCTAAAAATAAAAATCAAACACTTGCTGCTGATCCAAAACACTGCTGCTCACATTCTCACTAAAACCAGGAACATTATCCGAGTTCTGAAATCATTAGATCATAAAATAGACTTTAAAACATGGTTGATTTGTAAATCACTGAACAGCTTAGCACCACAGTACATTAAAGAACTGATGTTGTTGCTCTATCAACCTTTGTTAGGTTGTTTGGTTCTGGTTCTGCTCTGCATCCCCAGAACCAGAACCAAACATGGAGCATTCAGCTTCTTCGCACCACAAATATAGAACAAACTTTCAGAAAACTGCAAAAAAGCAGAAACACTGAGTTCCTATAAGTCAAGACTTAACCCTACATGTTTAGAGTTACTTGTGAACCACAATAAATGGAACATTCACCAACATATATGATGTGTATCGATGATTTGATAAAATTATGTTTTTGTGTTGTCATGATGTAAAGCACTTTGAAATGCCTCGTTGCTGAAATGACTATACAAATAAACTTGATTGATTGTTAATAATTACCAACCTGTTGAGTAATGCTGTAAAAGCCTGTATTAGTGGTTTGCTGTATTTTTACTGTCTTCTGCAGTATGTTGATAGAAAATTGAAATGGAAAGGAGAACATAAGAGGAAGCTGTTAACACAGAAAATACTTCATAGATGCATACATACATTTAAATATTTTCCATCTCTCTCTCATTGAAAGCAAATTCAGAAAATGAGGAACCAGCTAAGATTTTAACATGTTACCTTTATATATGTTTGCAAAATCTGTTATTGTTGTGCTTTTACCAGAACCAGCAGTCCATTCCTGAGCTAACTGCCCCACTGCATGGTAAAGAAGTTGAAGAACACAAACTTCCTGCGCTGTCTGATCCCCCTGATGCTGAGAAACTGCTCACCTCTGGTTTTTACTCTGCTGAGCATTACCAAAAGGAGGAAGAGACATCAGTGAGAAGATTATCTCAAACTGACGCTGTGGGTCAAGGAGAGGAGGACCAACAGTGTCGTGGTTCTCCAGACCCCTCTCATAAAGATCTGCATGAGGTAGCAGCACAGGACTACAAAGATGAAGAGAGCAGAGTGAGGGCAGCAGTTGTGGCAGGTACTCTGGTGAAAACAGAGATGTTAGATATAGAGGATAAGCCATGTTTAAGTGAGAGTTTGGGAGCTTTTCATTTGGCTGAAAAAACTGCAGTGGCCACTTACAACCTTACTGATGATCTTCAGCTGATGGTGTGTCAGAGCGACATCACCACGTTTGGGGCTGATGCCCTGGTGAACTCTTCCAATGAGGATCTGAATCATTGCGAAGGCATCGCTGCTGCCCTGAGTCAGGCTGGGGGTCCTAATGTGCAGCTTGAGATCGACTCTTTAAGGAAACGCAATGGACAAATCCCTACAGGTGAAGTTGTAGTGACCATTGGGGGTCATTTACCTTGCAAAAGACTGCTGCATGCTGTAGGACCTGTGGCTGGGAAAGCAGCTGGTAAGGAGAGGGTGTTACTGGAAATAACTGTTCGGCGTGCTCTGAGTTTGGCAGAATTGATGAAATTTAAGTCAATTGCCATACCGTGTATCGGCTCAGGAGAGTCTGGCATTCCCGTCACAGTTTGCTCTGACGCCATTGTGTGTGCTGTTAAGGAATTCTGTAGTCAGGGTGAAAAGAGTCTTAAGACAATTTGCCTGATAGATGACAGAGGAGAGGTTGTGAGGACAATGCAAGAAGCATGTGACAGACATCTTCTGGGGCAAAGTGCTGACTACAGTACAGGAAGCGAAGATTCACTTGGAAGGGAGTTTGATTCCGCTGGACAAAATGTAGCCAGAGGAGCCACAGCTGGAGCTCCCAAAGGTCTCGTCCAGGTTGAGATTGTTCAGGGGACCATTGAAAGCCAGCAGGTGAGAATTCTTTAAGTTTAAGTTTATTTTCTCTAAGGTGGATTGATTTACACTGCACTGCATTTACAATACACTGCTTTTTTACCTGTCAACATTAGTAAGTTGATAACCTTTGGTTTTGAACTGTTTTTAGACAGATGCAGTGGTATCTCCAATGGTCTTCAACGATCCTCTGTCCACTCGTGTTGGAAACATTCTCAGTAAAGCAATTGGTCCTCGTGTGACTAAAATAATTATAGGGAAGTCAGAAGGTGAAATGGGGCCTGGTGACTTCATACTAGAGGAAAATCTGACTGGAGTTCCTTTTGGTGCCGTGTTCTTCCTCAACCTTGTTCAGTGGGATGGAGAAGACAATGGAACTGCAGTTCAGGTGAGATAACTGAGCATTTTTACTACAATTAATATCTCCAGATCAGTTAAAAATAATGTTCAGCTTGTTTCTAATACTAATTTGTGCAGGTTCTCCGACTGGGCATCAACCAAATTCTGACTTCCTGTGAGAGCAAAGGGTTTGGATTTGTAGCAATACCTGCACTTGGGGCTGGCATTGCTCTGTGTTTCCCAATCACTGTAGTAGCCAGGGTTTTACTGGAGGAGATCTCTAAATTTGAACAGGAGAGAACCACCAGCTCACCACTTCAAGTTCTCCTTGTTCTACCAGATGAAAAGGCTATAGTGGTAAAGTACAATAAAAATGTTTTTGTCTTAAGTGATTTACAACAAAAGAGTTTTTTAACTGTTAAAATTTGGCATATAGAGTCCAACATAGAGATAGATAGAGTAATATTTTTTAGCAATTTTATATTTCTTGACAGCCACATTCTTTGAGTCCTAACCACAGTGGAACCTCATTTATCCGCAGTACAGTATTTGTGGATTCACCTATTCACAATTTTTTTGTGTGGAGCATAACTCCAAATTATTCATGGAAATCCTGCCTGTTTGTAGATTTTTATGGTTTATTCGCACAGCATATCTGAAATAATGCTCACCTTCCTGTCCAACATCAGTGTTTGATCTAACAAATTGGTGTATAAATAGTAAAAAAAATCTCATAAATGCACATTGTAGACAGCCTTGAAAGAACAAAAGTTTGTTTTTCTTTTTCTAAAAAAGGTGGGCAATAGTTTTTTCAACTTTTGTAATAAAAATATGATGTAATTTGGGTGTGTTTAAATGCAACTGACCCCCTTAGTTTTGACAATTTATCATATGTCTGTATTGAAGTGGTGAATTCTTGGACTTGTATTAAACTTGAATATATTATTTCTACAGGTCTTCAAATCTGCCAAAGAAGATATAAAGTTCAACAGATGTACTGAAAACGATCTGGAGGGCGCTCAAGATCAGGGTCAGTATAGACAATATGGAATCTGTAAGATTGAAATGAAATTGTTCTATTATGTTATTCCTTCTGTGAAAAAATGCCAAAATAATTTATTAGAAACCAACGGAAAATCACACTAAAATTTTCAAAATTTAATTCCGCAATAATTTCTTCAATCTGAATCTTTCCAGACTCCAGTCCAACAAGGATCATTCTACTGGGGAAAACTGGAGCTGGGAAAAGCCACCTAGCTAACACCATCCTGGGGGAGGAAGTTTTTGCTTCATATCATTCTCCTAACTCTGGAACTAATAAATGTCAGTCAGATACCAGAACGGTTAATGGAAGATGCCTCACTTTGATCGACACGCCTGGTTTCTTCGACACTGACAGGTCGGAAGAGGAGCTGAAGCCAGAGATAATGCGTTGCCTCACAGAATGCGCACCTGGACCACACGTCTTTCTCATTTTACTTAGAGTTGACAGATTCACAAAGCATGAGCAACAGGTTATCACAAAAATATGCGATCATTTCTCAGAGGATGCTCTGAAATACGCTATAATCGTGTTCACTCATGGCGAGCAGCTCCAAAAAGGGATGAAAATCGAAGAGTTTGTCAGTAAGAATAAGAATCTGAGTGATCTGGTGAAGAAGTGTGGAGGTCGGTGCCATGTCTTTGATAATAAACACTGGAACGGAGAAGGGCAAGATGCTTACCGGAACAACCAGGCCCAGTTGGAGGCGTTCCTTCAGACAGTAGACAAGATGATGGTGGAAAAAAATGGATCCTACTACACCAATGAGGTTCTGCGGCACGTAGAAGAAAGGATCCAGAAGGAAGAAAAGCAGATTAGCGAGATGGAGGTGTATTTACCCCCACAGGAGATCAGGAAGCGGGCTAGAACTTCTGTGTCTAATGAATTTCTGATCCAGTTAGCTGGTACTGCCACCGGTGTTTTGTTGGGGGCATTTTTTGGAGTGGCAACGCTATTGGAAGTTGTAATGAAAGTTGTGAAAAATCCCACCCACGTGATGAAGCGTGTGAAAACCTTAACAACGATGGCACCTGCAGCGGCTGTGGCGGGAAGTGAGGTGGCAGTCGTGGCCGCCGGAGTGGTGGCAGGCGTCGCCACCGTAACCGCAGCTGCCGCAGGAGGAGTACGAGGTGGTGCTCTGGGTCGGGAAGCATCTAAGGAAGCGAAAAGTCCGATGGAGGCAATTGAGAAGAGTTTTGACGCTGTTATTAAGGGAAGAAGTACATTTAGGATGCTTCCACAAAATTAAGAGTGTGTTCACACCAGCTATTGTTTAGTCCACTTTAATCTGACTAGTTTATTTGTCTAGAATGTTTTGTAAGTTTGGTGAGGTGTGAATCCACAATTGAACTCAGGACCAAAAAAACTCTAAAACCTAGGTCTGGGTTTGGTTAAAGTGAACTCTGGCGTGGTTTGAATTGGACCAGAGATGGCTCCAAAAACAGGAAGCAAATTATAGTGCAGGGCATTCTGGGTCAATAGAGCAAAAACAAATGGGCAAGTACAAGATGAAATGGCTCATGGTCTTCTACCAGACACAAGAGAGATATCCTACAACCACCAAAATCTGATGCCGCTCCATTTTGGTTCACATTTTCTGAAAAATGTTGTTGAACTAGTTTTCTTCTAAGGTTTATGTACTGTTTCCTTCAGTGACTCTTGGTGCAGTGTCACCACAGGAAGGGGGGGAACAGGTTCTTCAAAGCGTTTGGATCATTTGACACAGAGCAATGTGAAAGCAAACTGCACCAGCTGAAAATGTAACACATGGTGCAATCGAACTGAGTCTATCGGACTACCAGGTGTGAAAACAACCCAACAGTTGGCATCGACAGTCGTAAAGCTTTAAGTTTTGAAGAATGTTTTTATTCTTTGGACTTATCTTAAATATTCATTTTTTAGTGCCATCACTTGCCCTGTTGAGGCATTTTGAGTGGATTCTAACCATGGAAATTATAGCATCAATGTGTAGCTGGCAGATCTGCAGAAATGATCATGTTAGACACAGAACAGCAAAGGAATGTTTCATATGAGCTACATAACTTGTGGAACCAGTTCTGATAAGAGATAACACTATATCTTTAGAACAAACTACACAAACACCTGATTTGTTTGTGCTGCTGCACATAGGAATTGTTACTGTTCACTTGTATTGACAAGGTTTGGGCACTAGGGGTATCCCCAGGTTTTTACATTTTTGTTTTAATTCCTGCTTTTGTTATGGTACTTTACAAATCCTACAGCCACTTTTTCTAAATACTCTACATTCTAATTGTTGAAGCACTTTCGATGATAGTATTACTCATTTTAACGGAGCATCCTTCTAAAGACAGACGAGGTTTATTGTCACGTTACCTTGTTTGAAGACTTATAGCCATGTTATTTAATTTCTTTGTTAAAAATGACACGTGGTGTGAGTTCTCTTGCCTAATTTATTAAGCAATTCAAGCTTCTGTTACTTTTTATTTGCAATGAGATTATGACATTGAAAGCACAACATTTGTATCTCAACCAAAACTTTATGGTAAGACTTTATTTGAAAAATGTGAACAAACAACTTGAGTTAGCACTAAATTTATGTATTTTAAGAGACACAAAAAGCTCTGATGATGTAAGGCTTTTATCACTAATAGTAATAAAAGCATTACAAAGGTCATCAAGATATAAGAACAATACATGTAATAATCTCTGTTTTGCATATTATATTTTGTTGTGTAAAATGATCTTAATTTAACATAATATAAAAGTCTTTGACTTGGTGTTTTGCACATTTATTCCATGTTTGTTGACTTTGACAAAATGACATAAGGTACATACCTTTTGATATATTGGAATAAAGTTTTTTAAAAATAAAAGCATACCATGCGTCTGCTTTACTGTTTAACTACAATCAATCTTGAAGGTTCTTTGTGACTGATAATGCTTCTTAAGCTTGTTTAACTTCAGAAGTGTGGTGTTATTTTTCTGAAAAGGGGAGTTTCATATTTATTTCACTTAAATTGAACGTGAGCAGGATTTCTACTTCAATGAAGTAGAAAGCTGTCATGAAATAAATATGACAGCTGCATATTGTTGCCTTCCTAAAATGATGATCTTAAGTCATTTTTTGCCAAAAGGGGCTTTGGGGAGGGGGTACAAAAAAAACCTATGTATAACTTATCAGGTAGTTATACCTAATCAGGTGTTTAACAGCTAACTCTAATCACCTGCAGCTTTCCATTGTTACAAGTTCAAGTCCAAAAAACATTTTTTATAGGTTTCTCTACACTGATTAGCCCAGAGTTACACAACCATTTCGAAAACATTCTCCAAATATTTTAAAAGTATTATAATGGAAATGACACATTAATCTTTCTTAATCCTCCCGGGAGCTTTGGATCAAAGGTTGATGACGCAATAGACACTAATTAATTAATATTACAATCATTCACGGTGTCACGTTCGACCTATTCTGGACATTTCAATAATGATAAGTGCAATGACAAAGCTTATGAAAAGTTCTGAACTCATTGTAACAAAATAACTATTTCAAGATTCGTCTCTGATGATGTGACAACCCGCCCAGATTTTAACAACCCGCCCCAAGATGCTTGTTTTTTGTTTTTTCAATCAAACATATTCAAACACAACTTTAATGTAGCTGCTGCTGCTATGCGCAATAGAATCTCCACCCATTGGGCGGAAACCCGCCCATGTTGGCAACACTGATTTTTCTTCCGTCCTGCGCTGGAGGCTGCGGTTCATTCAGTGACTAAAGTGGCTGCTGACGTTTCCAGCATAGCATTCAAACATCAGAAAGGTAAAGTAAGATGAGGCTTTATTTAGCTTTTTATTGTTTGTGTTGCGACAGACACGTTGTGTGAGAAGCTTGAGTGACGTAAGTGGATTTACAGTTTCGTTTGAAAACATGAACGACTATAAAAAAAGCACCAGAAGAAACTATTATTGTGCATATTGCTGTTATTATGCTGAAGTTGGTGTAAACATCAAAGTTGTAGTACTATGACTAGATAAAGAGCAGTGTGTGATCAGTTATTAAGCTGGGAGTGGGACAAATGTTAAAATATATGTTAAAAGTACACTTTTGGAAATGTTCAGTCTACTTAACACACATAACATATTCAGTGATTTGAAATAAATGTACATTGCCTAGGTAATGTCCAAGTTTTTATTTTTTGCAGTTTAAAACATTATATAGCTCCTAACACCCTGTTCAATCACATTAAACTTCTGGTTTTCTGTTGTTTTACTATAAGAAAACAAAGGAATGTACTGTAGTAATCAGAATTCACTTTCCTATTCTGAGCCTCAATGGGATAGTTCAGGATTTATTTTGGTGGAGCTCTGGGTAAAGTTAACAGGCTGTAAAATCGACCATAGATGTTTTTGTTGTTTTGCATAAAGATGCCCAAATGAGACACAAATTTTCTGGGAAATAAACTATCGGTAAAAGAATGGCAGGAATCAGGAACTTTGCTTCATTCCCATCATTTAAGGACTCCACTTTTTCTAGCAATGCCTTAGAGATTTTCTTCTATGCCTAAACAGGTGACTAGTTGGGGATGCCTTCAAGCAATTTGTCAGCATTTAAATTTCAGAATTGTGAATCAACAACTTGCTCATAGATTAAAAATTAAAAAAAAACATTTCAGAATCTGTTTGGTCATGCAGAATCAGAAAATCAGGAAACTTTACTGTCTCAACTTTATGAAGGCCCACTACTATGCTATTTGCTCTCTGTATCTCCCCAGAAGTCGTTAATAATCAACATGATCTCAGACTGATTACTCTTGCAATGCCTCCATCAGCCTAGCACACTTTACCAGCCCAACCAGTAGATGGTTATTGCTGTTCGAACTTTGAAACCTCTCTACTCGTCGCCACGTGTTCATTTATTTCTCCAGCAATTCAAAAACCTCTCTGATCCGTTCCTCTTGTGTTGCTATCTTTTTAGCTAAATGGCTGGTAAGGAGGAAGATCTCCAGGACAATCAGTACCAAGTCAATCTGGACCGTGAGCAGTTCTGCTGCTCGATTTGTCTGGATCTGCTGAAGGAGCCCGTCACCATCCACTGCGGACACAGTTACTGCCAAAGCTGCATCAAGAGCTACTGGGACAGACAGGGTGAGAGGGAGGAATACAGCTGCCCCAGTGCAGCGAGACCTTCCATCCCAGGCCTGTCCTGAAGAGAAACATCATGCTGGCTGAGGTGAGGGGGACCTCTGCTCTAAGATCGGTATCATCTAAATCAGGGACATCCAAAGTCCTCTCCTTGAGCCAATAGCAGCCTCTGGGTTGATTTTGATTCCTGACTACAATTCATGAAATGTACTAATTTGGCATGGTGAGGTGAGCAATACAGACTATGACAGAAAATTATAACAGAAATGTTCAAATTGTCTAAGGAAAATGTTAAGTACAACACAAAGTATTCATCTTCTAACAACCAAACTTTTTGGATTATTTTCATTTTGATAGCAAATAGAAGCACATCTTTCCAGTGACTCTTATTCAAAGATAGACTTTTGTGTGCTAAAATAGGCTTTTAACTAATGTATTAACCCTTGTACGGTATTTAGAAATGGGGTCCAACTGATCCCACACTCGTAAAACCTGTATCATTTGCCATAGTCCTCTACGTTAGCGTTAGATCGGTGTAAATACAGTAAGTTTTTCCAAAGAAACAGATACCCAAATTGTGTTTTTGTTGCTGAAAATATAATTTTTCTACATTCTCAATCTGATCCAAACTGGGTTTCTCTCTTTTAATCAGGAAAATTTGGAAAACACAGTTTTTCTAGTTTCGGATCTACGACATACTTTTAAGTTTAACAAACAGTTTGGACTCCACTGCTCTGTATAGATCTTACGAATGTCTCTTTGGGGTACCTTAAGAATCTAATTTTCTCACTGGTCCAAACTGACTCCCCTTCCTGCTTCCCCAGGTTGTGAAGAAGATGAATTATCCCCAACCACAACCTCCGTCTCTGACCCTGACCGCCCCGCCTGACGTCGCCTGCGACTTTTGCAGTCCCGGACGAAACAAAGCCACCAAGTCTTGCTTGACGTGCTTAGCGTCTTACTGTGACGAACATGTAGAGCCTCACTACACTGTCCCTGTGTTGCAGAAGCATGAACTAATCCCAGCTACGAAGCCAGTAGGGGACCAGGTGTGCACCGAGCATCGGAAGTTGATGGATTTCTGCTGCCAGACGGACAAGCAGCTCATCTGCACCGAGTGCACAGTAGGCAAACATAAAGGTCACACGTTTGTGTCTATTTTGGAGTTAAAGAAGACAAAAAAGGTAAAAACAAATGATGTGATTAAAGTTTAATTATAAAGATATTCAATGGGAGTCATTTGGTTTCTTCCAGGAACGGCTGGAGAAAGTTAGAAAGCAAGTGCAAGAGAAAGTCCAGCAAAAAGAAGAAGAGCTGGAAACGATCATACAGGCAGAGAAGGATGTTAAGGTATAGGCTAATAAAAAACAAAACAATTAAAATAGACTTTCTGTTTTTGTTTCCAGAGGTGTAATCAGTAATACTGAATGTACTGTTACAGAACTGTAACAAAAGACTGATCTTTATTGTGAAATGTAAGGATCAAAGATCTAAACGGGAACAGCACGTCTCCCCCGGGCGTGACTCACTGATATATTACTGAAAACTTTCAGCCGGAACATAACTAAGTAATTAGTTTGTCTGATATGGTGCCAGACCTCCATCCGAGTCTTACGGGTAACAATGTCTTCCTTCCACCACTTGATGGCAGCAGAGAGAAATCATGCATGGTTGGAGTTACATTTTGGGAGCTGAAAAACTTTCAAAATTCTTCTGAAACCTAACAATTTATAGACTCTGATGTAATCACTAAGAGTCCATTCAAAGTCCTAGCCAATTTAAGTTTCAAAGAATTGCAACTTTTACTCATTTATTAAATCTAAAACATAACGTTGGGGTCATGAAATATTTGCTGACAAAACAGAAATACCATCAAAGCCTGTTTTGATCTTTTAAGTGTCATTTTAATTTGAACCAAAAAGAACCACATGTTTGATTGAATCCCCCTGAAGGGAATTCAGTTTAGCTCTTATAAGTGTAACCACGCTTTAATAAGAGCTGCGTTTGTTCCCACAGAGCAGTGCCCAGACCTCGAAGGCAGACTGTGGCCAGGCGTTCTCCGAGCTGATCTCATCCATGCAGAACAGACGCAGAGAGCTGGAGCAGCTGATCGAGGCCCAGGAGCAGAGCGCCCTGGTTCAGGCCGGGGGGCTGAAGCAGCGGCTGGAGAAGGAGCTCGGCGAGCTGAGAGGGAGGGACGCTCAACTGCTGCGGCTTTCAAGCAGCGATGACGTTGTCTACCTGCCGCAGGTATAGACGCCGTTTGGACTTGTGTGCACTTGCTGAAGTTCCTTTTTTCTTCCGACTTGAATAAAGCCGGGTTACCATCAAGCTCCCGGCATCGCGCCGTGCTCCGTTGATGTCAAAACATTTGAAAGAATTTAGGCTTCCTTTATACTTCCCTGTTTTTAACTTTCTTATGCCACTTTAGCATTTTAATATTTTCTAATGCCACCAAACCATTTTGTGCAAATTAAAGAGTGAGAAATCAGAAAAAAAAATGATTTTCTCCACAACAAAGACACCTGGAAGACAAGTAACTACTTGTTTTGGAGCGGTAGAACCAGAACCTTGACTTAAATCTGGTTGAGAATATGTGCTGAAAGGTAAAGATTAAGGTGATGGCAAGGATGCCTTCCAACTTTAAAGACATGTATCAAACAAAGATGCTCATAAAAAAATATAAGTGACAAAATGAACAAACTGGTCAGAAATTGGGGTCTAGTTACAAAAATGACAAAAGTTTTTTTTTCATTGCTAATCAAAAGGGATACATGTCATCTTAGATGCTATTTCTTATTTTTAAAGTGCCAGTAAATAAAAATGATACCTCTGTGATTACAATGAACACTCACAATGAGTGTTGGCTTTTTCAAATATCATTTCCTCCCTTAGAATATAAAAGAGCAACTGTTTTAACTTATAGCCTGGCCATTTCTGCCCTACTCAATTCTGTTTGATTCTAATTTCCTCTCACTGCTCTGTCTAGGCTTTCTCCCTTTGTGCTGGATTTCTCTGGCAGAATTTCTAGAGAACACAAGGAGAAGTTGTCGACGACATCGTCGGTTTTCTGCGCTGTTTTAGAATTGTAGTTTGCCTGTACTTTAACAATGGCGAGAGTTGAAGTGAAGGAAGCCCTTGAGTCAATGTTGGCCACTCTTCCAAATATTGAATTAACATTAACAGCCATCTTATTCGACTCGGTATGTTTCAGTTCACAGCGGCGGAGGGATGCTTACGGTAAGCTTCATAGCTTCGAACTGGCGCATTACATACATCAAGTTAGCTATTGGGTAAATTTTAAGACAGAAACAGGCTTGGACAATAGAATCCATGCCTCCAGCTAGGATTTGTTTCTCAGTCACCGAAGATCCAGACTCTCTGTATGAGGCAAAGCGTAGAACAAGAGGCTGTTTTTTACCTGGATAGTATTAATTACTTTCTCTACATATTTTTCAGCTTAACTCCATTTTCGTTGAAGTTCAAGACATTGCGCCGGGTGCCTGTCCTCTACGTTCTTTCACAGATGTGACTGCCTGTGTGACTGAGCTGAAAGCTAAAGCAGACATTTTGCTGAACAAGACATGGCCCAAGATCTCAACTACTGGTAAGTAGAGTTTCTGTGTGTATCCTAGGATTTGCTTTTTTTCAGAGGCTCTTAAAAATGACTGCTCTGTCTTCTCACAGTCTCTTACGTTGACTTCTCCCTACCGCCTGTACCCAACAGCAGAAAGGAGTTTTTGCATTGTAAGAAATCAAACTACAGATATCTTTCCTTCGTGGTCACAAATATTGTCAGAATTATTACTGTGGTGACTCTGTTTCTGCTTTGCTTGGCAGATTGGCGTTCCCTTACATTGGATGACACGTCAAACTACCCTAACCTCTACCTGAAGGACAACTGTAAAATGATTCCTTCACCCATCCCATATCGTTCTCATCCGAACAGATTCACAAAGTTCCCACAGGTTCTCTGCAAAGAGGCTTTAACAGAGAGGAGTTACTGGGAGGTGGAGTGGCACGCTCGCACCCTCTCTGTGGCTGTAGCTTACGCAGACGCCAACCGAACATCGGACGAGTCAGAGTTTGGGAGAAACGACAAGTCTTGGACTCTAGAATGCTCAGGAGACACCCTGAAGTTTCGACACAATGATGTCGATATTAAAATACCAGGCTCTTGCTCCAAAATGATCGGCGTGTTCCTGGATTACCAGGCAGGAATTTTGAGTTTTTATCAGGTTTCTGACCAGATGCGGCAAATCTTTGAAGTCCGGACCACGTTCACTGAGCCTCTTCGTCCTGGTATTGGTTTGAACTATGAGTGGTACGATACTGGAGTATTTGCACAGCTGGCCGTATTGAAATAGTACAAGAACATGAAATAGTACAGAAATAGAACCACTGCAGTAATAATTCTGACAATGTTTGTGAGTAGCGGTTTGCAGGTGTGGCAAAAATAATTCCATGTAACAGAATTTCTCTCAAGAACTTGGAAAGTTTCCAAAGATAAAGGTGAAAGGGAAAGAGTAATTAAACTCTGTGGTGGAGGGAAAATACAAGGAAGTACTTTCATTTGGTGTGATGTGTTTTGAATTCGCCAACATGTCCTCGATTTGTTGTATTTTTTCTCGCAAAATCCATCTTAATCAGAATCAGCAACTCCCCTTGTACTTGTGAAACTATTTTTGTTTTGCATCGGTCGATGGTGGAACCAACTCACACCATCAGAGAAATGCCAGAACAGATTTTCTGGCGTTGTATTTTCTACTTTTGTAGTTTTGAACAGAAATGGACAAAGTTAAGTTTCTCAAGCTGTTTGATATGTAAAATTTGATCTTGGGGAAATAAACTGCTTTTTAACAAATTTGTAAGTTGTTATGTAATCATTATTTATACTAATGCATGTTAGTGCTGGTTGCGATCAGAAATGTTTCACCTAATTAACATTTTCTGTCTGAGGTGAAAGTGACAGAGTAAGATAAGAGAGAAGCAAACATTGGTTGTTCACATTAGTCCAGTTTTACATATTGATACAATATTAAAAATGACTAAAATCAGCCGATACTGATATTAATACTTGCATATTGTGCATTCCTAGAAATTATTGCTATTATCATTACATTTGTCCAGTGACCATTATCCTTTCCAGAGACTTTAAAGTAACTTGTCTGTTTGCTGATGATTGAAAGTTTGATAAAATTAAGTTGGGGTATGTAGGATTCATAAAAAAAAATATTTACATATTTATTAAAATTATCACTGTGTCATGGTAGTAGGATGGTATGAGAAAGATAATGTGTGAAAACATCTGAGCTCCTCTGCCTTCTCCCAGTGCTAACTAGAGAAATACACAGCTCAGTCTGAAACAACCAATAAGAGCCAGGAGGAGGGTCTTATCCCTCTCAATCAGGCTTGTGTAGGTGCTGCTCACATCCTCTCACTTGCTTTCTTTTACGCTGCAGCTTCTCTCCATCAACAGTCTGCCATGAATGCTATGGCTAGTTAGCGTAGATAGCGTAGATGACGACAGATAAGTAGTTTTCCTGAAACGGTAAGTTGTTTCTCTGCCATTAGCAATGCTAGTAGCCTGTACAAAGTTGATTGACAGCATTAAGACCCGCCTCCTGGCTCTGATTGGTTTTGATTAGAGCAATTCTGCAGACAAAATAGTAACACTGAGAAGGTGAAGGAGCTTGATTTTTTTCCACAGATTATCTGTCTCATACTGAACAAATATGTAAAATAGGCATTTTACATAGTTACCCCAGTTTAAGTACACAGAGCATCATGATGGAAGTGTTTCGGTACTGGAGCAAGTGTCCTCTTTTTTGGAAATCAAAATATTGTCACCCCGATGGTGTCACATCTAAACCTTACATGTAAGAACCGGTGAACAGTGAGAGTATCAGGTTTCATGCTGATTGATCCTGGCAGAGGTAGCCAGATTATGTAACGAAGTTTGAAATACCTCGTTGCTAAAATGTTACAAATGAACTTGACTTGACAAAAAAACAATAAAGAAAAAAGCTGCACAATTAACAGGAGGGATTCCAGGTAACTGTTAAATCACGGCTTCGAACAGGTAACTGGAGAAATATGTTCACATACATGTATAAACATTATCAGACTGTCAAGCAGCCCAGGTTACTACGGACACACCCAGCCTCTGTTTGAACGTGTCGGAGCAAGAAGAGCAAACCTATGGCGTGAGACACGGGGAGAAAAGAACCGAGAGGACGTGGGTGGGTTGGAAAGCGTGGGCAAAGGGAAAGGTAAAAAGGAGAGGAGGAAAAGTGTCCCACCTGAAACGGAACCAGTCGTGCTTCACCTGTACTCATGGAGTCCTCTCACTCGGTGAGTTTACGTCCGTTTTTCCAGAGTTTTCACGTGCGATAAGAATCTCAGATGTGCTGAATATTGCTCAGCTATGAACTCTGTTATAGTACGAACTATGAATGCTGTAATGTTTTTAAATAAATGTTAAAGTTCATTTTTGATTTCCCAACAATTTGGTATTTGATGCTTTATGAAGAACGATGTAAAAAAAAAAAAAAAAAAAGAAATCCATGTTGCTATGTTCTGCACGTGAGTTGTAGTTTCGGGTACGTATAGTTTTTTTTCCTCCATAGGTGCAGCAGCTGTCATTCTGAAGGCACGTCTTTGTGTCACAATGTACACAAACACACCTTCTGAGTCATTCGGGTCGCAATCTTTGGTCGGATTTGTTTGTACAACTGATGGCGGGGAAACGACAAGGAGCAGCAGGAATAGGAGCGGGACGGATAACACAGAGCCAGGTCTCACTCAGCAGACTTTCTGTTGTGAAACTTTAACTCCGAGGAATCCTCTTTGAACGTGTGCATGCTGCAGGGACTTGTGTTAAAAGTTGAAAATGAATTGCAATAAATCTCTCTCAGGTGCATTTGCATCTCTGAATGCACTTGAAATGCACTCGTCTGTCTTTAAAACCAACATCACAGGGATTTGATCCCACGATCATCTGTGATAATGGTGGTTAATTGGAAAATCAACGAAGCCGGTTAAACGAGATCTTGGTTAGAAGTGGCAGGAAAAAAAAACTGCTGGTAGAGCTTGAGTGATGGAAATGATAGAGAAAGTAAAAACTTGATGCAGGAATTTTTGCAGGTAGACAGAATGGCTTTATCTTAAAGAAAGACTCCAATGCTGGCTAAAATCCCCCCCAAAAAACCTTGTGAGAGATTGTGTTATATATATATTTCTTCAGATAGTTTTGACTTGTCAATAATTGAAAATTCCAATCGGTGTTGGCCTAAAACCTTAAGTTTGAGTTTTAGAAGATTTAACTTAGAAAAAAAGAAGTGAGACCAAGTAGCTGCACATCCAAATCACCAAAAGAATCACTGGATGAGTTGTTTAAAAAAAATAAAAAGCATACTGGAATTCCCTAATTAGTGGCCAAAACTATCTTTAATTTAAAAATAATTTAAAAAATCAAAAATCTGCATGCTCATCTGATTGATTTGAAGAACTTCTGCAAATACTGTCAAGTCAGGATGTGGCATGTACCAGACTGAGTGCTAAGAATGAATCAAAGTTGTTTATTCCCCCGCCTTTAACATATTTACTTGTTCTACAGTTGAATTTTACAAATATAAAGCGTTTTAATTTTTTAACCAGCTAAATGTTTTCTTTTTTTTCCAGAGTTTATATTTCTTATGCTGCAAGTTTTTTTTATTATTATTATATTTTTTGTTTTTAATTTACATTTTGTGCAAATCTGCACTATTCCAGCACTTTGCTGCTGGAACACCTGAACTTTCCCGTTGACGGACGATGAAGGATTATTCTATTCTGTTCTACATATTGTTTTTTTCCTGCACTTTGTCAAAAAAGACTTCATACATTTGCATGACATCCCTAAATAAATAAGAATAAGAATGAAGACATTGTATTGCAATAATAATATTATGACTTTGATAATATAATCAACTCATGACTTAATTCTTGTAATTTTATTATTTTTAATTTTCTTAGCATGACCATAACACTCCGTCGTAGTTTGCTGCGTGTCTCTGCCCTGAAGACTTTTCTTTAGCAAATTCCCAGTAAATCACTGTAGGTTGAGTTTTTTCATACTGAGTTGACTTATGGCCAAGTCTTGATCTAAGTGTAGCTATTAATGCTTTGCACATGCATGTCGGATTGAGAAACAGCAGCTCCTGAGTCAACAAGTTGGCTGGAAAACTTGTCAATTGACATGAAATGTAAAATCTGAATAACAGAAGTGAAAACTAAAAGGCAGTCAGTGAATCTGGTTACTTGAAAACAATAAATATGGAAATTATGGAACTAATTACGATGGAAAGAAGCTCTTAGGCTCTTAGGCTGCTCTAACAGGTTATTCCTGTTTTATATGAAGCGGTTTCTTTAAATAACTGTTCGTTTTAAGCTACAGGTTTTATCTGCTCATGTGGCAGCTTTCTACTATTGGAGTTTCTATTTGCTTTTTATGCTTGAACATCAGATTTCAGTCACATGAGAAAAATGGATATTTGCTGAGGTATATAGCTTCCAAAAAGTATCCATACCCTTTACACAATACCATCAAACATACCAAACATAAATACATTTAATTGTAATTTTAACTGAAAGACTGACACAAGGTGGTGTACAGTTGTGAAGTGGAGAGAAAAATATGCAAGATTCAAAATGTTATTTACAAATAAAAAGCACTGAAAAGTGTGGTGTGCAAAGGTGTTCAATCCCCTTCTCCTCTAGTTGCCTTCAGAAGTTCCTTGACGACTGCTACAAATACAGCTGCTCTGTGACGCCTCAGAGTTTGAGAGAATATTGGGAAGCAAATGGCATCATGGAGTCCAAGGAACAAACCATACAGGTCAGGAGAGAAACGTGGATATGTTTAAAGCAGGGTTAGGCCATAAAAAGATTTCCCGAGGTTTGAGCAGAGCTCTATTCAGACCATCGTCCAGAAACGGAAAGAGTGCAGTACAACAGTGAGCTGACCAAGACGAGGCCGTCCAGCTAAACCTCCAGGCTGAACAAGGAGATCCCTGATCAGAGATGCAGCCAAGTGGCTCATGGTGACTCTGGACCAGATGCAGAGATCCACAGCTTAAGTGGAGGAATCTGTTCACGGGAAACCTATTACTCATGTACTGAACAAATGTGGTCTTTATGGAAGAGTGACTAGAAGAAAACTAAGATGGTCGGTGTGGATGGGAAGATGATTGGAGCCAAATACAGGGCAATCATGGAAGAAATCCAATTTGAGTCTGTTTAAAACACAACATATTCATGTGTAAGAATGTAAGAATGTCCCAGTCAAAGTACACATCTTAACTTAATTGAGAACCTGTGGCAAGGTCTGAAAACTGCTGTTTACAAACGCTCTTCATCTAATCTGACTGAGCCTGAGCTGCTTAGTGAAGAAGAGTGGACAAAAATTTCAGTCACTGGACGTGCAAACTAGACAAAAACTGAAAGAATTAAAGCTAGAATTGAAGCAAAAGGTGGTTCAACAGAGTACTCACTCAGGCAGGCTGAACACTTTTACACACCACTGTTTACAGCTTCTTATTTGTAAAACGTCTCTAGAATCTAGTATAACTTTCTTTCCACTTCACAGTTGTATCAGGGCCTCTCACATACAATTCCAGAGAAACATTCTTGTTTGTGGTTTAATGTAGAGAGGAGAAATAGCTGATGCGTGAGAAAATATGGAAAGTTCAAAAGGTATGAATACTTTTGCAAGCCACTGTAAATAATTTTATTGTTGCAGTTTGTAAATAAGCTAATCATTTAGCTACTTTATTCTTATCAGAATCCATGCAGCAGTGTAGTGTCCTCTACACCTTAATCGCATGAAAGTAGGAAACTCAGCCTGAACAGTTCCACAGAACATGCATCATTAGAAGACCTAAAATTATCCCCAGTGCTCTTTTCCATTTTTGCAGGGTCAGATATTGTCATATTCCACGGTGTTGCTTTTTTTTTCTCTTCAACATTGCTCAGTTTAAGCAATGCTTTGGATTTTTAATGATGTAGAAAGTTTTGCCCCATCAGGCTTGCAAATAAAAAACCTTGTTGTAAATCATCGCTCCAGTCCCGAAAGCAGCTGTTGCTAAGCGGTGCGCTCTGCTCATGTCTGGTCTCGTTGTTCAGGAATTAAGAGTCCCAGTTATAACCCGTCACACTTGTGCCGCTCTAATACGCGTCAGCGCAAGCAGTTCATACCCGTGAATCTCACACCCACACCAGTAAAAACATTGAGGTCTGGTTCTTCTATCAGGCAATCTTGAAAAGGTATTTGTTTTAGAACATCACTACAGAATAAAAGAACCTTCCCACTCTTTCGGTTGCTAATTTGTGGTTCTTTTTTTATGGGAAAGGAATAAACGCAACAACCCTGAATACAAATTACTCTCCAATGCTTCCTCTTTACCAGGGAACGCAGATGCCCACCAATAGCAGCAGCTGTATCATCAATGACAGCATTGTAAGTACTCCAGCTGCCACAGTGACGGGCACGCTCATCCTCTCCGCCGTGTTTCTGTTGGGATTCCCCGGAAACCTCTTCGTCATCTGGAGCATCCTGGCGCGGGCCCGAAAGCAATCCGTCACAACCCTTCTCATCCTCAACCTAGCCATTGCAGACGGCTCCCTGATGGCTCTCACCCCGTTCTTCATCGCCTACCTAGCTATGATGGACTGGAAAATGGGAACTGTGATGTGCAAGGTTCTGTTCTACCTCTGCTTGGCCAACATGTACGCCTCCATCCAGCTGATCATGCTGATGAGCATTTACAGGTTGGTGTCGGTGGTGTGGCCCCAGCGCATCAGCGTGATCACCGGCAAGAGGACGATCATGCGAGTGCTGGCGGTCATTTGGTTGTGTGTCATGGTCGCCTCAATTCCTGCGCTGATCTATCGAGATGCAAGGCTTAATAAAGAGAGGAATAGAACGGTTTGTGATTCATTCCACGACGAAGACCCAGATGTAAGTTTGGACAGTCCCTTCTTTCTTGTTAGGTCTTTGAACACATATGAACATTCTCTAATTCTTCCCTTCTTTTGCTCCCTGTATCCCAGGCGGTCCTGCAGTACATGCTGGAGATTGTGTTGGGCTTCGTGATACCTTACGGAGTCATTTTAGTCAGTTACATTTGCATCCTGCGCCGGATTCGGCAGACCAAATTCCGCCGCCGGATCCGCAGCGAAAAGCTCATTCTGGCTATCGTGGTGACCTTCTGCCTGTTTTGGTTACCCTATCACATCATCAACATGGTGCAAGTACGTTACTTTACTTCTGAGCATGATGTGAGAGTTCATTTTTGAGTCAGCAAATTGTTAGTCATCATGTCGTTTTTGTATTCCCCTCAGGTTGCATCAGCTTTGCTTCCAAAATGTTCACCAAAAAGAGAGCTGTAAGTGATCCCCCGTCCGCAAACGCACTCATCTTAGCATAAAAAGGACAAAACAACTCAAACAAGCACTGAGCTATCTTCCTCCAACGTTAAATTAACACTTTTTGGTACCAATGAATGGACTGAGGACAGAGACAGAAACTGATTGGCTTAAAGAGCAAGCACTCACTAACTGAAACTCCAGTCCTATGGTTCAGGGTATTGAGCCATTAA
This sequence comes from Poecilia picta, assembly GCA_033032245.1. NCBI lineage: Eukaryota > Metazoa > Chordata > Actinopteri > Cyprinodontiformes > Poeciliidae > Poecilia > Poecilia picta. Next base: position 6,814,008 of record CM065370.1, on the reverse strand, counting down.
AAATATTCCGATTGTTTGACAAAAATACGGAGAGCAACAAGTGCCGTATAGAAGCCTGGCTGTCAGTTTTATAATAATTCGTTCTTCTTTCCCAACTCTCCAACTCGTCTGTGTATGTCTTGTCTTACAAGGTTGGAGAAAATATGGAAGAAATTCCGTGCCGTTACCTCCACCATCGCCTTCATCAGCAGCTGTGCCAACCCGGTGCTCTACTTCTTCGCAGGAAAGTCTTATATCAGACGGGAGGGTCTGGCGTTCATGGCTCGCTTGTTTGAGGGCACAGGTTTGGACTCCACCAGGAAGAGCCGAATGAACAGCCAGAACAGCCGGGACAAGGACAAAGACGCGGAAGTCGTGCTGCAAGACAAAGATGTGGACTCGTCCACAAACTCAAACTCTATCATCAAATCAACAAAAATGGGAAAATAGAAGTGAACATCCTCTCCGGTCTGTAAATCTTTCTTCCGTCCAATCATAAAAAAAAAAAAAAGGTTATACAAAGACTTGAGACTCTACACCACCAAGTAAGACTCAGCGGATCGCCAAAGAGGTACTCTTGAATGCATTTGCAGATGAAAGCCTGTTAAAATGGTGATGCTACATTTATAGAAATAATTGAAAACAGGCTTTACACCCATATGGAATATCAGATAAAATGAGGATCACAGCCAGTGATGCTTAGACTTCTCAGAGGTCTAGTTCAAGTCCTCTAACTTTGTACATTATGAATAGTAGCTAAGTTTCCACATGCTTTTAAATGCATTACCTGCTATTAATTTGCTTGCTGATGTCTTTTCCCTGGGACATTGTCTTTTATTATCTTTGCAAAATAGCATTTTTAAGGCATCATTGAACTACATGTGAATTTTTACTGCACAACAAATAATTCCACCTTTGTGCAAAACAAAAACTATTGTGTGCTTTATGATATCGAAACATTGAAAGAGAGTACTGGTTTCACTTTAGCTTCCTTCTCGTGTTTGCACTATATTGCTGTTACAATCATGATTTTGCATTTTCCTCTTCAGCACTAAAATGTTTAGTTTCACAATACCTGCCACTAGATGTCACAGTTTTCCATCTGCTGAACCTTTCTTTTTTTTTTTTTTTTACATCTAATTGTTTTCTGGCAATTTTAGAGAGAGAGAAAAAAAGAGCAATCAGTATGGCAAAAACTAAAACACAAAACTAAATTGTATCCTCACCTACTATGTTCAAGAATGCTAAGTTATTTTTTTTTCATATACCACATCCAAAGTAGAGTTTTATATTAGTGAAATGTGGTTTTTACTTTCAAAAGCTTGCCAGGAGATGTGATATTGAATTTATGTCTATATACAGTATACAGTACATCTCATAAGTGGACAGAGCAACATTCTTACTATTATGCATCCTCATAATTTTTTTTCATTGACTTCTGCGCTATTCTCCAGAATATACTACTCACAACTAGATATGTTGAATTTTGTACAGTTTTTTTCCCCATCATCATCAAAACAAAACGGCACACATAAAACACCAAATACAGAATGTATGAGTTGTCTGTAATAATGAGCAATCTATATTTCAAAATCCTCCAAATTTGAATGTCAGAAATCAATTTTCAACATCACTGGCAAAATTTTATTGTAAATATCTAGGTAAAGCAAAAGCTACTTTGATTTCTAGTGAACCCCGAGAAATTTAGAGATATTTTGGGAGCCGATATATTGATGCCAAATAGATAAAAAATTAAATAACCATTCGGACTTTAACCTTTCGTGTCGGTCATATGGCTTCTGTTCTCCAAAAATGCTTCGACATTAGACAATGAAAAATATGATCACATAAGTGATCTGTCATGGCTGTGAATCCATGTATTGGGAGAAACTTTGTGATTTCTACCATGGATGCTCAGTCTATTTTGTGCTTTGCCGTAACTTCATAACTCATGGTACCGGTTCCTTCTAACAAACTGCTAAATCTTTTGGACGTCCACCAATTGCTTCCATTCAATAATCTATTGTTTTATGATATCGTCACTTGCATATAGAATGTCAGTCACCTCTGAATGAAGAGTTGTTCTCTATGAAACTAGCAGTCCTTTTATTTTTCTAGGCATTGCAAACAAACATGTGGCATTAATGAACATCTGTGAATTTAATTGATTTCTTTATCATTGTTTTCTAGAAAATGTCTTTCAAATTCTCACAGCTTTCACTGTTTTTTAGCTATGCACTTCAGCTTTAGCCAAAGTGTGTTTATTGTACATAGGATTGTACTTTGCTTTTGCACAACTTTCTGAAAAAATTAAAATAGAAAAAAAATCCAATAAAAAGGTGAAGCATATATATTTAGTCCCTGATATTCATTTAAATGGAAACGATCTGCAGCTTACAGTAACCGTATCTCAAACCGTATCTCAGGCAGCACCACACAAGATCTGATTCTGCTGCATTGAATACACCAACAGAGTTACATGTCATTGTGAAACTGTGATAAAGTCATACTTGCCTACAGACAATGGCGTTATGACTTCTCATTTTGACAACGCTTTCATTGACATGAATATACTTGCCTTTTAGGAATGATCAGCAAGTGTCGTGGTGTTTTCAGGTCATTGGCTACAGTAAAGAAATGAACAGTGGAATTGCTCATAGAGATGTAAGAAATGCACCAAAGTGACTGAAAAACGTCATGGATTTCCATCTCGAGAAATATTTCCCAGAAACTGATCTCGAGAACATGTTTTTTTATTATTATTTGTGTTGCAAAACACCGATATCCTTCATGTTCCAAAGTATTTTTGCAATATAGTTGAGCCACAGCCAGAAATCTCTTTTGGCAATATTTTTTATTTCCTTATTTCCTTGTGAGATATATAGCTAGATATCAAGATAACTGGATGTCCAGATAGCTGATATTGAGCTGTCTTGAAATCTAACAAGATAGCTAGCAAATATCAAGATAGATATTATATTAGGCTCTGTGAGAAGTGGAAGCAAACAGTTTAACATTTTTGGCATTATTTATGTTTAAACCATTACTTGTGTTCACAAAAACCTTGAAGCGGTGCTCTTCGCTGGGACCCGTCTCCATATATGGCAGCCTGCAGCTGTGGAATGTGAGGATGTCGCACATTTCTCAGTAGGTCAGTCAAAACACAAAACTTCTTAGGATAGATGTGTTAATAATGAGTAATGATGATGGTTTGATAATGGTAATTCTTTTTTCTGGTGATACTTTAAAAACATTTAGACTGCTGTCAGTTTTGAATTAAATGATTATCTGGTTATATGGGAGGGTAGAGTGAATTACAACCCTACTGCTAAAGAGAACATAGCTTGTTCACAGTAGCTCTCTGTTAACAAAACAAATATTAGTAATTTTATTTGATTGATTTTTATTCTTTTTTTTTTCCTTTTGTGAATCAGTGCTGGCTTCAAATATTTAAAACATTCTGTGTCACATTATGTTTCTTATATTTCGTTTCTGATTTTTGGGGTAGCTAAAAAGACATGGCGTAAAGAAATCAAGAGGAACACACACATACATAGCAAGTGGTCTGTGGCAGGAAGTTTACTGTCAGGGCCCTGGCCAGCCTTGGTTTAAACCAGGTTTTGCAGTCGCTAAACCTCTTGGCCCAGTTTCACCTCATTTCTGTAACCCACCAAGAGTCGCGATTCCGTTTGAGCTGACCTGATTGCTTTTCTGCTGAATTTTACCTAGCAGTATGTGGCCTACAACTCGCTTGATATTCTGTAGACCAATTAGAATTTAATTACTGGTGAACAATAACATGAGCTCGATGTTATCCAGTAAAGTAAATGAAGTCACACACAGGTTTGCATGTGTCTGATAACGACAATCCCCGCCTATTTTGGAGGTGGCACTTTCGTCAATGCTAACGAAGCTGGGGTACAACGGGGCCAGAGCGACTGTGGTTTGGCCGTTTAGCGTTAATAACTATTTCATTTCTGTTAAAAAAAAGAGAGAGAGAGAGAGCGAAAGAAAGCTAAACCAAAAGTTATTACAAAGTAAAGGGGTGTAAAACAGTGTTTGTATGAACTGTGACAAGGATTCTTGGACTTTAACGTGACAGAAATCCTCTTCACTCGACCCAGTTTGACAAAAAGTTGGTTCTAGCAGGTGAGATATTGTCTATTGCCTTTCTAAAATACAAAAACAAACAAAAAAACAGTTAAGACCAAACTAGTTTTACAATACATACAATACGTTTGAGGGCATGCGCGAATTTAAAAGACTAAAGCCATTTAAGTTGAACCGAGACGATCTTTAGTGAGTTAACGCTCTAATTTGGTAGTAGGAAAAATTATTTTCCAATTAATATATGCATTTTACTTGTCTAAAAAAAAATACTTTCAACGGTTTTTATTTTATTTTATTTTATTCAAAAAAAAAACTGAGCAGTTTCTGGCAGAAAAGTAGATCATATGATGCAAACCATGACACAATTGACTCCGATGCTTATGAAACTGAATACATCCTGTCCATCGGCTTGACACAGATGTGGAAAGAAGAATGTGCCGTAAAAAAAAAAAAAAAAAAAGGTGTGTTGCAACAGCAAAAAGAAAATTATGCTCCGTTATACAAACTCGTGTACGAACAAGAGTCAGTCAGTTACTGGAATATCCACCTCCCTCATTTATTTTCTGCCCCAAATGATGAAATCTAAAGCTGTTCATTCCCATTCTACCATAAACGAACAACGCTAATGGTTTTTAGGCATGTTGAAGCATTCTTTTACTTTTATAGAATTAAACTGGGGGGGAGGAAATAACTTAAACCAGACTGGAATTTATTTATTTATTTATTCTTTATTTATTATGATTGGGATTTTTTGCCTCTTTGCGTCACACAGGCACTGATTCACAGAGACCTATTTCTTTCACATGCCAACATTCTGGTGTTGTTACACTATCGGGTATCAAGTGTGTCTTCCTGCAAAAGCCAAAATGTCACAGCAAAATGAAAAGAGGAGGAGGAAGAGGAAGGACTACCTTGAAATCCAGTCAGGTTTTCTCTTGTCTTCCTGTAGTCAATGGTTTTCCCCTCACGTCACGTGACCAACATTGCGCAATGCGCTTGGTTTGCTCATCACAGAAACGGTAGTCAGAGAGCAACAAAGTTCACGCAAGTTGGAGAATACGAAGAAATACAGTGGAGTTATGGTGGCGAATTGAATAGAAGAGATCATTTTCAGGTGAGTTTCAAACTATTGATACTTTGACATTTCGCGATTGAAATGCAGACAATTGATTAATATTGCCTTGTTTCATCTCTTCAGTCTTGAAGCTTTGAGAAAGGGATTAAAAATGTTGGGCTGTACACGTTTGCTTTTGTTATTGATTCGGCATATAATGAGTTTTTTAAATGAAAGCTTTGTCATGTGTGTTATTTTATTTTATTCTATCTTTTTTATGTAACCTTTTGAACAACCTGTGATGTTTTGGTTGTGGGCTGGAATAATTTCTTTGTTTCTTTTTTATTTTTCTTAATTTAATTAATTTTAATGCCTTTAAAGCAAACTGATTGTTCCTGAATAGATTAAAAAGCGCATTGCTCAACTATTTCAACATTTACCGCACCAACAAAACACAAACTCTTACCAAATAGTTTTAGTTTATTTTCTGGATCTTAAATTTAAGACAAAACTGACTTATGAGTAACTGTTAAGCAAGACGTAGGAGATAAATATTGATAATAAAATAAAGAAATATTATTTGACTCCACTGGCAGATTATTTCACTGTGAAGAAAACACATTCCCCATGTTATAAGTGAAATTATCTGCCAGTGGAAGTGGTTTGTTTTTCTACTCAATATTGCACCATTATTCACTTTTAATAAGTTCCTATATCTTGCTAAAAAGTTACTTGTAAGTTTTATTTCAAGAAATGTGCACTAGATAAAACTAGACAAAAAAATGATACCCTGTAAGATTCTGTGTTTTTGCAGTGAGTATAAACAGCATACCATGTTTCCTCCCTTTCTGACAGGTTTGGCAGTTTCATGCTAGCTGAAGCCAAATTTACATTCTTAAGATGAGTTTTTCTTTGGGATCCAGTATGAACACCACTACCGCCATCCCCCTCTTGCCTCCTCCCAAAAACATCTCAGCTCACATTGGCACCGCCATCCTGACCCTGGCTTTCCTGCTGGGTTTCCCTGGTAACGTGTTCGTGGTTTGGTCCGTGCTCTGCCGGGTGAAAAAGCGCTCGGTGACGTGCTTGTTGGTGCTGAACCTGGCCTTGGCTGATGGCTTCGTGCTGCTCAGCGCCCCACTGTTCATTCGGTTCCTGACGGCAGGACGGGGCTGGGAGTTTGGCTCGGCGGCGTGCAAGCTGGTGCATTACCTGTCGAGCGTGAACATGTACGTGTCCATCTACCTGATCTGTCTCATGAGCATGGACCGCTGGCTGGCCGTCACGAGGCCCTTCGTGTCTCAGAGGATGAGGACCAAGCGCTCCCTGCTGTTCCTTCTGTTTGGGGTCTGGGTGTTGGCTTTCCTCCTGTCACTGCCAATGCCGTTCTACCGCAGGTAAGACCAACACAGACAAAGGTTTCAGTACAATGAGGTATTTCTGATTGTGACTCAATCAGAAATAATATTTTCCAAGGGTTTTAAAGAAACTAATAAGACTTCCAAGTAGTTTAGTCTCTAAAACCCTAGAGACTAAACTACTCAAGGGTAGTTTAGTCTCTAGGGTCTCTAGAGTTTAGTCTCTAAATTAGTCTTTAGTCTCTAGACTAAACTAGGGTTGCCTAGGGCAACTAAACTAGGGTTGCCCTAGTTTAGTCTTTAGGGTACCCCTAGAGACTAACTACCCTAGGGACTACACCCTGTTTTAGAAACAGGGTTTTAGGAAAGAGGGTTTTACAAACCGTCTTTATGTACCTTGTTTTAGAAACCAATTGGAAACCCTCTTTTTGGGTTTTGGAAACCCTTGGATATAGGGTTTCCAAGGGTTGATTAAAAAATCCTTGGTTGCATTTTGACAAAAAGCAATTAAGTCAATTGATTTCTTTTTATCATGCATGCTTTCTTTGCAGGGGTTTAGGGACTATACCCCTGATTTAAACTTAAGTTAAGATTTAAGTTTAAATCTCAACTTAAAACCCACCTGTTTAGAGTTGCTTATGGCTAAGTTAAGATTAGAGTGTGGGTTCTGATGTCTTCCATGATTTTAATGTTTTTATCTTTACTTTTCATCTATTTATTAATGTCACATACTGTTTTTATTCGTTTCTTTAATTATGTAAAGCCCCTTGAAATGCCTGCTGCTGAAATGCGCTATACAAATACAATTTGATTGATTGATTGATAGAATTTTCTTCAAGTTTAGACCTTTTATCCATGTTGATTGGGCAGGTTCACATACTCCATATGTGAACTTTAACCAACCAGTCCAGTGTATACATAAAACTTAATGGGACATAATGAATTGTATTGAGCTACAGCAAAGAACTAAGATTTGATGTGCAGTAGAAATGGAAATGATCACACCCCTGGGAGATTTATGCTTACTATTTTCATTTTACCACCAGGTTTTCTTCTGACCTACGGTATTGTTAATATTTTTGGAAATGCAAAGCTAGAATCGTAATGTCAATCTGACGAAAATGTTGAGGGAGCTTAACATTAGGATGATGTCAACCTTAAAGACTTGGAGTTCATCATCAAAGACCAAAGGTCAAAATGTAGTATGGTACATTTTATACAGATTGAATCAAAAAAATAATTTTTACAACTTCAAATAACAGAAAAAGGAGCAGTGACAATGACATTGTTTGTCAAAACAGTAACTATTGGTCTGACATGACTCAAAATTATGCAATATTCCAACAAAAACAAAACAAAAAATATTGCATAATCTGCCCTACATTTGTCTTTCAATCAGACTTGAGTCAACAACGCATGATCGTTGGTCTTCTGTTGTAGAGTTAAGATTTAGTTTGAATTAAATACTTTCTATGAATGAAAACTATTTAGTTTCATACAGTTACTGTATTTCATGACTCAATCGAATCTGTAGATTTTATTATACTTTCACAAGCTTGGATGAACTTCTCCATTAGTTATATTTTACTGGCCAAAATGTAAAATTTGTAATTTTCTCAACAAGTTGCATCACCAATTACCTCGGATTACCTTTGTTCACTTTCTTTGATTTAATAAGTCAAGAACTCTCCAAAAATGGTTTCCATACCCTGCTTATTTCTTTTTAGCGTTTGTTGACTTAAATGGAAAGTTCTTGCTTAGTTTAAGGAAAGTTCCCTCATCAGGAACTTTTGCCAGGAAAAAAAGTTCCTTGTCAAAGCCCAGGATTTAGCCCAGTGCAGACACAAAACTCCTCAGAAATGGGCCTTGGCACCGAGGGAAAAATAATTGAGATCTGAATCTTTGAGGCGGAGCTTCCTGCATTTCTAATCAGTTGGTTATTTTTGGCACCGTATTCCAGCTTTATTCATTTACACTGAATTGAGTTAGGGAAATAAATGAACTTTCAAACCATATTTACTGAATATAACTCTAGATCCATAATGTGTTTATATTTCAAGGCACAAGTAAAGTAACAAGCAACAAATCTTCAGTCTTAAAGAGCTAAGACAGGTTCATTTTTAGCTGCATGTTTTATTTATTTATTAACGAGCTGTCAATGATAGATATTTTTCCAAGTTTAGAAAGATTTCAATGCTTCATGAAATATTTTTGGAAACTTCTCAGACTTTTGCATATAGTTTTGACTTCACAAAAAAAATTGGAGTCTACCCTCTGTGAAACAATCACCGATTATAGTTTTTATCAACAGTGGCACAAGAATATAACCAGCAACCAAATGTTGCATCCAGTGTTTAACTGTTATACCTCATCCATAGCCTATGTATACGGAATCCAGACTCCTTTCTTCTACACTGTATTTCAATATCTCTAATGGAAAGCAGAGGATTACATGCAACACAACAACAGAAAGAAATGACAATCTTTGTATTTACTCAAGGTCTGTTACTTGTCTTGATTTATTTTTCTGAAGTCTGACTTTTTTTGAAAAGTTTCTAAGGTTTTTTTCTGACGTTGGCTCAACTTGCTGAATTTACCCATTTTCATTTGTTGCTCATTTTATTGCAAGTGACTTTAAAACTACCATTAATGGCTTAATTTGATGGCGTATGAATGCATTTTGTATTTGTAGTCTAATGGAAGTATTTAACAGTATTAAAGTATTCATTTCCACAAAGCCTGACTTTTATCATGTGGACAGTGCTTTCATCTCTGCCTCATTTCTCTCTCTTGTGTCTTTTCTACAGTAATTTAAAGATATTTAAAAATAACATCACCGTGAACATTTGCATGCCATATCACTGGGGCAGCGTGGGCCACCCGGTCTTCCAGTACCTGTTTGAGACCATCATGGGCTGCTTGGTTCCCTTCTCACTCATCAGCACCTGCTACTCCTCCGTCATATGCAGACTGCAAAGTGCCAAATTCCAGCGCAGAGGACAAGGCAGTCGTCTCATACTGCTGATCATCGTCACCTTTGCCATTTTCTGGCTTCCCTATCACATCGTCAACATCGCTGAGGTGATTCTGCTAATGCCATAGTAGTAGTGTCTGAAACTTTGTATAACGTTTATTTCTGTTTAATTTTGGCTTTGAATGCTATATACATGCAAAACAAAATAAATTTGATGTTGTATCATAGCCCTCTCTGACACACTGGAACTGGCCTCTAACTCTGAACCACCCAGCCCTTTCCAGCACTCCCCCCTCAGGTTGTCATCACAATGATGCTCCTCCATGTCGTCCATTGATGCCATTTACAATCGTTCTTAGGAGCTTTGCATTTTGTCTGATCATAGCAGGTGTGCAGTTCCACCAGGTGTTTGCATATTCGCCTGCAGCCCAGTTGGAAATTTGGTGCTGCTAGTTTGGAGGAACAAGGGAGGGGAGGTTTTATAAGGGAGGTCTGTGGGAGGAGAGCTCAACTGGGAACTGAAACTCCTAAAGTCAAAGATAAGGTAATGACATTATAATGCAACATAAAGCTCAAAAACGTTCCAACATACTCCAGCCGGAGCCAAACAGACAGTTCAGGGCCATTTGTTTTCACACACAACGCTGCAGATCTGGGGAACAGACCTCCTGCTTCATATCAGCAGGGATTCCCCTAGTCACCAGGGGTTCCTCACCCCAATTTCCATCCTGTAGTCTTACTTCCACAGTAGGAGTTTAATGAAGAACTGTACAAATTTACATAATTTCTCACCCTGTCAGATAAACGTTCCTCAGAGGTATTCATGTCTTTTGTGGAGAGTGGAAGTGGGCTACATTAAAGAGAAATAACAACATTACTGTCTGAGCACATGATATAAAACAGGGCAACAAACGTCTGACCAATCACACAGCACTTGACGCAGAGCTCTATTGAGTGCAGGATGCCTCTCATCAAACATAATGACGCAATTTCCTTCTTACATCTATGTCAATGACAGACGATTTTGGCTCTTCGGTTGAAATAAGTGGGAGCCTTAACTATGCCCATGATATTCTTCTTGGAATTTATATGTATGTAATTTTAATTGCACAGCCATCTGCTGATTGGCATTACAGAACTATTAACTGGAATTCTTCACGAACAATTTCCTAAATATTGAAGAAACACTTTCCGAGTACTGTAGCTAAGGATGAAGACCCAAACTTCTTCATAGAGACCCACTTTTAAAAATATCTACATCCTCCTGTTGTCATGGATTACTTGAGAAATGTCTCTCTTCTCACTTCCTCAGGTGGCTTGTTTACTGACGAACAATAAATCGGGGAAAGGCTGCACTCCCAGCGCTCGGCCCACCGTCACAGCCTTCGCCTACTTCAGCAGCGCGGTGAACCCCATCCTCTACGTGTTCGCCGGCAGCTCCCACATCCGCCAGGCCGGGCTCAGCTTCATGGGCCGGCTCTTCGAGGCCACCAACTCAGAAAGCAGGACCACGTCCACCATTGCCCGCAGCGGCCGCAGCGGCTCTTCGCCGGACGAGAGCTCCGTCCTGTACACACTGTCGACCAAAATCGGGAAGCCTTTCAAAGGGAAGGGTAAGGAGAGAAGTAGCAGCTTGGCGGGAAAGGAAGCTAACGAGCCAGAGCTCAAAACTCTCGCCACGATTGAACAGATAGAATAGCACTTGAGCCGTTTTATATATATATATGGCTTTTAAAAATAAAATAAGCCTTCTGTTTTTGAGTTTCATTGTTTTTCGTTAAAACTGGGAAATGTTACTGTGCCTGAAGTTATAATCTATTTAAATCCTGTGATAAATATTAATGCTGTAGTGAAGTTTTTTATGCATTAGCAACAGGATTTCATGTGAAATAGCGTTAATAGAGCAGTAGATTCAAACTTTGTATGTATTTTTTTTATCAGAATTGTGTACATAAGAGTGAATTTACTTTTATTTAAAAAGAAAAACCTTTTTTAAATTAAACTATCATCCTAACACCTTATTGTATGTATTTATTATTGTAATTTGAACATCATAACTTTTCTGTTGTTTATTCTTCCAATATTTGAGTCGATCTTATATATATTTTTAAAGGGGAAAAAAATGAAAAGCTACATGCTTTATTGATTTTAAACACATTTAAATAGTAATAATACTAATAAATCTGTGTCAAGATTTTTTTATGGGTGACTTTCCAGAATTTTTACACCTTACAATCTACTTACGCATCTACATTTGTAAGAGTCCGAATGTTACACGATGTTCATACTGACGGATGTTCTGCAAGACATTGCACAAGAAACGTTTCGCCAATCATCCTTCCTGTAACCGCTTTGATGCATCGCTCTTCCCTCCATTTCTCAACACAAGTCAAATGTTCATTTTTATACACCTTGTGGTAAAATTACACTGAAGTTCAGAGCTGCAGAGTGGATTCGTTGACATAGATGTAAAAATGGAGCAACATCACAGGAAACATGAGTCATATTCATGAAGCGGTCTCAAAAACCCAACTCATTTCAAGTGTTGAGTATTAATGGTTAGAAATACACCTGACACACAAAAATGAAGAAAAAAATGATTTATGGCATCACCTCAGTCATGCATGTTGATGACAAAGAAAGCAGGACTATTTTTGCTTCCGGGGGTTACCAGTTCAGACGTGCAGCTTATCAGCTGATGATTGGAAGCTTTCCAAAGAAACCTACATTCATGACTTATCAGCTTTTTTATTAGAAGGCTCCCTTAAGTTGTTTAATTTGGCAAAAATATCCCTATTTTCAATTTATTTCTGATTATGCTTTTTAAGATTTTAAAATCATGTATTCTTTGTCAGTTAGGATCCTGAGTTGTTTTGATGTTTGTTTATTCTGTATTCCTTAGTTTCCTTTTTTATTGGACTTCTATTTTATTTTAGTCCAATTTTTCCTTAGTGATTAGTTTACTATACTTATTTTTTATGTTTAGCTTTACTTTGTTTTTCTTCTTAGGTCTATTTATTTAGTTTTAGATTGATTTATTAGTCCCTTGAATCTGTCTCTCCCCCCTCAAACCTGCAACTCATTTCTAATCAGCCGTCTGTTCATTGTTCAGGAACAATGAGAACTGAGAATGAGGAACTCATTCTCAGTTCCTCCTTGCTGGATCCTCCTGTCTACTGCTGTTTTATCACATTAATCCTTGTCTTCTCCTTTTTGATTTCCTGTTTTGCTCCTGGATTCCTGTTTTTGTTCGACTCTGGCTCCCTGTGTTGCCTCTGGGGGGCTGGGAGGGGGGCTGGGAGGGGAGTGGGGGGGCTTTATAGGTTTTTTTAAAATCATTTTTGGTCATTAAACATTCTTCGTCTTCAAGCTGCCTGCCTTTTTTGCATTTTGATCGTCCATCACAACATATATCATGACAGAGTATTTTGTGTTGGCTCTGTTACATAAAATCCTAATGAAATACATTGAAGTTTGTCGTTTACTGTTGGGCTCTGGTGGCTCAGGTCTTAGGAGTTCAAGACAGTCGCCATGTCCTTGACCAAGACACTTCAGCCATTTTTCTGATTGTATGGCAGCCTTGCTTCTGTTAGCCTCCCTCACGACAGGTGTGGCTTCAGTTTCCAACCATCAGCAATGACTGCACATTACATAAAGGGCTTTGGAGTCACCGTACAACTAGATGCCATCTGCTATCTTTACCATATGTGGTATTCGCACGGCAACACATCAAAAGGTTGTGATGTGGTTGAAGAGATGTGAACAGGAGATAATAGGAAACAGCTGTAGACACCTCTAATTCGAAAATAAACTAAATCCACCAAAACCAGGGAGTGTGCAAAGAGTGCTAAGTGGGGACAGAGTTTTGAAAGGTTGTCATGGATACACTAGCTTGAAGAGTTAATGGCGTGGCATTGTTTGACGACATCATCTGGTTTTAGCTGTAGGGTAAAATGTCACACAAGCTACAGACACAACAGATGAGATGATTGTGATACTGACTGCTAAGTACTTCTCCCTTCCTTGCCCTATATTGCATCATGTGCTGTTATCAGTAGAAAATAATGACATTCTGTTTTTGATTCTCTATCTACAAAGTCTGCAAGACCAGATATTTCCTGCATCTGTATGACTCGCCAAAAAAGAAGAATTTGTCAATTATTTTTAATATCTTCCATGGCCTGATGAGTGAATCTCTTTCTCTTTTGCTAAAAAATGTTTGGTATTAGCTCGTCAGCTGCAGGGAAACAGGGGTCTTTTAGTTGGATTAGTTTTGGGTGTATCTGTTCCTCTATTTAAACATGTTCTTATTATAATAAAAGTCATACATATGATGTACTTCTTCTATGTAAATGTGCCATTTATATGTCTCTAAATACTAGTTTATTAGTAGAGAAGTGAGTATTGGATACATATAAATTTATTGTTGGCAACCGTGAGTGAGCTTTTAATAGTAAATAGCTTTGAGCTAAGTCAGAAATTTGGCTCACTAATTTTCTCTCAGTTTTTATTGCATAAACTTGCTCTGATTCTGATGTGATGAGTCAGAGGTAAACTCATGAATCCTCACTGGGCCCTTTAGGAGTTTATAGCAAACAACAGGAATCTTTCATGTCATGTTATAGTTTATAGAATAAATAATGACAAGTTTTATGCAATTTATGCATAAAGAAGAAATAAAACTATTGCTTCTGTAAGATGTAAGAGGGACAGTTGCATCTAGCAATGACCTGGCGAAGTTTAAGTAAACAAACAAAAACATATCTCTCTATATATGAATGTGCCAGTTTCAAATAAAAAGTGTTGAAAGTTAATGGTGGAACAGTTGGGAAGAGAAAATCTGTTTTTATTGTTTGTTTTGGATGGTTGGTATGGAAAAGACTGAGCCAAAAAAAATAAAAAATAACACGACTAGTTTCGAATTTACACCAGTACTAAATACAAAGTTCTTTCCACTCATTTTGTCATAATTTATGGTTGTTGGTGGTGAGGAGACGCTGAGACCCAGGTATGGTGAAGATGATGAATTTATTGAAGAGCTCGACAGTCCAATACAGGCGGCACGGCAGAGAATATAGCACGCAGCTAATACCGGTAGCACTGAAACACAGACTGAAAACGCGAGCTAAGCTAACCAGGACTTAACAGTTCTAATGGTGAGCAACAAAAAGACTGGCAACAAGAGCTAAACTAACCAGGACTTAACAGTTCTACTGGAGCGCAACACAGACAAGTTAGACATGGATTGACAAGGACCCGACGAGGAACACAAACAACAGGGGAGACTAAATACACACGGGGCAACCAAAGGAACAAGACACACCTGGGAGACAATCAATGGGGAAAAACGCAGCGACAGAGACTCACAGGGAACAGGACTACACAGAGAACTCAAAAATAAACACACAAAAACACATTTCAGATTTTCATAATAATGAAAATCCATTTAAAGAAATGTATCCATCTCCCTTATACTTCCCAATAGATACAAGGGAAAGTCATGAAAGTCAGCAGTCGTTGACACTGTTGCAAGATCATGTAGTTCCTTGTTCTCTTTTGAGTTATTACCAAATAAACAGAACTGAAATCACCTCACTTCAAATTTCATATACACTCTATGTTTCTTAATGTTTTCCCCATTAGTCAATTTTAAAAAGTTTTTTTTTCTTTGTGACCGGTATAAAGATGCATACAAGTTTGTTTTTTAACATAGTATTTGGACTTCTGTAAACAATACCTGATCAAGAATAATTTCTAAGTCAAAATAGTACAGCCATGGTAGTAAGTACACTTTGATGAATAGTTATACGTATATTTACCAAACTTATTCAAATCTAAGCACATCCACAAAGCTTCAGGGCTCAGATTGTTAGAAAAGACGAAACGCATGAAAATACAGGAAATCCACAGATTTTACAGATGATATCAAGAGAATTTAGAAAGGTGGTTTTTGAGTGACATACTTTTATATTTGCACGTCACTTTTCAATTGAGGAAATTACTTTTTGACCCTTAAATGTCAAAATAAATAAATCAATGAAAAATTCTGACCAAAATGCTGATCAGTTTCTGTCTGACATATGTTTTGAAAAGAAAAGGCAAAAAAAAAGTGAATGGCCAGCATTTACATTATGTGAATAATGAAAATGCTTGTTTTTAAAGATCAATTTATTGTTTTCGAGCCAGCAAATGTCTATTACTCACAACAGGACGCTAGTTAAGATTGTACACAGTTCAATAAATAGGTCATAGCACACATGCAAAACAGTACGAACAAAAAAAAAATCATTGTGGTTTCTCTGATCTCATTTAGCAACATTCACAGGAAGTGGTCGAACTTTTATAAAGCTTAGTACACTAAAGTGATGATGTTCTTAGAATTTCCTTAGATTTTGACACTCAGGTATTTTTTTTATGTTATAAGCTCTTATTCCAAATAACATTTTTTTCACCATCATATTGCATGCAATAATCCTAATATTCCAGTATTGTTCATAGCTGAAACTTTTAACACTTTCTAAAATAGAAAACACTTGAGATTCTTGAATCTTTGCATTAGTTTTGAGACTGTTTCAGAAATGTCTATTTGAGTAAAATGTAATGATGTCATAAAAAGGACTTGGTTCTGAAAATAAGCGTCTGTGGCTCAATGAATGAGAAATTTTATTTTCTCATTCCAGAAATTGAATAATTTTAGTCATTAAATTACTAAATTGAACTAATATTCCAAAGATATGGTTCTCTTAGTTTACACAATTCTGGAATACAATGAGTGAGAACATAGTTTAAGTTGTTAAATATTTGGAATGTAGCATGGATTATCTAAGGGTCAAGCAGCCATTTAAAGCAACGTTTTTTCCCCCTTACTGTCATCACTGCTGACTGTTATTTTTCTTAAGTGACCTGAAAAATGTTTTCCATTCATGATTGTGGTTGTCATAATACAACCCCCTTGTTTTTCTAAAGGACAGATCAAACCTTAGATGTACCAAATTATGCCAACAAGGCATAATTATGACCACTTCATTGAGAAGTGAAGCAAATAATAGTTTTAATCTGTCCATTTTAGAATTATACAGCAGATTGGGCACTAATTGAACATTTCTGTCTTCAAAGCTGATGTGTTATAACAAGAAAAGGGTTTTAAGAATAGTCAAAGTTTGATTCTGAATGACATAGCATCTCCAAAGCTTAGGGTCTCGTAACACCTGTTAGCTGAAAGACTTGGTTCGATTAGGAACCAAAATTCCAACCTTTACATTTTCAGGTGTTGTGTTTCACTTTGTCAGATAATTCAAGAGCTTTGAAAAACCTGTTCACCCCCTCGCCTGTGGAGGTGCTGCACAAATAACTACTGAAGAAGATGACAGGAAAGCCTCTGAAGAAGACACCCAGTACATCATCCATCCTCATAAGATGTAACAAAAATGGTAATTTATCTTTTGTGGTTAAAAAAAGACCACAAGACACATCTCCCGCCAGCTGTAGATCCTCGCGTGTGCTTTGTTTTTATTTACTCACAATGCCCTGCACTATAGTTTTCTTCCTACTTTAGGTCTCTGATCAGCTTGACAGTCACAGATGCATTCGAACCCTGCTAAAGTTCACTTCCATCGAAATGAGACTGACGTTTTTAAACAGACAGGAGTTTTTTTTTTATTGCATGCACAATTCCACAAACAAACCGGACTAACAAGCCAGAGTTCAATTAAAGTGGACTCAACAGGGCTGGTGTGAATGCAGCCTTAAGCTCTCTTGTTGTGTTTAGGTGGTCTATAAAAATAACAGTGATGGATGTTGAAGCCTCAGAGATGCGTGTGGGGGTTAAAGACTCGCCTGTAGTTTAATAGATCAGCTATTTTAGCTCAACTTGCTGAAAATGCATAGGGACACCAGTCATGTTGGAAAACCCAGATAGGAAAAGTGGTCTGGCCCAGTTCTGGCCCACAAAGTACACTTGAACTCGGCAGACATACCGCAAAGAAAACAGTTCTTTGGTGACCTAGATCTGCTTTGCCACTGGGCCAACCCTGAACAGTTTCACACAGGACCCAGATGCCACCAGGTGTGCACCTTAATGCAACCATTTAATCAGTTTTTAATAATTCCTTAACACTGTTACGGTTGTAAAAAATGTTTATTTGTAATTGAACAGTCAGCTATAACAGCAAAATTGAAGATGATGCTGTTTAGTGAAGTGACGTTCACAAGCAATCCAATTCTTTTGAGCAGCTGTTTACGCTAAATGATAGGACTTGGTTAGCTCTACACACAGTGCAGTAGCTCTTCTTATTCAATTTAAGCTGAAAATGTATTTATTCAATCAGTGAATTAATGAAATAGACAAAAGAACATAGAGTAAAGGGCTTGATCGATCTGCACACAGAGCAGGTTCTCCTGTGTGTTTTCGTCCCGCGTCATGGCGGCTCTGTGTGGAACCTGATTGTTTCTGTTATACTGCGGTTATTCACTTAATACGGATGATTTAACTTTTTTTTTCCAAACTTCACCCACAAAAATCATTAAAATAAAACTGTGTTATGGATAACATGGCTTGTTCTTGGATAACACATGTACATTTTCAAAAATGGATCACTTGGACGGCTCCTTGAAGTGACGCATCTTGAAGATTCAGTTTTCTTCAAAGAGCCATAAGTCCCATCACGACTTCTATTTATTTTATGCAACAACTTGTAACAGTATAGGCTAGCATGTAATGAAACGGCCCTCAGGCCCTGGAGGAATTAGGTTTGCAGTGTTTCCTACAAATTTGAAAAGGAGAGACGTTCATTCACAAAGCTGCTTTGTCAGTTAGCGTGTCACAATAAGCCTGGGAGTAAACATAAACCAGTCAGATAATCTACTAACAAAAGAAAATGTAGACATGAGTAAATAAACAGCTGGGAAGACGGATCTAAAATAAAGCAAGGGTGGCAGAAACAGGAAAGAAAATAACTAAGGCAGGACACAGATGAACATTTGATCAAGTTGCCCCACCCACAATTGACCCACACACATTAAATTCACGTGAACTAAACCATTATCGGGCCCCTTGTGGTATGTCTTCTTATAATCTGTGCTATCAGTGCCAGATCTTGCCCAGTTCCGGTTGAAATACCGATTGCCATGGCAGCAGTGCCGTCCTGATGTTAGATCCAGCCCAGACCTGCTACATTGAGTATTTAGTCTAGTATTTAACTTTTATAGGGGCAGCATCATGTCAAATTGACTTTTTTGAGCTTTATATCATGTTCTTGTGTCATTCTCTCTTTAAAAACACACCTGGAGTGTTGGTTTGATTCTTTCATGCATGTTTGAGAAATCTTTTAATCTTCCTCTGCAACCATTCAGCTGTGCAAAATGCCCGAGTGGACCTAGCCCCGCCTTCAAAGACGAATCTCCTCCTCTTTTCTAGAAGAAGCTCCTCCACGCAGCAGCATTTTCCAAGCTTCCGCCTCACACAGCAGCCCTCCTCCACAACTCCCAGTATCTTCCTTCAGACTAGCCAGCAGCAATTAGCAAACATCTGGCAGAACTGCACATCTGCTCATATATCATACGAGCTACTTCTCTGGTAAAAAAAAAAAAAACATTTGCTAAAGGGCTCACAGAGGAGCAATGTTGTGATGACTTTCTGAAGGCGGTGTTTCAGAAAGAGTAATGGCTTCATAAAAAGACAGAGGCTCAATTTCAAGGCGTTAGATTTGACCGTTCAGTAGGGCTGCAGCATGACCACAGACCGCGACCTGCGGGGGAAGACAACTATATAAACTGAAAAAGAATCAGCATCTACAACTGTGAAATAGTTACTATTCTCTCATTGACAAAATGTGTTGCATGACATAAGGTAGTGAGTTTTATCTATGGACCATTTTTCTCCTTTGACTGCTTAGCAGTTCCCCCTAGTGGCTCATGAGCTGCATAACAAGATGGAGGTAAAGTTTTATGTTCTGTATATGAACCTTGATAAACTCCAACTTTTTTCCTTTTTTATCCAGCAGTTCTAACTATAATTAAATCTTTCCTGTTTGGCATGATGAACGGTTACCATACCATACCATACCAACTTTATTTATAAAGCACTTTAAAACAACCATAGCTTATATAAAAGTGCTGTACATTAAAACACAACATAACAATAAAAAATAAATTAAAAAAAGTAAAAAATAAAAACTCTTACAGTTTAAAAACAAACAAACATACAATTTAAAACTAGATCCTGTTGGAGTTGAAAGGCAAATAAAATAAATGGGTTTTAAGACAAACTTTAAAAGTGGAGAGTTGATCATTGTGCTTGATTTACTGTCATGTGGAGTGCATGGAGTGGTTGTTGGATCCATTTTAGGTAGCAACTGATGCACCAAAAGCTTGGCACCAACTTTCTTTGAGTGACACCGGAGTGAGAGCCAGAATACAACCAAAACCACCTCATCCTAGCGCAAAAAAAAAATTTGATTGTTTTTCTCAAAATGGGGATGTTTCCATTCAGCAAATTAATTTGTATAACTCCAATTTGTGCAATTGTGAGGTTTTGTTCTACCTCTTGACAATGCCGTCTGGAAATAAATAAGACCTGTGTGCACTATGTGAGCCAGCAGGTCCACAAAACGGCTTGGTCAATTGATGCTGCTTTTTAAAACATGCACCATCCAAATCATTCCCACACATTTATCAAGGTGCTAATAAAGCACCTCTGACATGTATCCCTGTGCAGATTTGTTTAGTATTTTATGCACCTCCAGGTGTTTTCCTCAGGACTGTAAAACTCTACATCGTCCGTGTTTTGACTGTCGTCGTAGTTACCACCCAAAACAAAAACCCTTGCGTCAAGGCAGACCGCTGCAGAGTGGTCCTTTGGGCACAACATGTCAGGTAGTTCCTCCCATTTCCACTGCGTCAGGTCTAGCCTGTGAAAAAACAAACAGATAATTATACTATGTTTCATTCTTCATTCATCATTCATAGATTCCTTATGAAAGAAGGTAGAATTAGAAGAATCTTGTCTCATTTTTAACACAATTTTTTTTTTTAACACAATTTTTTCCCCAAAAAATTATGTTAAAAATATTGAAACGGCAAGGAGTACATTTAACAACAACCCTCTCAATTTAGGTAATTCTGAACTACCATCAGTTTTCCTTATTGGAAGTGGGAATTACATCATTTTAAACAGAAGCCATTTTAACAGAAATATTTAAAAAATGTTTTAAATATTTTTTGGCCACATGTAGCAAATAAGTCTGAATAAATAGCGTTAACTGTCTATGAGTGCAGACTGTCCCGCACAGAGAAAGCTACAGTATTTTGGAAACAGGCAAACCAAAAATAGCTACCATAGCTTAGCTAGCAATAAGCTTGCACCATTTAGCATGAGGGTAAATGAGCATAACATTTAGTCTGTTTCAATAAATACTTGTGTATTTTAGTGAGGAAAGAAAACAACTATAAAGCTTACATCAAGACTGAACAGACTTGTTAGTCATAAAAGTACAAAACTAATGTTTGTACCAGGATTCGTGGTCTGATTCCACTCAAGGAGTTAAAGAATTACGCCCTGCAAAACCCACAAAACCCCACTGTGATATCACACAGACAATACTTAAAACATTTCATCCTAATTTATAAGGAGTTCCATACAACAGTGGAAAACAGTCGGTGGATGGGATTAAGGGACGCTACTCCATCGTTTGCTTAAATATTCTTTCACTGGAATTCTGCTTAATCTGATTTAGTCTGCAAGACTATCATTTTTTTTTACTTTTCAAATGTTGCTTAATAATGTTTATTCAAACTTCTGTACTCCATTCAAACACTGATTCCTGTTTGGATTTTTTTAAGTACAAAGGTAGTTTCTATTGGCGTATTATGCATTCACTATTGCTGTTGTAGTTTCACCTTTTTTTTTTCGTTCTGATTTTCAAGGTGACCTTGGATAATCTAAAGATGACTGTCAATGAAAATATTTTCATGTTTTTTTTCAATTACGGTAAATTAATAATAACAATAATAATAATTAATAATAATACCAACAATCTTTATATAATAACAACAAATATTAGTTATTAATATTTTATTATTATAATGCAGTTATTTAATTACATCTATTATTTAATAATTAAAATAATTATTAATTAAATAAGATTTAAAAATTAAAATAATTTAGTTTTATTATTATTTAATACAATAATACATTTATTATATTTAATAATAGTTATCAAAAGATTATTATTATTAATAAACAATAACAATAATAATATTATTACAAGTATAGCAAAGGATTAATTTGAAATTACTTTAGTTTATTAGTCTTTTGCAATCAAAAATTCATTTTCTTAAATTATGTTTTTATGAATGTACAAAATTACATTAAATGTAATTATGCTTT
Source organism: Poecilia picta (assembly GCA_033032245.1). Lineage (NCBI taxonomy): Eukaryota > Metazoa > Chordata > Actinopteri > Cyprinodontiformes > Poeciliidae > Poecilia > Poecilia picta. The sequence continues at coordinate 6,792,148 of CM065370.1, read as the reverse complement.
CTGAGAGTAATAAATTGCTTCAACACCGGTCTTAAAGAAAACTATAAGGCAAAAAAGAAAGAAAAAAAAAGAGGAAACAGGTGTTCAGTATACCTCCACATATGTCTATACATAAACAGTTTCTCTTCTCCGGAGGTCTATTCTTTAAAAGTACAGCAGATGAATCATTATTTTTATTGTTTTATTTTATTTGGTCTTCTCAGGGAAATATTAATAGAACGTTTTCTCCGAAAAGCAATGCATTTCTGAGTTTGTAAAACCGTGACACATCATTTGGGTGGAAAATGCCAGAAATACCTGAGGCTTGTGTTGATGTCTAACACTTCTTATTTCTGACAACCAGGATGGGCCACAGGTGATGGCCCATTCTAAGAAAGGGATTCTGGTAAAAATGTCAGGAAGAAGTACACAGCGTATAACTGGAAGATGTATCATCTTACCTGAATATCTCTCTCCAGTATCTGCTTGTATTATTATATCACATCCTAATCATTTGCCCCACATGTCCTTGATCATCGCCAAGCTCTTTTCTTTCTCCTCTGAAGCAAAGGTGGTGACTGTTTATGTGAGCCCCTTCCTCAGCCGATCCATTTGTAGATAATCACAGGTATTCAGGACCTCCACCATCTCTTCTTCTTCAAGGTGGTCCACAGCCACAAGTCCATAATATGCAAACTCCAGAACAGCCCCGTATCCAAGTGCAGTCAGGAAATCTGGAATTTCTTTCATTCCAAGCCCAGAGATTGGTTTTACACCAAAATATAAATGTGGGCATTCACTGGCAGATGCGAGCACTCAACTATGGGAGCGGAAAGTGTTGCCTTGAATGCAAAGACTGAAGTCCACGAGAAGCTCTTCCTCTCTAAAGCTTTTAAGGTTATTAAAGAGGATGTCAACGTATGATGGGAGGATGTAGAGACCTGTTTGCTTAGGCTGAGTTGAAGAATGATGGACGGTAGAGTCTTGGGCATGCTTTGATTCTTCACCTAGAGTTTCACTTTAAGGGAAACGTTTGGGTACAACTTTTCTTTGGACATCCCCTAAAGCTTCTGTCTCTTTCCATTGGTAGCTGCAGAGCCTACAATACTCTGGGCCAGCAACGAAGACAGGCAGGCATTTATTTGGAAACAACAATAAGTTAGGGAGACAAAACAAGGAAAAAGCAGGGCTGGAGGAGCAATAGAGTTCTTGGAAATGTCACATACATAATCACTGCACTCCATGAAATCAGACAAGTCCCTGTGACCCCTGAAGAGCCTTACTTTTTAAATATTGACACAGATGGAGAACAAATGGTCAACAATGCAAATAAAAATGTATTAGTGCGAGAAATGTAAAGAAATGCCCCCAGGATCACAAGAGTTCACAAACAGTCCATTTCAGCAAAGATTCCCTTAATGTCTAGACTCTAGACAAACGTCCAACCAGTAACCTCACCTCTAAGTGACTTTGAAAGAAATGAAAGCGAGAGAGAAACTCTACAATGTTGCTTCTGTAGACGATGTCGTTGAGGCAGTTAAATATAAAACTTTGGAAAGCTTCAAAGAGAATACAGTATAATATCAGATTTGTGTAAGAATAACATGTTGATTGTATTCTATCTTCTTGGAGTTTATTTAGAAATCCCCATCAATTCATCACTCCTAGGTGAGCATTTTCCTCTGAATCAGTAATCAAGTTATTTCTCATTCAGTTCTGTGACAATGTTTGTCCTTCAGTCAGTGGTGGTCAGGAATGCATCACAATCCTGATCTAGTGAGCTCTGGAAAACAGGAGTTAAAGTGTTTTCATCAAGCTGTAGTCACACCGCCAATTCATGTTAAAACAAGGTTAATAAATCTAAATAAGGAAACTAAAACATCTATTTGTAGAAATGTTGTTTATGTGGTGAAATTGTCTCCATGCACTAAAACTTCTTTCTCTTAGAGCATTGTTCAAAAGACCCTTAAATAGTTTAAGTTGGTGTTGAGTATTACTCTTTGCATTATGTTTCTGTTCAGCATTACTTTTGTCCCTTAAGGGATACCGTAGTCAGGGCAGTGATGACGTCATCGCCTTGCTGTAACCAACGTGGCTGATATCTGGTGGGGAAGTTGGGTAACCGAACTGCTGCGCTAACACGTGGGAAAGACTTACGAAATATGTGTGTTCTCCTTATAAGTGTGCGTCATTGAGAAGTAAGTTGCTATATTTGAGAGTTTACTGCCGCTGAACGAGGGATTTGAAGTTCATTTGTTTGCTATTATTTCACCTGTTGCTAAGTCCGAGCTAACTGCTTTGTGTGTATTGCAGAGCTTTGTGTTGAACATGCATATCTACTCTCAGTGGAGCACAGGCATGATTATTAGTTAACCTTGGAGTTAACTTGCCTTAATTTGCTAGTAATATTGATTTAGAAGTTTCCTTTTTAGTTTATCTAAGGTATAATGGCATGGTGTAATGTGTAAAGATAGGACACCTGGAACTTATTTTTTGTATTTTGTTTATTCCAGGAAACCACACACACCCCTTCATGTAAACACACATTTATGCTCATCCATGTTCCTTGGATCAATATCTGTGATACAGTTTGGAATACAGAACAGTTAAAGGGATCCTGCCTCGTGTCTTCATTAACATCTGGTGCACCTCATCCTAACATCTGGTCCTGAGCTGAATCCTGGCCTGAGTGGTGTTCTGGCCGACACTCCAGGTTGAGAGCGGTGACAAACCGGAACAGTGCCTAACAGTCCTTCAACTTTAGAGCAAACTCACTTACATTAATGGTCCTTTGAGCCAGATTTACTGCCTTACCCTAGTAAAGATGGATGAAAATCAGGACTCCAGAAGTGGTGCACGTCCTAAACGCCTGATTCGTCTCCCACAACGTTATGAAGATTATGAGCTTGATTTCAATGGTCTCCACTCCTACCAATACAGAGTGGAGAGGGGAAGGATGACTACACAGGAGGGACTGGCCGAGAAGACCCCCCTCACTTCGCCATATGCTTCCCCAACAGCTGCTGAGGCATCGGTTCTCAGCGAACCTATCACACATTATGCAGGAGGGAGTCTGCTACGGATCAAAGAGGAGCAGTTAGCCCAATAGCTAGTCCCTGAGGGAAGGCCGGCAAGGTTATGGAGACATCCTAACCCCCACAGTACCTTACTTCCCGCCTCAAATGAAGCTATGTCTCTAAGGTCAGAGTTAGAAGAGCTCCAGCATGAAAGGTTCCTTCTTCAGCAGTCACAGCAGCGCATTTCAGCAGACCTGGCACATTTAAGAGCTATACAGACTGACATGTTACAGATAATGAATGTTGCTCATGAAGCTCAGCAGGAACAGCTTAAAGGAGCAGCTTGCTTCCAGCCTTCTGACCCACCTGTCAATAATGAGGATGAGGAGTGGCCACCGCCACCACCACCGGCTTGGATGACTGAGGATGAGGAGGAAGCACCGGTCATGGAGCGCCTGGACAAAATGATGAGTGAGCTTCAGATTTTGAGAGGTGAGGCTTTGCTAACCAAGCGCAGGCAGTCATCAGCCCAATCAGGAACACAACTGGTCTCAGGTTATCAACCGACAAAGAACAACTGTCAAAGCAACAGTCGGGTTCCTCCAGTAAACCCACTGCAGCATGCATCAGTACATCCTTCAGCTACTTCCACTCCAAGATGTAGCTCCACAACCAACAACAGGCCCATGAGCATTCAGGCTGCTCCCCTTCAGCAACCAATGCAGCAAGCACCTCTTCCAGAGGCTCCTAGGCCCCCAAACAACCTCTCCGAATCCTGGGCCACCCTATCAGAGTTTCAGCTCAGATACAGCCTATCATGGTCCTCGTCCAACCATCCCTAATCTATTTCACAGAGATCCTGGTGAGTTTGCACATCTGAAGATGGCTTTGGAGAACTTACTTCCACATGACAGTCCAGAGCTCTTCAAATATCAGGTTTTAGTGGATCATCTAAAGTTGGAGGATGCCAGATTGGTAGCCGAAGCCTACCTTCACTCTCCAACCCCATTCACAGATACCATGAGGCCTTAAATGAGAAGTTTGGGCAGCCTCACCAATTGGCCCTGAGGAGGATTGCCACCGTGATGGACTCACCTGACATCCGACGTGGGGATGTTGTCGCTTTTGAGAAATTTTCTCTCCAGATTCAGTCACTGGTTGGCATGCTGAAGACGCTCGGTCCTGAGGGAAAGGTGGAGCTATACTGTGGCTCACATGTTGCTCGCCTGCTCAGTAAGTTACCCCCTGAGCAGCGAGCGGAATTCCGCAGATGCATGTTTAAGCAGTCTGGACGTAGCCACACCCTTATTGATTTGTCGGACTGGTTAAAATATGAGTCTTGGTGTCAAGATTATGATGGCCAATTACCTGCCAGAGGACTAAGAGAGAGACCAAGCAGCCTGAAAGGAGAAGGAAGATTCGGGAAACGGTCAGTTGCTGTGCTCCATGGTGCGGACAGCTTATCTCAAGGCATTAAACCACCAAGTAGTTCACTGAATAAAGCCAAGCCACCCCCTTATTGTGCCTTTTGTGATGTTAAAGAGCACCATTTGAGTCAATGTGCAGCCATAAGTAAACTGTCAAAGGAACAGCTGGCAGATTGGATAAGGACCAATAAAAGATGTTGGCGCTGTGCACGTGCACATCATGCTGCACAGTGCAACCTGAAGAAGTCTTGTAACCTGTGCTGGGGCCGACACTTACAAGTTCTTCATGATGTCAACACAGGTCCAGCAAAGGGGCCATTACCAGCATCATCCAGCCAAGAGAGAAGTGAGAACCCAACAGGGGTGTTGTATCTCGATCGACCAACAGAGGGCAGCCGAGTTCTGTTGAAAGTTCCTGTTCTCCTTCGTCATGGTGTCAGAACTCTGGAAACCTATGCAGTCTTAGATGATGGTTCAGAAAGAAGTATGCTCCTGCCTTCAGCGGCTCAGAAACTGGGACTTCAGGGCATACCAGAGTCTTTGCCTCTACGTACCATCAGGCAGGATGTTCAGACACTTAATGGATCCTGTGTTTCCTTTACTATATCCCCCAGAACCAGGCAGAGGACTCAATACCGCATCCATAATGCTTTCACCACTGAACGTATTGACTTGGCAGATCATACTTACCCTGTTGACTCACTCAGGAAGAAGTACAAGCACTTGACTGGTTTGCCAATCCAGCCCTTTAAGAAGATAAAGCCTTTGCTCCTGATAGGTAGCGACCACCCACATCTCATTACTCCTACAGAACCTGTGCGACTTGGTCCACCAGGAGGTCCAGCTGCTGTCCACACCAGGTTAGGTTGGACACTACAAGGTCCCTCCAGAGTCCTACACCAAGTGGAAAGACCACAGCAGTGTTTAATCACCTCCATTCCCCCTCAAGTGAGTGAGTTAATGAGAAATGTGGAGAAGCTCTGGAGAACAGATATCATCCCCCTTAGGTGTGACAAAATGGTGACACGCTCCAAGCAAGATAACCAAGCTCTCGGCCTCCTAGAGACTAAAACAGCCCGAGTGGAAGTCGATGGCATTCCACGCTATGCCACCCCATTGCTACGATGCAAAGACATGCCTCTCCTGCAGGCCACACCTGAGGCTGTCATGCCGAGCCTGAGAGGAGTGGAGAAAAGGCTTCGCAAAGATCCAGAGAAAGCAGAGATATATCAAGCAGAGATAGACAAACTGATAAAAGCTGGATATGTGCTGAGAGTGGAACCTAAAGAGCTGAAGAAAGGAGATGAAGCGTGGTATATTTCTCACCACCTTGTCAGCCACAATGGGAAACATAGGCTAGTATTTAACTGTTCCTTCCAGCACCAAGGTCAAACCCTGAATGAGTTATCTCCTTCCTGGCCCCACCCTCGGTTCCTCTCTGCTTGGGGTTCTTTTAAGGTTCCGTGAGCATGCCGTGGCAGTAAGTGGTGATATTAAGGCTATGTTCCACCAGGTCCGCTTACTACCTGAAGATCGCCCTCTTCTGCGCTTCCTGTGGCGTAACCTACAACATGAGGAACCACCTGCAGTGTACGAGTGGCAGGTGTTACCCTTCGGCACCACCTGCAGCCCATGTTGTGCCACATTTGCTCTGCAACGCCATGCCAAAGACCACAGTCAGCCAGGGGAAGAGGTGAGGACTTCCATAGAGAGGTGTTTTTATGTGGATAACTGTCTCCACAGTGTACCAACGGCCGCCGAGGCCAAGGAACTAGTGGACCAATTAAGAGCTCTACTTTCATCGGCTGGATTTCTCCTTAGGCAATGGGCCAGCAACGAGTCATGTGCCATCAGTCACCTACCAGAAGAAGATCGATCAGACAGTGCTGAGCTCTGGCTTGCAGAGAGTAAGACTGAGAACCCAGAATCTACCCTGGGACTTAGCTGGCACTTCGCTTCAGACATGCTTGGCTATAAGCACCGTCCAGTCCAGTATGCGGCTCCTACCATGCGCATCATCTACAGAGTACTGGCCAGTCAGTACAATCCACTGGGGTTCATACTACCATACACCACTAGAGCTAAGATGTTAGTCAGACGTCTGTGGGATAAGAATCGGGGCTGGGATGACCCCCAGCTTCCACCTGACCTCCTTCAACAGTGGGATATGTGGGAACGGGAGCTGCAGATCCTTCCCGAAATCCGTTTTCCCAGACCATACCTACTCACTGATGTAGCCTGGGAGGTGAAAGGGAGAGAGCTGCATGTGTTCTGTGATGCGTCAGAGCAGGCTTATGGTGCTGTGGCGTATCTTAGAATGATGGGAGAAAATGATCAAACACATGTATCCTTTGTTATGGCTCGCTCCAGAGTAGCTCCGAAACGCCTGCACTCCATTCCAAGGCTGGAGCTATGTGCAGCGCTTATGGGAGCTCAGCTTTCTAAGCTTCTTGAGGATGAGCTCTCTCTGCATATTGAGAAGACAGTGATGTGGACAGACTCTACCACGGTGCTCACCTGGTTGCGATCTGAATCTTGTCGCTTCAAAGTCTTTGTGGGCACACGCATTGCTGAGATCCAGGAGTTGACTCATCTGCAGAGCTGGCGCTATGTGGAATCTGCCAAAAATCCTGCTGATGACATAACACGTGGCAAAACACTGCAGGAGTTAGCAAGACCAAACCGATGGAGTCAAGGTCCTCCCATCCTACATCTACCGAGAGATCAGTGGCCGAAAGACCCAACTGATAGCCTTGAAGTCTTTCCAGATGCATCTGAGCTTCGCAGATCAACCTTCTGTGCCCTGACATCTGCTACCCCAGCCTCCCTGAGTCAGTATGATACCTGGCAGGAGCTGCTGGATGCAACGGTACAGGAGCTTCATGGGGCGGCAAAGGACATTTGTCCCACTGCTGAGGACTACCGTCAAGCAGAGAGGTTTCTCATTAAGAGAGCTCAACAGGACAGTTTCCCGGATGAATTTCACCTTCTGACAGCAGGGAAACCAGTTCAAAGAAGTAGTCGTCTCTTAACACTGTCTCCAGAGCTGGATGAAAGTGGGGAACTGATAAGAGTGGGTGGCCGTCTACGTCGTGCCGAAGACCTAACCTTCTGCAACCTTCACCCGCTGGTTCTAGATCCCTCTCATCCAGTGACTAAGCTGCTCATTCAAGACTGTGACCGTCGTCTACGGCATCCCGGACCGGAACGAGTTTTTACACAACTGCGGCGCCATTATTGGATCCTGAAAGGCAGAGAAGCAATTCGGCGCTTCCAGAGAACCTGCGCAGATTCGTCAAAGATGGAGGGCAAGACCTACTGTCCCTAAGATGGCTGACTTGCCTTTAGCTCGACTTCGCCTCTTCAAGCCAGCCTTCTTTTCCACTGGAACTGACTGCTTCGGTCCCTTTGAAGTTAAAGTGGGCCGCCGATTGGAAAAGAGATGGGGGATAATATTTAAGTGTATGACTGTCAGAGCTGTGCATCTGGATGTACTGACCTCCATTGATACAGACTCCTTTTTGATGGCTCTGCGTCGGTTTATTTCACGAAGAGGGACACCAGCTGAGCTTTATTCGGATCAGGGCACCAATTTTAGAGGAGGGGATGCTGAACTGAGAGAAGCGTTCTCAGCCATGACATTGGAACTTCAGCAGCTGCTAGCCCCCCACAAGATCCAGTTCCACTTCAATCCGCCTGCAGCTCAGCACTTTGGCGGTGTGTGGGAGCGAGAAATCCGCTCTGTGAAGACAGCACTGTATGCTACAGTCGGAGCTCAGCCCATCACAGAAGAGGTCCTCCGTACAGTACTTGTGGAAGTAGAGGGGATCCTCAACTCGAAGCCGCTGGGCTACGTCTCATCCGATGTAAGAGATCCAGATCCTGTGACACCAAATTGCCTGCTTATGGGGCGGCGAGATGGCTCGCTGCCGCAGGTGGTTTACTCCAAAGATGAACTTCTGAGCCGTAGGCGGGGGAGGCACGCCCAAGTGCTCACTGACCATTTCTGGGCACGGTTTATTCGTCTATATCTACCTGGACTTCAGACCCGCCAGAAATGGCAAACCTCTACAGATGACATCAGAGAAGGGACGGTTGCCATGATTGTGGATCCTCATCTGCCCAGGGCTCTCTGGCCCGTGGGACACATCGTTAAAGTTCACCCCAGTCCTGATGGACACATCAGGTCAGCAGATGTGAAGATTAAGGACAGAACTTACACTCGACCTGTGGCTCGGCTGGTGATCCTCCCTGCCATACCCGATGAGGACAGTCACCCTCAGGTGCCAGGTCACCCTATCTAGAGTCTTTTGTTTGAGCAAATGTAATGTACACATTTGGGGGCGGCTGTTCAAAAGACCCTTAAATAGTTTAAGTTGGTGTTGAGTATTACTCTTTGCATTATGTTTCTGTTCAGCATTACTTTTGTCCCTTAAGGGATACCGTAGTCAGGGCAGTGATGACGTCATTGCCTTGCTGTAACCAACGTGGCTGATATCTGGTGGGGAAGTTGGGTAACCGAACTGCTGTGCTAACACGTGGGAAAGACTTACGAAATATGTGTGTTCTCCTTATAAGTGTGCGTCATTGAGAAGTAAGTTGCTATATTTGAGAGTTTACTGCCGCTGAACGAGGGATTTGAAGTTCATTTGTTTGCTATTATTTCACCTGTTGCTAAGTCCGAGCTAACTGCTTTGTGTGTATTGCAGAGCTTTGTGTTGAACATGCATATCTACTCTCAGTGGAGCACAGGCATGATTATTAGTTAACCTTGGAGTTAACTTGCCTTAATTTGCTAGTAATATTGATTTAGAAGTTTCCTTTTTAATTTATCTAAGGTATAATGGCATGGTGTAATGTGTAATGATAGGACACCTGGAACTTATTTTTTGTATTTTGTTTATTCCAGGAAACCACACACACCCCTTCATGTAAACACACATTTATGCTCATCCATGTTCCTTGGATCAATATCTGTGATACAGTTTGGAATACAGAACAGTTAAAGGGATCCTGCCTCGTGTCTTCATTAACATCTGGTGCACCTCATCCTAACATCTGGTCCTGAGCTGAATCCTGGCCTGAGTGGTGTTCTGGCCGACACTCCAGGTTGAGAGCGGTGACAAACCGGAACAGTGCCTAACAGTCCTTCAACTTTAGAGCAAACTCACTTACAAGCATCATTGGTAAAAGATGACTGGTTCTTGTAAACAGCCAGTTAAAACCCAGCTTTAGCACCGGGCCTGGTTAGGAACTTGAATCTTCTTGTTAGATTAGACCAAAGTTAAATAGTAGTGTGTAAAATGGCCTGTATTTGCATGGTGCTTCATCAAGTCCAGAGGACTCCGAATCTCTTCACTTTACATTCAGTCATTCACACATTTACAGGCAGATGGCAGGAAGCTCATTCTTCATTGACCAGGCCGGTGTCCTGCTAGTTTTAGTTGACCCTTGTTGTCATAAAGGTTTGGTTCAGGGTAATGAGCCAAGCTTTCATGAACAAACACATCAACAACAGACAAGTTGAGAGCACAGGGAGTGCAGCGTGAGTCAGAGAGCGTGGGAGAAACTGTGAAAGGTTGATTAAAATAAACTCACTGTAAAGTAACATGTTTTGGAATTAACTGGAAGGTTTCCCCCCGCCCCCAACTCTACTTGACTCGCGCTTTGCACGCATGAAGATGTCTGCAGCATCTGTCTGCGCGGCTGTACAACGGCGCATCTTTGACCCAGAAGCAGAAGAAGTGGAGACTCCTGCACAATTATCACTTGCTGCAACCAAGATGCAACAAGTGTTTGTTTTTTTTCTTTTTATTGTAAGTCAACAACAAAACACTTCCAATCATGAAATGAACTCTTCCAGAGTCTGCACTGGAGAAATAGAAATAGACTCAGGCTGAGAGATTACATGCCTCTGATTGAACCTTTTAGCCTGAACACACTAAGAAAATAGGAGACAAAGACAAGTAAATGACCATACACTTAAAACTAAAGACTTGCTAAATTTGTTCTAGCTTAACGTAGCAAACCAGCCATTCAGTTGTTTGTTTTGTTTATAGGTCAGGTCTCCAAAAATGCCAGCTGAGAAAGAAACTGCCACAGCACAACCACAAGCAGTACTAATGAAATGACTCTTTGTGTTACGGTTTAACTCAATAACATACTTTGAGAAGCCAATATGTTAAATGTAGTTAGATAAGTAATATCTTAAAAATGGTCTACTCAGCACAAGGGAAGAAAAGATTTAACAAAGAAGGAAAGTCATGCTTTGTCAATAGAATATTAATTCCGTTTTTGTATCCACTGCTACTGCGACCAAACAAAACTGACCTTTTCAAAGATCTGGGATGCACCTGAATGTCTGCGGGGCCCTTAGCAGACTCTAGTGGGTGGCTACCAAAAATAAAGTCACACAGGCCTTGCAGTTGAGACTAGGACATGTGATGACGAATGTCTGCATAACTTAATGAGATAAAGTAATAAGGTACAGGCCGAGCCTCAATTCTTTTCAAAGATATAAAGAGTTTTATGGAAACATTCTCATCACCTTGTCAGTATTTCAAACCGTTTCAGCAAAGTTCAAGTTTCAAGACTTAACAAAAAATGAAAACATATTCTGTTCTTTCCTTTTGCACCAAGCAGAACATAAAAGGTTGATATTTCAATTTTGGATCACTGAAGACGTACCTGACTTCATCTTTTTTTTTTCCTGCAGCGTGGGTGCAATGAGGGCCTTCAGCTGGAGCACAAAGGCTTTGTGTGCAAGTTTGGTATTCAACACCTCAGAGAGTCTAATTATAACAAGACAATGGAGAACATTACAGGAAAAAAAGTAAAAAAAAATCTCCACCTATAAATAGGCACTCAGTCGTTGTAATGTTTTTTTTTAGTTAGTTGGGCATTTTTTACCAAAACCTCTTTGTTAAACCACAATGAAGCAGCTATTTGTTTTTGCTTCAGTGTATCTGCAATCAGTAATACTTGGTTTTATGTAACACCTAAACCTCTAGCACATTGTTGAAATCTTACATATTAGCTAGTTTTTAACAGAAATTGATCAGTGAGGTTTTGGCATCATTCTGATGGAATTTGGCTGACATTAATGAAATCAATTTTTGCTTGGACTAAAAAGGAATAGAGAGGCATAGGGGGCCCTGATACTATTTTTACTGATGGTCAGTGACAACGCAGAGGGGGATTTTTGTGTTTATTATTGATGTAGAAAACACTGCAAGCCCATGTATTGTCAACAGTTCTGGAAAAAACAACAACGTTGAGTTATGGTTTAACTCCTTATAACAGGGGAGTCCAAAGTTGGTCCTCGAGGGCCGGCATCCTGCATGTTTTCATTCTCTCCCTGGTGGCAGTAAACTTTTCAGCAAGTCAATGTTCTTCTTGGGCTTCTAATGAGCCATCATTTGATCCAGGTGTGTTAAACCAGGGAGGGAAATAAAACATGTCATGAAATGCAGTTAGAGGTGGTGAGAAAGACGCTGAGGATCCAGGTTTGAATGAAAAAATTATGTTTTAATGAAGAAAAAGCACAAATAATACAGAGTCCAGGCAGCACAGAATGAGAGCGGAAGGCTAAGGCTAAAGAAACTGGTAGGAACTGGAAGCTAAATGGACGGCAGCAACAGACGTAAACCAGACAGGATGACAAGACAGATACAACAAGGATCTGTTGAGGAACAAGAGCAATAAAGGAACAAGACACACTTGGGAACAACCAAGAGGTAGACAGGACAACACAGAGACTCAATAGACACAGAAACCTAAAATAAACATACAGAAAAACTCAAATCCTCACAGTACACGCCCCCAAACAGTAAAAAACAAACAAACAAAAAAAACAACTCGTCCCTCAGCTGGCGTCGATGACAGGGGAGCTCAGGAAGTTGGCCTTGAAACCGGAGGGTTAAGCAGAGGGCTTAGGAGAGCAGGCAGAGGGCTCTAAGGAGTCACAGTGGAGGAGACTCGGAGGAACCACAGGGAGGAGGAGACTCGGAGGGAGCACTAGAAGGTGGGCTGGCGGTGGCGAGAGGCGCCGAGTCTGCTGTGGTGACTGGAGGTCTGCAGAGGTCTGGTCTGGTCCTTGCCGGGAGGTGGTGCTGGTCCTGGCGGAACAAGTCAGCATCGGGCCGGGGGACGGGGCCAATTACCGGGGCCAATTACCGGGCTCCTAGCGAATAACCGGGCCCCTTACGAGCATCTACTGCGCTGCTGGAAACTGTTGAGCGGGGGGTGGGGGGTTATGCCGTGTTGGTCTTTTGATTTTTCCATCTATAATCAGCGACTTGAAACCATTCCTCCCTCCCTGGCACCTCCAGACCGGGGACCCCATCCGGCCCGGCTCGGGGGGCAGCCGCCCCCCCAGTGCCCCCCATAGCTCCGCACCTGGGTCAGCTTGTGTCCAGTGGGATCCGCGCTGAGGTAAACTCAATCCAGCTACTTTAGCGCACGAGGCAACGCGCAGAGGCACCAGTGGTGTGATTGGTCCGGCTTTAAATGCATCAACTATAAATCTTCTATAAATTATATGCATATCTTTTAGGAATAAATCTGATCCGCCACTGAAGCACTCACGCTTACAATCCATATGTGTATATATATATATATATATATATATATATATATATATATATATATATACCTACAAGGAATAAGAAACACATTTGGGATTAAATACACAGAAGGTAATCAAGCAACGAGACACAGCTGGGAAGAATCAAAGGGTTAGCAAGACAACAGACACAGAAACCTAAAATAAACACACATAGAAACTCCAATCCTCACACATGCACAATGCCGGCGATCGAGGACCGACTTTGGACCCCCCTGCTTTATATGGACTCATTTTAAAAAGTTTCAACAAGTCTGAATTTCAAACTGGTTTTCAAAATTAAAAGTAAATAACATCTCCATCTGAAATGGAAAAAAAATAGATCTAAATTTGGGATTATGTTGTGCAGCTCTGTTTTTTGTGGCATTTGTACATTGTAACAGCTCAGGTAAATGTAAAATTGCAGATAAAACAAATATGGGGAAAAAAAGTCGATTGATTTCACTTTGGTTAGCAACATAAACAAGTTGTATTAATCTTTCAAAGCCACCATGGCAACTTAGCACCCGCTTGTTCTCCCTGTTTACTCTAATAACTTTGGCGCTACCAAATCAGCGGCTCACGCTTCCATTGTTTTGTGTCTAAAACTCACATTTCCAAACACTGACTTCCAGAAACTAGATGTCAAATCTATAAAGCCATTGTAGAATCGAATTTGCATATGTGTGACTGTGTACACACATACCTTTCCGTGTGCATGTGTCTGGATGTTTATTGAAGACAGAATGAGTATGATTATGTATGTGTGTGTGTGTGTCTGGTTGAGGGGGAGGAAAGTGCATGGAGTAAATGGGAGGGATTTAACCTGCCTCACCAAGGTATAAATTACAAGAGTTTTGCGGTGCATTGATAAAAGGTGTATGTTTGATCTGGGGACAAATCAAGCAGCTCTTTAATCAGCTACAGAACCACTTGTGAGTATAAGATCTTTTTCTCTTTCTTTCGTTCTTGTTTGTCTTTTTTTGTTTGTTTCTTTCAACTTTTTATTTGACATTAGACCGAATAACTCCTTTTCAGATTCAAAAATTGGAACATGGATTAATATTTGTTCTTTGATTCTCATTTGGGAGAGACTTCAGATTTCATAATGTCTTAAATACATATTTGCCAGAATTTGTCATATTGTTAGTACAAAGTATGATGTGAGTAAAACATCACATTGCTGGGGAAATTCACACCTAAATAATATATCTGGAAGCATATACAAATTTAACTTATTTTGTGCACTTAGTCAATGTGCAGTAAGTCAAAAATGAAAACTACACTGTGCAATATGGACTCTTCATAGATGATGTCAAAAAGATTCAAAACTAAAGAAAATATCAATATCTCTTCCATGTTGTTTATTTTTGGCATTACAAAGTTACTGTATATTTACATTCTTAGAAAATTAGCTAAATTTGCAGTGTTCCTTGAAGGTTTTTTTACTCTCATGTCTCTCGTTAATCATGATTTTGGTCAGAAAGTCTAGCATGCTGATAAAAAAAATAAATAAAGTGAATTTGTTAATTTAGTATATTCTAGTCTAACGACTATCATTCCACAGGAATCACAAGGAAGCGCTGATGGGGCAGTTTGCGTCCAAACGTAACGTAACTGCCGGGGGGGCGCACTCTTCCACCAATGAGGAGGGACCTCCAAGGTACTCCTCACACCACTTTGACGGCAGCAATGGGCTCCGAATCCCTCCCACCATCGTCGTCTCCGATGAGGAGTCCAGGTTGGTGCCGTCATTAACAGACTGTAACAAGCGCAGAGCATTACACCACTAATGCATATTTGGCCTTGCCCTGCATTGCTCCCATCAGTCACGTATCCTAGAAGATTTGCTCTTTACTCACCCTGTGCTTAAAACAAGCAGCAAAATGGTGCTGGAAGGTATCAAACAGAAGCTACAGTTTGACAGACATGCTTCTGCATCTTGTCATGCAGCACATCAGAGCGTCGCGGCTCCAGGGCAGAGCTGCGCAGGTCCTCTGTCTACAGCACCATGGACCTGCTGCCCCAGATGGAGCATTACACCAATACTTTGCCACGCCAGACGACAAAGAGCAGGCCGTCTCTTGAAACCCTGCGCAAGACATTTGAGGTATGTTTGTCCATTTGGCAAATTTTTCCATTTTATTAATGCATTGTTCTACTATGAGAACTCGATTTCTTTACAACATCAGTGACAGCATATGGGAAAACATAAGGAGTGCAACCGATGAAATTTAGCCCCTTTAAATGAAATGTGATAAATAAGTGTTAAAAATTTGTTACTTAGACTACTGCAGTATTATGTAAAATGTACTTTTTTATGTTTACATCTTGTTATTGTTATATCAAAATCATACTTTAAGTGTTGCCTTGAATCTTTCATGTATTTTTAAGAAATCCTTGAATCTCTCATAGCAATCATTGAACTGTCCAAAATGTCATCTGAACCTGGCTCCGCCTTCAAGGAGCGGCTCCTCTTTGAAGCTGAAGTTACCAAGCTTCCACCTCACAAAGCAGCCCTCTATGTGACTCCCCCACTCAGCTCCTTCAGACTAGCCAGAGGCAATTAGCAAACACATGATGGAACTAGCATCTGCTAAGCTCATTGTAGGAGGAACAACTCAGTGCAAAGCTGGTAAAAATACTGCTAAAGGTTTAATAGAGGAGCCATGTTCTGATCACTTTCTGAAGTCAGATTGTTGGGAAGAGAAGAACTTTCTTAATGAGAGGACACATTTTAAGGTGTTATATTTCTTTTAACTCACATTTAATACACATAACACTGTCATAACAACTGAAGATTGTTTCATATGAAACAACAGTAGTTGTTTCATAACAACTGAACAACTGAATCTGTTAGAGCAGGGGTCCCCAAACTGTTGTGTGTGATGATTGCAGGAGTGCCTAAATGCAAAACTGTATTGTTTTCCAGAAAGCACAATCAAATAACCCTCTCTGGGTTCTTCACAAAAGAATCCAGAAAATAACACTATGAAATAAATACTATTTTATGGACTATAAACCGCACCCCCAAGCTGCAACCCCCCAAAGTTTAAAAAAAAACCCCAGTAAACATAACATTTTGTAACTTCATTTTTTTTTTGTTTTTTAAATAAGCTTCATATTTCTATGCTGCGCTAGGTTTTCCACAGCGATGCAGCAGCAGCAGAGGGGGGCGGACACCCAAAATATGAGTCATAACAGGTCAATTGAATATAATTTTTTACGGTTGAAAAAGAAAAAGTTGGCAAGTTTAGATTTAAGTTTTGATAGTTTCCGAAAGGTAACGGTAACAGTAAAAGTGCTGATCTTTTGTGTCTGCTACTAGCATATGCTACATGAAAATGGGCACTTTCTTCTTCTTCTTCTTTTTCCTCTTCTTCTCCTTTAGAAGAAGAGGAAAAAGTGTACTACTGCCACGCTATGAGCCACATTGTTCAAAGCATAGGAAAAAAGTAGCGGCTTATAGTCCAGAAAATACGGTACATGAAAAAAAAAAATTAAATGCTCTGTGGTATTGTTCAGGGGGCCAGACCAAATGTGGAGGCGGGCTGGATTCGGCCCGCGGGCCATAGTTTGGAGACTTTAGATCTGCAGATTTTAGAGCATCTGTCATGTTCTAAAAATAATTTGATGTACCTGGAAAACACCGAACATTGCTCTAAAATTACTTAACAGTTTAAGACCATGAGACGGTTCAGTTTCACTGGTTCTTTCCTTTGCTTTAAAGGTTGTGGAGATCGGAATGGACGGAACGCCCACCTCTGACTCAGGCAGCCTGCCGGCTCCAGATATGGAAAACGAAGAGTCTGAAAGTTCTAAGGACGACGCTCCAATTAGATTTGGCTGGATAATCGGCGTCAAGGTAAAATTTTGTTTCTTAATAATGAATTTAATGTGGGTAATAGAAATGTTAAACATGCAACATTCATGAAAAAAAAGTCACATTTCTGAATTGGCAGCTAAATTATCAGCACACTCACCTGGTCACTATGCAAATATCACTCGGCTGTTTTCATTGGTCTTTTTTAACAGATGCGCTGCATGCTGAATATTTGGGGGGTTATCATGTTCTTGCGTCTGTCATGGATCACGTCTCAGGCAGGCATTGGTGAGTCATCACTTCCGGGTTTTTGTAACTCAGTTTGTTTGACGTTCTAGCACACACTGCACTGAATTTCTTCCTTCTTATCTTGAGAATATATTGATTTTTTGTTAACACTTTATTTGAAGGGGGGTGCATAAGTCTGACATGACACTGTCACAAACATAAATAAGTCTTTATGAATGTTTATGACAGTTGCCATGAAGGGCCATTCGGTAAATGATGACACTTTAATGCAAAGTTGCTCTAAAAGTTGTGTTGAACGTCCATTAAAAATGCCAACTTTGCACGAAATTGTCATTATTTACAAAATCATGCAACTGTCATAGACATTCAAAAAGAATGTGTCATGTCAGTCTTATGCATCCCCCTTCAAATAAAGTGTTACTACTTGTTTTATTGTTTAATTTGTTTTACCGTTTATATTACTGGAACTCTCTATGTTATCACAGGTAAATAAATCTGGAAATTTCTACAAAATCTTTGATGTCCTATTTAAAAATGTAAGACTTAACCCTTGTGTTGACAAATGGGTCCACTCGACCCCACTCCCATAAAACTTGTACCATTTGCCACAGTCCTCTATGTTTGCCTCAGTCCTTGCACGCACAAAGAAGGGCAGAAAACCCAAACACAATGTGGTAAAATGGTGTTACACATTTTTTAAAACTGTGAATGAATTATGTTTAATGATATGGATACTTGATTTTGCATATACTGTGCATCTTGGAAAGGAAAAAGGAAAATAACAAAACAGCAACAGATTTGCTAAGTTGTTATTTTCTGAACATGTTCAAGAAGGAAATAAAATACAGAAATGAGTTATAATTATGACTAATAAATATGTATTCCTCTGACGACAGTGCTGGCGTGCGTAATTGTCCTGATGTCCGTGGTGGTGACCTCTGTGACTGCGCTGTCCATCTCTGCTATTGCCACCAATGGGAGAGTGAGATCAGGTGAGTCCATGTGCAAAGTCAGCAATGTAAACATTAATTTGCATTATTATAAATTAAAAATGATGCACACTATGAGGAATACCTAGCTTGGGTCATCAGTACAAACAAATTATACATCACTGTACCTCCTGAATTTAGTGGACGCTTGAAATGTTTGTATTCAGCACAGAAACATGATGGGAACAATGGAATGATGCACAAAATGTATCTGTGTAAATAGAGTAAACAAAAACACTTTTATTGATTAAATTTGTTATGCAACAAAGTAAGCAATGGAAGACAAAAATGCTTGAGAATTGCCTTGCAAAGATCCTACTCTGTTTTATTTTGACAACCTGCTTTAATTGTTGATTAAAGATAAAACCAAAAACAAAAGTACTCACTTTCTTGTACAAGTTTATATAAATTGGCAATGGCTGCCTTTCCATTGATATGAAATTTGAGCAAATTCCGAAAATAAATTTCCCAATGTAAACACTAATTTAAAAAAACACTTTTTACATGAAGAAATTTTTTGCCCTGGGTTGAAGTGTGTGTCGTTAAATGACTTATTGCGTTACCAAACCTATTCACGTGATTTTTAACTGTATTTATTATTTAATAGAAACATTCAACATTAGTGGAATATCAATAAAGTTTTACTCACACTTGTGTGATTTAGAAATAATGCAGGAGGTGTATTTACGAATCTGCCAGCAGTTCCATTTGTCAAACTAGACATCCTGATAAAACACGGGTTCTTTTACTTTACATTTCTCCTAAAGACGGATTTTTGTTACCAGAAAAAAATAAATCTAATCTTTAACTTTCTTTCCAGTTCACAGATCTACACTATTTTGTGTGTTTCAATTAAACAAAATCAAAATAAGACACATTAAAGACTGACATAGCAAAGTGTAAACATAACAAAAAAAAACTAAGTCAGAAGGATAGGAACAATTTTGAGAGGCAACACAAATCTTATAGCTGTAAACTGTTTTATTATTTGAGTTTTCTTTTGTTAGTTTTCATAAAAATAGTTTTTTATGTGTGTGTGTGTGTGTGAAACATTTTGCAGGGGGAGCATATTTCATGATCTCTCGTACGCTGGGTCCTGAAATCGGAGGACCAATTGGACTGGTGTTTGCCTTAGCAAACGCAATGGCCTGTGCGCTCCACACTGTTGGTTTTTCATTGGTGGTTCGTGATTTGACGCACGTATGTGGATCTGTTTTATCTTGTGTCCATACTTGTTTTACTCAGAGAGAAAAAAAAAATCATATTTTTAAGTTTAGTGAGAATGTTTTAAGGTGATTTTAGTGTATGGCAAAATAATATCTGTGAAGTTTTTCAAGCATATATTTTGGAAAATCATTTAAACGCACATACAGGTAAGTATTTCCATAAATGTTTTCATTGTATTACGCCTTTTATGTAAAACCCCAATGTGTTGTATAGCTTTTTTGAGAATCATGTCACTCATTTTAGGAATTTGGTGCCGTCATGGTGGATGCAATCAATGACGTCCGCATTATAGGCGTAGTCACAGTCACGATTCTTCTTATGATTACTCAGGCTGGAATGGCTTGGGAGTCCAAGGTGAGCCTATCCGTGGGAAATTTTGTGCAACAATGCAACACTGTTTTGCTTAGTTCATAAAATGTTCTTTGACTTAATCATTGTTTTTAAATAACTTGCTTTGTGTTGCTTTCAGACCCAGATTTTGTTCTTCTTGGCGCTTATGGTGGCCTTTGCAAACTACCTTATTGGCACCGTAATCCCTCCAACCGTTGAGAAGAAGGCTATCGGCATCTTCGGATACCGAGGTAAAGAACTCTTCTCTTTCCCACCAAACACTTCATTTGACGACATAATTGGAAACGCAACTCCTGACTCAATATCAACGCTCTCTACAGGTGATATTTTTGTCCAGAACCTCACACCAAACTGGCGAGGCGCTCAAAACGATTTTTTCCGAATGTTTGCCATTTTCTTTCCTGCTGCTACTGGAATTATGTCCGGGGTCAACATCTGTGGAGATTTAAAGGTTTGAATCTCAACAAGGCTGAAAGAAAGACATTGAGCAACAATCAGCTTTCTAATCAACTTTCTGTTTGCAGGACCCTGCAACAGCTATCCCAAAGGGTACATTGATGGCTATTTTTTGGACAACACTCAGCTACCTGGTGATAGTAGTAACTACAGGTAGGTTACTTTTAGAGGTGTGCCGATTGATCGGTAACCGATCATAATCGGCCGATTTCCGTGAAATCGGTGATGATCGGGATCGGCGATCATTGGCTCTGTTACCGATACCGATCACCTGCATCTCATTTCCCAGCCTGTCTGTCCAGCTGGTCTCGTCTTTCCTTCACACGGCGCAAACGCGCAGCAACAAATCCTAAGCGATGTGTAACTATAACGCACTGAGTGAATGAGGACGTTTGCGTGTTGCGGCGGAAAATAGAAACAGGTCAAAATGCATCAACACAACGAAGCTAATATGACATAAAAACAATGACGGAGTTTGGCTACATCGAGGTTCACTGGAGTAAAAAGACATGGAGGATCAGCCTCAGGTAAAGCAGCACAGCTACAAACACTCACCCGGATTAGCATGACGGTCAGAAAGCTAAACAAATAACCTGGAAAATGATTTAAGTCTTGGAGCTGCGATGTAAGACGCTGGTTCTGCTGTTGAACCGCTGCTCCGCTACAGGTAGTAATATTTAATATTTAGTAATATTTGACACGGAGCCGCTTCTGCTCCACCTGGTAGTGACTCTCACACCGAACCTGTTTAAAGCTGCAGCACTAACTAAAAAAATACATTTTACATATGTATTAAAACTTTCTCTATCCTAACATGAGACAGATAATCTTTAAAAAATAATCAATCTCCTCCTGCTCTGCATAATTATTCCGCTCAGTCAGAAACAGCCAATCAGATCTAGCAGTAACCAGCTAGCCGCCATGCTAACAGGAAGTTTTCATTCAGTAACTCTGGATTGTTTATTGCAATGGATCCTGTATTTGCCTTTGAATGTTAAATTTTATACTTGAATTTTTTTGGCAATGTTGAAAGGTTATATTTTAGCTCTTTTCATTATTTCTTATACTTCACAACCTTCATATGTTATCAGTCTGTTAAAGATAGTATTACTTATAGCAGTTCAATTTGCACAATGCCTGTTTTGTTTAGTTTTCTTCTTGGAAAAAGTTATTAAAAACAAGTTTTTGTCTAAATTAAGGTGAATTCATGGTTCCTTTTTTCACATAATGTAACGGTAGTGTTTATGATAAAAAATAAATAAATCATAACTATGTGATCGGTATCGGGGATCGGAATAGGCGATCGGCCCTGTTATGAGAATAAAATTACTCGTTATATCCTCTCTATGCCCGGGTTCAGAAAAATGCTGTGCGCAAGGACTGAGACCACGCAGAGACAACAGCGTCACAATAAATCAGCATTTATTCAAGACAGATGCAAACCATCACCAGAAAAGCACATCACAAAACATCAGAAAACCTCAGAGCACAAACACATAAATTTACCTGAGAAGAGGATAAGACAAAAGATGACAAACATAAAGCAAGAACGTCCTTGGAGAAGTTGCAAAGAGCAAAATCTGATTTGTTACTCTGTGTGTAAAGTTTTATCCTCTTTTCTTTAATTTATTCAAATAGGGTGGAACTTTGCCCATCCAACCAGGACCTGTCTCTGACCCTTTCTCTAAAGCCATTTTGTCCCTATTTACTAAGGAGAACTTCTCCTGATCTCCTGCTGGTTTATGGCTTTCACCAGGATCTGGCTCCTTCCTGAGCCACGAACAAAGCATTTCACAGGTCCCTGTGAAACTCTGTTTTTTTTCTCCTTTTCTCCCAAAACAAACCCTAAATCCTATATTTGATTCAATAAGAGTTATCTCTGAACTTAATATGCTTTTGCTCTGTTATTCCTCCCGAAGCCTCCCTGACATTAAACTCATACAATAACTATATTAACTACAAAAAGTAATTAGATACAATTCCTACTCTGCTTACACCATTCATATAAAATTAAACCATCCTAATCATTTTCCAACTACCTTAATTCTACAGGCAAATAATACATTTTAATCCGAGCATGCAATACTAAGAGTAATCTATATGATATTAGTAGTTTAAACAGTTTAAAGTTCACAGCTCTAAAGTTCATAAGTTTACAGTTCAATAGTTTAACATGCCTGAAGGCTCTTTATTTCCTGAGACCGGAATGTCCCCCTGCTTTGAGATGCTTTTCACACAGATAAGATTGTCTACCTCCTGTGGTTTATTATTTTACAACCTCAGTAACACAAAAACTCCTAACTTTAAGTAAAAGATAGAGCTAACTCAAACACTAAAAAATTATTATATTTTCTAAATGCTAGAAACGATTATATTTCCTCAACAGCCCTCAGGGGTGATCGGTATCGGCAGAAAAAAACCTGATCGGCACATCCCTAGTTACTTTTATAACATTACTACCTTCACCTTGTGTAATTATTGACTGATTCAATATATCTTTGAGCTTGCTGAAGTTAGTGTTTGACAATACTGACATAAAAATTGTTAAACAAAATAAAAATGTAAGAGGTAATTTTCGGGTTTAGCGTCCATGTAGTAAAAAAAATTGTAGTTTTCCGAAAAATGTGATAAATAGCAGAGAGCTCAGCTCAGATTGAGTTTTTTTTTTCCAGGGTCATGTGTGGTTCGGGACGCCTCTGGGAATACAAGCCACATCCTGACGGGAAACAACACTGATGGTTGCGTGGGACTGGCGTGTAACTTCGGTTGGAACTTCACATCCTGTAGCCAGACACAGACTTGTCAATATGGACTCGCCAACAACTTCAATGTATAAATCAAACTCATTGTCATGGATAGATAGTCCAGTTTCTCTTAAGCATGGCTGTATAAAATGATCTCCTGTTGACTTTACTCAAATATTCTAACCAGGTACTTGGACAACTCTCCGGTGTTTACTACATCATCATTGTGGGAATCTTTGCTGCCACTTTATCTTCTGCCCTGGGTTTTCTTGTCTCTGCTCCCAAAGTCTTTCAGGTGAAACAATGTTCAACTAAAAGTATTCTGTTCTATACCACTAAATTGTGTGTCAACATTGAATAAAAAACAACTTTCCTGTCTTTTTTTCAGTGTCTGTGCAATGACAAAATATACCCTTACATCATTTTCTTTGCGAAAGGTTATGGGAAAAACAACGAGCCACGTCGAGCTTATATTCTCTGCTACTTAATTGCAACAGCTGTCATCCTTATTGGTGTGTGAGATGTGATAATTTTTTTTTTTTTTACAAATAGTTATTTGTATTTTACACAGGTGAACAGTGTAAGTTTACATTTTGTCTTTTTACTACCCACTACAGCGGATCTTAACGTCATCGCTCCCCTCATCTCTAACTTCTTCCTTTGCTCCTACTGCCTGATTAATTTCAGTTGTTTTCATGCATCCATCACCAATTCCCCTGGTAAGTTGATTACCTTTTTTTATTTTAATTAATGCATTTGCAGTTAATGTAATCTAAAATTTGTTATTAAATAATTGCTGTTGCTAATGACAGTGTAAATAACAGAGACCCATTATGGGGTTTATTTTAAGAGCAAATGAAGGTTAATGAGGACAAAATAAATATTCTTAAAAATATGACTTTATGCATAAAATGCAGATTACAATTGTGTTTATTTCAGAAAGGAGGATTGTTTAAGTTAGTGTCTAGATTTAGAGAGTCTATTTTACTTGGCTGTTAGCTGTTTTTGACTGAAAGTAGTTTGAGAAATTAGAAATATGGATTTTGGATGTGGGAATTACGTTCTGGAAAGGAGAAAATACTTTTAAATTTGGAGATGAAACAAATCTCAAGCTCAGAGGGGACAGGGCTTTCTCTATCATGGGTTCTAAGTTATGGAACAACTTGCCTTTGCAGGTCAGGGAGGCCCCGTCACTGTCTACTTTTAAAGCTTGTCTTAAAACTCATTTATTTTACTTGGCTTTCAACTCCAGCGGGATTTAGTTTTAAATTGTATGTTTTGTTTTTAAACTGTAAGAGCTTTTATTTTTTATTGTTATGTTGTCTTTTAATGTAGAGCACTTTATCAGCTGTGGTTGTTTTTAAAGTGCTTATAAATAAAGTTGGTATGGTATGGTAAATCATCTTCCCACATTCAAAAAAAAAAGAGAGAAAATGTACATTCTTTATATAAGCCACACCGGGCTATAAGCCGTCGGTACCTCTTCTGCTCTCTGTTTTTCATAAGAACCCAGCAGGGGGCAGCATCCTAATAAATCTGCTGGATATATTAAGGACGCAACCCTCCGTCTCCAAAGCCAAATCATGGTTTCGTTCACGCCAAGCTTACGCGCAGCGGCTCTCCTGTAGTGCCAGATCGACAGTAAAAGCTGCAATATATGAGTTTGAAAACATTTCTCTGTCGTGCCTGCTGCTACCATGTGCTTGTTAAATGAAAATTAGCCCCCCCCCCTCTCGATATGTGCGCGAGGTGAAGGAGCGAAAGGCGCGCTGAAGTGTTTGGGAAAACATCATCGGTGCGTCGCCCCGGTCAGACGGGGTTTTGGCGCCCCTATGCGTTGCATACCCTGCATACCCACTTTTTGCGACACTGCCCCTGGTGGTTGAAGAAAAATCCACAGACAAGCCGCACCAGGCTACAACCCACATGGTTCAAAGCTTAGGAAAAAAGTAACGGCTTATAGTCCGGAAAATACGGTAAATAACAAAAAGTAAATAAAATCAGGCCAAAGAAATTTTTCCATATCAGTTTCTTAGTAAACTATATGAAACTTTAACAAAAACTGGTTAAAAAATCTCTGTTTTCCATTCAGTGGGTAAAACATCCAGAAATTTGACTCAAGTAGGAGTAGAAATATTTCATAATAAAATAAGTAAAGTAAAAGCCAGCATAGTAAAAATATTCCTAAAAGTATTTTTTTAAAGTTACTCAAGTAACTAAAAGTAAATAGTCATTACCCAACTCTGCAAGTAATAACCTCACGTTCTGCCTCATTATACTCTGTATGAGTCAGCTGGTTCAGCATCTTGGTTCACATAGCAGATTGGACAAACATGACCAACAACTCCTCTTAGAGAGGAATATCAAAAAGTACATCTGGTCATTTTAGACAAAATTTTAGCCCCACATTTAAGGCAGATAAAATGGGAAAACACATCTTATCTGTCGACTCTTTTAGGCTGGAGGCCGGCTTTCCGCTACTACAGCAAATGGACGGCTCTGTTTGGAGCGGTCATATCTGTGGTGCTGATGTTCCTGTTCACCTGGTGGGCTGCTCTGGTCACCTGGTCTATCATCATCTTCCTCTTAGGTTACGTCAACTACAACAAACCAAGTGGGTGCAGCTCGTTGAAGCTCAGCTCAGTTCAGTTGAGAGACGAACTGGAAACAAGCAGAAAACGTTTTGCTGCATTTGCTCTTGCTAAGCGACTGCTTCCCTTTCCACAGAGCTAAACTGGGGTTCGTCAATGCAGGCCAGCTCATACAACATGGCTCTGTCTTCCTCCGTCTCTCTGACTGGAGTGGAGGATCATGTGAAGAATTTCAGGTGAGTCGTCATAAAGAATATTGCAGATTTTCAACATATTTTTATAATCCCAATAATGATCCTTCCTTTGTTTATTCATTATCACATTTTCTTACTCATCCAATTCCTGGATATTTTTACTTATTTTAATTGTACACGGTTCTTTAAAGTCTTTAAGTAAATATATTTGCCCATTTATCCATAATAACTGGACTTTTCAATATCTAGCAAGTTATTTTTGCAAATTACTGTCTATTAAAAGAGCGTCCCTCAGAATAATTTCACTCGATGCTATACGGGAGATGGTGCAAAGTGGGGCAGAATTACGGTACATTTGACTGGATTGTTGCCGACATGTTTTGTTTGGAAGTGGTTCCCAAAGTGTGGTGGCACAGTGCCGCTGCAGGGGCGGCACGGGAAACAGTATGGATGAATGGAAAAAAAAAAGTTTTTTCACTAAAAATGGTTCGTAGTGTGTTTTGTTGCAACTTAAAGTGTGAAATAAACTTCAGTGGAGTTTGAAAACAAAATATGTGTATAGGATTATGTCTGGCTGAAGGATGCGCGTGTTAATTTTTTTTCTCTCTCTTTTTAGGGGTGGAAGGTTTATGGTAAATCATAAGGGGCCCAGAGAATCTTTTGGAACCACTGGGTTAACCAATGAACCAGTTTTAAATTAGATCTTTTTGCATTGCCTTGCACATGGCAAAACTAATTTAATCCTAATTTTGTCAATTCGTGTAGTAAAATAACTAAACAGGGAATCTGTTAATCATTAACAGATTAACTGTTCATTAACTGCATCTTTAACAATTAATGGAACAAAAATAATTTAGTTTTGATAGAAAAGCGTTTTAAATGTTTGAAATTCAGACAACGTGGAACATTTTTCACGTTGTTTTGCTTTCTTTCCCTGATGTGGAAAAGAGTTTGAAACTATTCTCGGCAACAACAGTGAGAAATTTTTTTGTGTACATTTTCTTTTATGGGGATAGGGGAAATATTAATGTACAGAGTTTAATAAATACATACAACATATCTGCTCTTTAGTAGAAATCCCATTTAACATGATAACATAAAAGCTAACGGAGTGGCTATAAAAAAAGACAAACATGTTCTATTTGAAGATGGTCAAATGGCTCAATAAAGTCCACACTTTATTAAATCCCCTCATAGCTCTTTGGACTTGAAACGTAAAGAAATTAGGTTGATTTGAAACTTTTGCCCGGCATTCTGTCCAAAACATTTACCAATTCCCATTTTTCTACTTTCTCCTGCCTTTTTCCAGGCCCCAGTGTCTCGTCCTGACTGGTCCTCCAAACCAGCGGCCTGCACTAGTGGACTTTGTCGGCTCCTTCACAAAGCACATCAGCCTCATGATCTGTGGCGATATTATACTGGTACTGGAGCTATTGGCCATATATACAAAGAATCCTCTTAAAAAATTAGCATAAAGCTACACTTTATCAACTCTGCAACTGTTAAGCTATATTTCTGGTTGTCTTCAATCCCATTTTCCTTCACTGAATCTTCCTATCAATTAAATTTATGTTATTTTCTTGCCTTTTCTAGGAGCAGGACAGGAAGACGCGGCCTCAGGATGACACAAACAGTTTGGTTAAGTGGATGAGCAAGAGGAAGGTCCGATCGTTCTACACTCCTCTCTCTGCTGACAACATAAGGGCTGGAACTAAGCAGCTGCTTCAGGTAAGAAAAATTATTTATTTTATTTTTTTCACAATATATTTGTTGAAGGAATCCAAGAATACCAAGGATCAACATCGCAGTAACTACTAATTCAAACTTAATAAGACTCTGGAAGGGTGGAAAACCTACAAATCTCAGTTTATTCTGGTAGATGCTCCCTATAAAGTGTGTGTTGCAATGAGTGTGGCAGATATCCAGAAATAAACTATTTAAAAAGGTTGAAAATGATAAACACTGTAATAAGTGTTCCATCAAATGAAGTGCTTTGACACTATTTCATCAAAATCTCATCGCATTAATTGCTCAATCTTTTCAAGGCGTCTGGTC
The DNA here is from genome assembly GCA_033032245.1 of Poecilia picta. NCBI lineage: Eukaryota > Metazoa > Chordata > Actinopteri > Cyprinodontiformes > Poeciliidae > Poecilia > Poecilia picta. The sequence continues at coordinate 6,764,444 of CM065370.1, read as the reverse complement.
TGGGTAAACTGAAACCCAACACTCTGGTTCTGGGCTTCAAGTCAAACTGGATGGACAGCACTCCGGAAAGCATTGAGGACTACATCAGAACCATTTAGTAAGATTGAGAGTTGCTTTTCAACCAACTCAAAATATTTTATTTTGAGTCCAACAGCTGCTGAACTAACTGCAGCTGCGATATGAATGTTAAAACATTAATATGTTATATGATTTAAAAGAGAATTTCTGATTTTCTAATTATGGTTGTTTTCTTGTTACAGTGATACGTTTGACTCTAACTACGGTTTGTGCATCTTGAGGATGACGGATGGACTGGACATCTCTGATGATCTAGAATTTGAAGGTTTATTTTTTTTTTACACCTAATTATAAATTTTTGGACTTTACCACATAATATAATTTCTCTAACATGGATCTGACCATGTCGTTTGAACCCCACAGTCAACCAGGGCTTTGAGGCCGATGAAAATGTGGACAGTCTGGACAATCTGGACCAGCAGACCAACGAGGAGGAAACAGGTGAGGTGGCACATTCGCGAAAATATAAAACTCTGTTTGTCTGAACTTTTCTACTTTAATAAACAAGGTGGAAAAATGAAATGAAATTCAAAGTAACGCAAGAAACAACAGTGAACGAAGATACTGAGAATGCCAAATGTTTAGTCATTGTTTTTAGAGAACATTTTCCACCTCTTTTTTGTTTATAGTAAACAAGTTATAGTTTGTTGTTGTTGTTGTTGTTGCTTGCCATCGCATGTTTTTCTGTTCCACTTTCACTTAAACTAAGAGTTACTGTACTTTCAAGTTACTGACTGATGCAGCAACACAAATTATTAGGCGTCATTTTGTGTAAATACGTACTGCATTTAGGTACCGTAAATATTGACTCTCATACACTCTGTTTCAATATTTCTTGCATGTTAAAATTCAACATGTCTTCATGATTCTTAACTTCTCTTCACAAAGTTGTGACTCATGTTGCATGTTCGCATTATTGATTATGTATTTGCAGTAAACAAATAACACAACAACCATTAAATTTGTTCACATAAACATGTATTACAAGGATTTTTATCTGATTTTAACACTAAGTTAAGTGAATTTAGGTTCTATTTTGATAGTTTGTGTTTAATGTTTCTCTGGATTCATGACTTATCAGTACATACATCGGTATCGGTTGATATGGGTCCCTTTTTAACGTATCGTATCATCTACCAAATAAAATGAACGGATATTTATTTCCGTTTTGTCGCTGCTTGTTTCTGGAGGGGAAGTGGAAGAGGCCGTTCATGTGGCCTCTTCCATATGACCGGAAGTTTGATGCATTGTGGGGTTTTGACACTTTCAGCAGCTGGGTTTCCATTACAAATGTGTTCAAAACATTGTTGATATTCTGTTAATTGTTCCAAAAAAATGCCGTTTTGCAATTCAGGTGTTTCCATAAATTAAGAAACGCAATTAAAATTATACGTGAAGAAGTTTGCTCACATGAGAAGTCATTAAAAAAAACATGTGATAGTACATGTGGGATTGTTTTTCTTTCTTCTAAAGCTTCTCTCTTGTCTTGCAGCTGATGACATGTCTGACGAAGGCAGTAGTGATCAGATCAAGACAGTGTTTCAAAACAACCAGGGAAAGAAAACCATTGATGTCTACTGGATCGCAGACGATGGAGGTGAGTAATAAAAGGCGAACATCGGATTAGAAAGGGATTTAGCTTTAGACATTTATAGATAAAAGGAAAACATGAAACGGCCGCAAACCTTTACAAGGGTGATTAGGATAAGAAGAATAGTAGCAATGAGGACTTTCCAACTGCAAAAACATCTCCTGATCAAAAATATCTTGAAAGTCTGTCTTACATTTTCCAAAAAACACATATTGAAGATCTTTGGGAAAATATTCTGTGCACTGATGTGACAAAAATTTTACTTTTTGGAATGTGTGTCACACCACAACACAGCATGTCAGGAAAAGAAAAAAATATCCACTAAAAAGCATAGTGATTCTGGGAGAGTGCTTTTCAAACCTTCTTACAGTTGGACTAAGCCTATGAAGTAGTTAAAAAAAATTTAACATGCATTTTATTACTGTAATAAAAAATGAAAAAAAGGTGTTACTTTTTAAATTATTTCTATTACCTAATGCATTTTCTGATCTTTGTCGATGTTAAAAGAATAGAAGGTAATTTTGAATGATTGACTGTATCAACATCTCTGTCTGCAAGAGAAGCTGCGAGACATGGATTAAGGATTTACTTATAAAAATTGTAGCTTATATGACCAAATACTTACATTTTTAGTAATAATCCATTACTGTGCTAGCCTCTTTATCCTTAAACCAGGTTTTAAGCTAAACCATCTTGTTAAAACTTTAAATCAGGTTTTATACAGGTTTAAAACCTGGTTTAAAGATAAAACTTGGTTTATCTTAAAACACAGTTTTAAAATAAATGCATTCCTTTCACTTCTATTCAGATGAGTGGTGCAAACTGCCACCATTTATAATCACTTTCTGTTTTAAGGTCTGACCCTACTGGTGCCCTACCTGATCACCAGGAGGAAACGCTGGCGCCGATGCAAGGTCCGGGTTTTCACCGTGGGCGACGAACAAAACATGGAGGAGGGTCGCAATGAGTAGGTTTTCCAAGAATGATTTGGACTCAGAAGAGAAAAAAATGTTTTGCTATTCATCTCTTTGTTGAAATCAAGTTATTTGAGCACTTTTATATAGAGTTTTTGATTAGAGTGAATTGGAGAGCTGTGTAATGCAGGGAACATGATATTATCTTATATATTTCAGGATGATGGCTCTGCTGAACAGGTTTCGTTTGAACATTAGTGATGTTGTAATGATGACAGACATTGAGAAACGCCCTCACCCAAAAAGGTAAGAAAAATATAATATATCTCTTTTTTATGTTTATGAAGCACAAAAAAGTGGAATATACCTTTAGTAAATAATCTACAGCATTGGTGCTTTAACTGTTGGTTTAAAATGTTGAGAAAATCCATTTTCTTGGAACATAACGGTGTTTCCAATAAGACTCACTCACTTTCACAGGTTTCCATCTGTATGTTTCACTTTCAGGCACTGTGTTTGTTCTTCACAGGAAAATTGACCTTTGCTTCTTCATTTCAGCTTGAGCAGGTTTGTGGACAGCGTCGCCCCCTTCAGGCTACATGATGAACAGCAGGAAGGCATCTCAGTGCAGGAGCTGAGACAAAACGCTCCCTGGAAGATATCTGACAAACAATTTGAGGCCTTTAAGCTCAAGGTGGGCGTTTTTAGCAAACATATGAGGCAAAACTGTGTCTTAGTACAATAAAAAATATCTAACGTTTTGTTTACCTTTTACAGTCTGAGCAAAAGGTGAGGCTGAATGAAATCATTCGGAAGAATTCTCAAACACCGCTCTTGTTTTAGTGTGAGTACAGATTGTAAACACCTGAAAATGTTCGGATGAAGAAAGAATTTACAGCTAACTGATGGAATCATATGTTTACCAACACATTTATTTGTGTATTTTCCTCACAGGAGCCTTCCAGTTCCTCAAAGCGATTGTCCCAGTGCTTTGTATATGGCCTGGATGGACACTCTGACATGTGGTCTTACCTGCCCCACCGTGTTGATACGAGGAAACCAACAGAACGTCCTCACGTTCTACTGCCAGTAAAACTAGCAATGAATAGATCTGCCTTCTTTCACTTCCAATACCGATATCTGAGGTTTAGCATCGCCTGATAAATTGACTGTTAGTGAAAAAATTGAAAAGTAAACTGCAACAAACCTTGAAGAATGACTGCGCTCAGACCACAAAGTATAGAATTAGACTGAATAGATCAGCTCCTATGAACCGGACACTTTATCACTGTTACCCTATCTAGAATATTTTTTTTTAATATCGGAACCGATAAAAATATTTAATATTGGATCAGAGCATCTCTAAGTGAAACTTCATGTTTAGTGATGGGATTGTAATAGGAATGAAGAACTGTTCTGTAAATAATTATCCACGAATAATAGCGAGATGAAATGTTGAAATATGTATATGTCTGTAATATTAGAGAGAGATGTAGCTAACAATATAAAAAAAGGTGTTGTAGCTCCTGCTGGAGTCAAATAACCTAATCTATAGATATGCAGTGATTTCATGTAGTGAATTCATTTATTCTTCTTGTGGATCTTAATTTTGGATTTCAGTTCAACCAATAGTTGAGTTTCTTGGTTCTTAAAGAGGAAGAGATGAGAATCAGACTCAAAAATACACAGGAGTGTTTTATAGGATCCTGTTAGCCTCACATTCTAGACTTAAAATGTAAAAAACAAACACATCCTGAAGAAGCTTGAAAATAAATATCAGAGAACATTAGTGTGATGAAGACCAGGGTGTCTCCTCAGCAGGGTGGAGCAGCAAAGGGAGACAAGTGCTCCAGGTGTTTTTGAAAAGCTCCTGGAGCGTACCTGACGAGGTACATTTAGCTAAATTAATTATTTGATTAGTTTATCCTTAGATTAGTTTAGTTCTAATGATTTGGATGTATGTAAATATGTGTTGGTACTATTTATTGTTTTGGTGTTAAGTAGTGTTTGTCTCTTTGTTCTTTTCTGATCACCCCTTTACTTGGTATAAGTGGTGAACTTGCCTCAGGTATAAATGTCAGCTTCTTTGTTTCACTTGTAACATAACCAGTATGTTTGTTTTTTTCTGAATAAATACAATAAAGAGTAAATGTATCAAACTGTTTTGTTAAAATTATTCAGAATTTCCACTTTTTGAAACAAATTTTGGGCAGTATCATGTTGGTTTTAGGTGTGCAAAAAGGCCGGCGCAACCGGAGAAGAAGACGCACACCGTAACATCTGTGCAGCAGGAGACTTGACTTGAATGCAGTGGTGGAGAAAGTACTCAAAAGAAGTACTTAAGTAAAAGCACAAATACAAAGACAAAAATGTACTCAAGTAAAAGTATCACATTAACTTTTGTACTTAAGTAAAAGTAAAAAAGTACTGGCTTTTAAAAAAATGTAAATTTTAAAAGTAAAAGTACTTGTTGAATGCATTACTTAATCACTAATACAATATCATTAAGTGTACCTATTGTATTTAATTTTAATACATCAGAAATGTGCCATTTTATTGAACAATTCCACAGATAAAGCATGTTTTTATTGTGTTTACTCTCAGTAACATAGTTTAGACTTAGATATGTGATTCTATGCATCATAATTTCAGGAATGGAAACATCTTGTCTTCTGTCCTAAGAGGATGAACTTCCAACTTTTTTGCCACTAGGGGCTTTTATTTTGAAAGAAATCAACTGAAAGGGTGGGCAGGGGGAGGACATGGAATCAAGGAGTCACGTAGCAGAGTTGTAGTCAAGACCACCTAATCTGAGACCTAGTCAAGACTAAGACCAGCACCCCGCGCTACATGACACAATAAAATGAAGTGCACCAATCAAAATTGCTTCTCAAATTGATCTGAAAGATCTACATTCCCATAAAACTCATACATATTAAATACTTAGAGCTGAAATAAATTTAACCAGTATCAATTCAAACTCTTCAATCTGTTTCGCTTCCATCTCTCTGCTACAATCTGCAGAGGTCTCCTGACATCCCTAAAAAGATAGCGCCCTGGGCGATTGCCCATATCACCTACATCACAAACCACAACTGTCTGCACCATTAAACATAGCAATTAACGGTAAATAACGCTCAACTATGAACACTGTCCAAGGCCAGTAAACATACACATATAAGTCGCACTGGGCTATAGGCCCTAGATATCTCTGCCGCTCCAGGTTTTCCACAACGATGCAGTAGCAGCAGAGGGGGGCGGACACCCAAAATTTGAGTCATTACAGGTCAATTGAATATCACATTTATTACGGTTGACAAAAAATTACCAAGTTAAGATTTAACTGAACTGATTATGGTAGTTTCCGAACGGCAACTGTAACAGTTAAAGTGCCTATCCTTCGTGTCCTAGCATGTGCTAAATGAAAATGGGTGCTTTCTTCTTCTTCTTCTACTTCTCCTTCTTCTTCCTCCTCTTCTTTAGATTTCAACGGAATGCATCTATTATTGTTGCAATGCTGCCATCTACTGGATCTATACCATCATTATATCTATTCTTATAATGATCCCAGTATTATTTAAAAAACGAAAAATCCTCTTTTTCCCCTCAATGCTATTTAACAGATCAACAACATTCTCAAATTTCAATTCCCTATAAAACCTAATTCCATTTTAAAGGGCGCTTTCTTCTTTTAATTCCAATTTTGACTTCCAATGATTCACTTCCTGCTAAAGAGCCCCTGGAGGTTGAAGAAAAATCCACATATAAGCCGCACTGGACTATAAACCGCATGGTTCAAAATTTAGGAAAAAAGTAGCGGCTTATAGTCCGGAAAATACGGATATATGAAAAAAAATCTAAATGCTCTCTGGTATTGTTCAGGGGCCGCACCAAATGTGGAGGCGGCCCGGATCCGGCCCACGGGCTGTAGTTTGGGGACCAATGAAATAAACCTTGGATCCAGGTTGTTTCCCACAAAGTGGCCAACTGTTTGAATTTTTTTTTTCTTTTTCAGTTCAGTAAATCTATTTTAATAAAAATCTCTAATAATTATTACTACTTGTAATATACAATATTAAAAATGATCGTTTAAAAATAATTGTTTCTAAAAAATTCATTTATATCTATTTAAAAACTAAAAATTTTACTCGCATTTTATGGCCTTTAAGGGTTATAACCACCCAAAATGATCAAATTTAAGGTTATATTCTTTTTGTTAGCTTAATATGCATCACATTTTTCTGATGGTTATCAGTATTCATTTCCCTCATCTTTTTAATTTATTAAAATGATGGAATTCAAAAAAAGATCACATTAAAAACAGACATATAGTGTTCATGTTATTTAAAGGGCACTCAATATTAAGCCTCCAATCGTTAATAATATTAATAAATATCTATTTTGAGAATAACCTATTTCATTCTCTGCTATTGTACGTTGCCATGGCTCCCTTTAGTTCTGAATGACATTTTTTTTTACAGGGCAAAAAATAGTTGTTTATGAAATGATATTAAGACCAAAGGTGTTTTATTATATCAACAGTTTATCACACATCACTAACAGTTTTTGAGGTGGCCCAGCCTGTCAGAATGTTGGCAGGTCATCATGTTGGCATGGCTACAGGACTAAAGAATGATGTCAACAATGATGTCACAGACTCCTTTGATGTCACAGAGGTGGAACTCTTGACTTTATCTAAAATTCCTTTTGCTTCACTTTGAAGAAGATTTGCATCGTCTCTGCTTACAGAAATTGCTGCCAATCTTTTAGTCTAAAGTAGTTGCTCATCAAACTAAACTGAAAATGTTTGAAAAGATTTCAGGATTTGTTTTCTCACGCAAAACTCTTAAGAAGAGATTTTGTAAAAAAGTTGGCAAACTTTTTAACAAAGTTTGCAAGCTTCTCAATACAGTCGGCACTATCAGGGAGGAGAATGAAACTATGGCTAAGGAAGTTAAACAAATTGCCATGAGGATAGAAAACACAAAAGATCTTGAAGATGACTGTAAGTACCTGGAGAAACAGATTAAAACTGATCGTGCAATAAACCAGAAGTTAAGACGACAAGTTCATGATCTTAAATTGAAACTGGAGTCTCAAGATGTCTTGGAGCAAAAATGCATTACAAGACAGGAAGAACTTCAGCAACTGGAGGAAAGCAACAAGAAGCTTCTAGAAGAAGTTGTTGCCTTGAATTTGAAATTAAAGGATTCAGTTGTACTGAAAGAATCCTACAGGTTGTTGGAAGGCAAGAAGAAAATTCTGACCAAGCAAAACAGCTTTTTGTTGAAGCATGTTGAGAAAGTCCAACAAAAAGTTTTACAGCAAGATCGCATAGAAAGGACTCAGTCAGACAACAGAAGTCAGCAACAAAGAACTTCAAACAAACAAAATGGCAAAAACTCCAAGGCTACTTTCAAGGACAAACTTCGGAGTATGACCGTCCTTTTTTCTTCAGCAAAGACTGAAAAGGAAGATTGTGTCTCAATTGAGATGACCCAATATTTCAGAGAAGAGTGAGACCTGGCATGAACTGATGCCTCTTGCCCCTTAGAGCAGTTCAAATGACAAGGTGGGGCTGCAAAACACACAACCCTGGTGCTTTTCACCAAGGGTTCAAATTCAAACACTTAGATTCTGCATGGAGTTTCCATGCTATTTCTATACAGATGTGGGTTCTCTCCAAGTGCTTTGGCTTCTCCCACTATCAAAAAAGGCAACATCTTAGTTTCTTTCACATTCCCTACATTTCCCTTCAAACAGTACATGAATACATACATGACAAACTTTGTTCCACCAAAGTGGAACTGTGATGCTCCATGCAGATTATCACCAGAACTCTGGATGGAGTTTCCAATGTACAGATGTGGGTTCTCTCCAAGTACTTTGGCTTCTCCCAGTCTAAAAAGTTGGTTAGTTTCGGTTAATTAGCCCCTTTACATTGTGTTATGATTTGCGGTTGTTGAGTTTCAGACCCAGAAGCAGAGATGTGAGGCAGCAACTGAGTTTTGAGGATTTAATGAGGATCTTCAGAGATTCCAGGCTGCAGGTGAGCAATGAAGCTAAAACTCAGCACACAGGATCTCTTCAACATAACATAATTAGTGGTTTCTTAGTTACTCTAATGTCCATCAGTTGAAATAAAATGCAAACTGCACTACAATCACCATTCGTTGTTGAATCATCAGCTCACGACAAAAAGTATGTCAGATATCAATTAATATAAATAATTCAATAAATGCTTTCTTTGTGAAGTTGAGTTTTGCAGTACAAAATTATAAATTATCTGATGGGCATTTCAAAAATAATCAAATATCATCACCAAAATGAGCTGGAGTCACCTCACAAAACCACAGGAAGAAGTTTTTGTTTGGGACGGCAAAAACAATTCTTATAAATAAATCATAAATAAATAAATAAACAACTTTATTGAATTATTTATAATAATTGATATCTGACATACTTTTTGTCATGAGCTAATAAACAACAAATGGTGATTGCAGTCCAGTTTGCATTTTATTTCAACTAGTGCGTAAGTTACGCTTAGTTACGCGTTAGTTGAAATAAAGTGCAAACTGCACTGCAATCACCATTCGTCCTACAAAAAAGACACAAACACATCAAGTTTTAGTTTTATATATTATTATTACCGTATTTAATCAGTCACTGTTTCTGAAGGTTGGTTCGACAGATCAAAGGGCAAAATTCTCCAGATTTTAAACTTACATTGTCTCCAAAGTGAAACTTTTAGTTTCAAATATAATATTTCTGCCAACATCTTCTTAATATTGGGGGGCTGCAAAGTGGCGCAGTTGGTAGAGCTGTTGCCTTGCAGCAAAAGGCTCTGGGCTCAATTCCCGGCTCCGGCCCTCCTGCATGGAGTTTGCATGTTCTCTCTGTGCATGCGTGGGCCCTCTCCGGGTTCTCCGGTTTCCTCCCACCGTCCAAAAACATGATTATCAGGTTAATTGGTCTGTCTAAATTGGCCCTAGGTGTGAATGTGTGTGTGCATGGTTGTTTGTCCTGTGTGTCTCTGTGTTGCCCTGGGTTAACCCTACCCCTACCCTAACCCTAACCCTAACCCCCAACCCTACAGCTTGGCGACCTGTCCAGGGCGTACCCCGCCTCTCGCCCAGAACGCCTGCTGGAGATAGGCACCAGCACCTCCCAACCCCATTAAGGGACAAGGGTGTAAGAAAATGGATGGATGGATGGATGGATGGATCTTCTTAATAAATGTTATACAAGTATAAGTGAGGCAGCTTCCTGCTAATAAAGATGCTTCTGTAGCACAAATTCAAAAGACAAAATCATAAATGGATCAAATGATCAGCCAAGATTTTCAGTGTCATTTAACAGTAAAGAAAGAAAACAGTTCTGTAAAACACGCAAAAATGAGGGGACCTCGGAAATAATATAGCATTAATGACAGTTTGGCTTTCTATACATAATAATTACACCAAAAGTCCAAACCTCTGTCTTTACCCTCATGAGGCAATTCTTGACTCCATAAACAGTTTTTAGGATCATACTGTAATGTTATTAAACACAAACTGTAAGAGTTAACACAGTCTACAGCAAACTGAACAACCAACTTAGATCAAATGTTTGATTCTCTGTCAGCTCAAACTTTTAATTCTTCACACTAAGGGCGTAGGAGCGAGTCTGTCATTGGGGGGACGCATATCGAAACCTGACAGATCAGTAAAAGGCTTGAGCAGAAATGTCAAACTATTGTGCCATCAACACATCAGTAACGTGTTACTCTAATCTGACCCCTTGTTTCAGTAACAAGTAATCTAACATGTTACTATTTACAAACCAATAATCAGATTAAAGTTATGCATCTACATACCATAATGACCGTCATTCCAGGATGAACACTCACTTTATCATTTGCCTCACAACTAGCAAGATAAATACTCTGGTAGCACAGAGACTTCCAGATTCTGATATGTTTTATATCAAAATGCATTGATATAAATTGACTGGCAATTGAACAAGTTCTGCCTTTTTCTAAAACCAAAGTAAAAAACAAATCATAAAGCAGTTTTAAACTCAATACATCAGTTTGACCAACAAAGATAAAATCTAAAAAAACAAGTTTTATTCTTCTTGAACTACTCTCTACATCAGTGTAACAATTTGATCTGCAAAATCAATAAAAATGATACTTTTCACTTCTAACAGACATCTTAGCCCCTCACTGATAACTGATAACTCAGTCCCACTTTCCAGCTCTGCATTCAGTAACTTACCAAAGAGCCATGAAAAACACTGAGGCAAAAAACCTAAATGTTTTTTTTTCTACTGTCATTTTTAGCCACAAACATTTAACTAAAATATCTACTATTATGTTTTTCTGTCTCTGCCTTCCTCTGACTCTCTGCAGCCTGATGTCCCTGCATGGATTCATGGATTTACAACAGACAACACAGTAATTTACAGTGTCAGAATATGAGCTAAAGATAAAAAAAATTATGTTTTTATCATATAGAATGAGAATTTAAACACAAAGGGGGTGGGGGGACGAATGTGATTGATTCTAAAATTGAGGGGGGTGGGGGGTACATGTCTCCCAGGTCACCCCCGGTTCCTACGCCTATATGGTTACAAAATAAAAACTTAAGGTGAACTGACGCAACCTTGGGGGGAGGGGGGATAAAATTAAAAGCTGAACTAAAATTGACAAAAAGAAGTCTGGCATATGCTGTGGAGTTTTCCAGCTGCTTTGAGAGATACGTCAGTTTCAAAGTAGCATAGATGAGCATAGTGTGAGCAGAGCATACTATTCACCATGCTCTGCTAATGCTGGCTATATCTTTTGGTATTCATAACCTTCATACGTTTGATGATATTGAGCTTTTTATGAATTTTTCATCCCCATAGAGATGAATGGAAATACAGAAACAGCTCCCTCTGCTGGCAGACTTGAGAATTACAATGTAAAATCTAAATTTCTTTCTTTGTTCCTGTCAGGTTGGCTTCCAAAACCTTTGCTATCTTCACCAAAAGCATTCAGCATTGAGCATTCAGTATTCACACTTGCATTTTCTTAGGAAATGCACACTTTCTAGTTTGATTTTGATATTCCCTCCAACATACAGTATCTGCCCATCAGAGATCAACATTAAAACCAGTGGTGGAGAAAGTACTCAAAAAAATTTACTTAAGTAAAAATACAAATACACAGACAAAAATGTACTCTAGTAAAAGTAAAATTACCACATTAACATTTCTACTTAAGTAAAAGTAAGTACTGACCTTTAAAAATACCTAAGTATTAAAAGTAAAAGTACTTGTTGAATGCATTACCTAATCACTAACCCTAATCACTAATACAATATCATTAAATGTACCTATCGTATTTAATTTAAATACATCAGAAATGTGCCATTTTATTGAACAATGCCACAGATAAACCAGGTTTTTATTGCGTTTACTCTCAGTAACATAGTTTAGACTTAGATATGTGATTCTATGTATCATAATTTCAGGGATGGAAAAATTTTGTCTCCTGTCCTAACATAGCAAGAACTTCACTTTTTTGCCACTAGTGGCTTTTATTTTGAAAGAAATTCAACAGAAAGGGAATAGAAAAAAGGCGGGTGGAGGAGGATATGCAACCAAGGAGCCACTTAGCAGAGTTGTAGTCAAGACCACCTAGCGTGAGACCAAGAGTCAAGACCAAGACCAGTGTTTCACGCTACATGCGCAATAAAATTAAGTGTACCTACCAAAATTACTTCTCAAATTGATCTGAAAGATCCACATTCCTATAAAACACATAGATATTAAATACTTAGAGCTGAAATCAATTTAACCAGTATCAATTCAAACTCTTCTTCATTCTGTTTTGCTTCCATCTCTGTGCTACAATCTGCAGAGGTCCCCTGACATCCCTAAAAAGATAACGTCCTGGGCGGTTGCCCATATTGCCCATGTCAAAAACCACAACTGTCTGCACCATTAAACATAGCAATTAGGACAACACCCTAGTAATAGTAAATGTTACACTTATGGCAAGCTGTTTTAACATAAATTCAGTTATACAGCCCTTACATTCCAGATATCTCAAATTATTTTATGACTAGACGTTTTAGCGATTTCAGATATCTCTAATTATATTTTGACTAGACAAAATAAGTATTTGACATTTTTCTAATTGCATTCTGACTAGTCGAAATATCAGATTTACCACTGACTTGTATGGAGACTTCAATTCAAGACAGTTAAAATGAATGAATGACTATCTGAAATAAACGATTCAGATATCTACAATTAAATTATGACTAGTTATGAAGTAAATTCAAGATATCTCGATTTTATTTTTGACTCGTCATAATTCTAATTAAAGATATTTCGAATGACAACATAATTTAAGATATCTTATTTTTTGATAGGAGGTATGTAGTTTTGACTAGTGAAAACTAAATTAAAGATATCTTGAATTGTAATTTTGACTTAAATTACCATTCCACATACTTAAAATGTAGTTTTGTCTAGTCAAAATGCATTTTTAGATACCGTATTTTCCGCACTATAAGGCGCACCGCATTATAAGGCGCATAGAATAGACGCCATCGTTATGTTGCCTCCTGGCCGGTATTGAACGGACATGATTTGTTCCGTTCACTACAAATATGGATGTCTAATAATAAAAAATTGGTCCAGAGTCCTTTATATAGCAGTCTGCATCAGTCATTGTTTCACTCACGGTTTTGGTGTTGCGAAATTGTGCCCAACTGCTTTCTGGTTAGCACAGACCAACCGACACGCTGCTGCCGCAGTCTCTGTCTCTCTTCCACCGACCCCCACGGCTTTAAATGTATAGGTGCTGGTCCCTTGTTAACTCTAGCCGAAGCTCCCGGATAAATGTCTAAAGCTACTTTGTTGACATAAAGAATGTCAACAAAACAGTCCGATTCCGGTCGGCGAGGAGAGCCTTCCGATTGAAATGGGGCGTCTGGGCCGGACGATGGTCACCCTTCTCCGTTCGCGCACAGCATGTTCGTGGAGAACGTGATGCTAGATGACCTGCAGACGACCTGATTATTAGGTGAGTAGGTAGATATATAGACATGTCTATGGGTAGATAGGTCAGTCAAACTTTATTAACAAACCAGGTTTTTGACAACATTCCAGCAAGCACTGTGCGCTTCTTCTATGGGGAAAATGAAGTCGGCAGCTGCTTACCATAGTTGCTAGACCTGTTGTGGCTCAATATTGGTCCATATATTACTCGCACCGGGTTATAAGGCGCACTGTCGGCTTTTGAGGAAATTTAAGGTTTTTAGGTGCGCCTTAGAGTGTGGAAAATATGGTATCTAGAATGTGATTACAGATAGTCAGACGAAACCAAATTTGTGTTAAAACGGCTTGACATGATCCCAGACATTGTGACTCTACAACTGCAGAATAAGAGACAGCAACAGTGAGCTAACCATACAGTAAAGTGCAGCAATATATTCCTCGTACCACAATGATCACTTATTAATAATCGCAAAATAAACATTAAGCCTAAACCCATACCACTGCAACAGACTGAATGTTCTGCTGTTTGTGTGGGAAATATTTCAGTGTTTTTTTAGGGGCGTTGTTGTCAGTTGCTATGGCAACAAGTCTGTGTGTAGCTTGGCCAATGCGGAGCGCGAGAAAGACATGGTTATTAGTTGTACCTCAACTGGTTTTCCCTTTGCTGTGGAGCACGGGGGGGGGGGGGGGGGGGGTTATAATGATCCAGTGGGATCATGACAGTCAATTCCTGTAGTCAATATGATTTATAAATTCGAAAGAGATGGGGTGTGGGGGGGCTGACTACCTCCCTCCCTCCAGAGATACCAGAGCTAACTTACACTAATTTTGTTTGATTTCATAAATTTGGGTGGAGTGGGGGGCTGGTTGACCTCTCATGACCTCTGGAAACATTTACAAAAACTTTTAAAGCAAATCTGGGACAAACTACAGTTTTTGCTGCAAAATTCAGCACAAACATTTGACACCAATTTTGTTCGATTTGTAGAAGTTGGGATGGGGGGACTTTGCATGCATGAATAGAGTAGTAGTGGTAATGTACTTTTAATGTTTATAAATTAGATAGAAATTAGGCAAGAGCTAGTTCTAAGCTTGTGGGTTGTTTATTGTCATAGCAACTACCATTACAGTTAGTTATGATCCCTACCAAGATGGCTGACAGCTAGTTCCCCAAAGTGTTTTGTCACATGAGAACTACATATCAATTCGATAAGTAACCAAGAATACTATATGGTCACTCTGGAGGAGCTACAGAAATTCACAGGTTGGAGAGTCCGACTACAAATTCATGGCATTCTTTTCAGAACATGTATAATTTTCCCCCCACTTCCACATTATACACTGCTGTGTGCCGTTTATCACACAAATCTTAATTGTAATGTGACAAAATATGAAACAGATTAAGGGATATGGATACATTTCCAATGACTGTCTTTATCAACTAAGAGACGTGTTAATGCCAGGTCTGAAGAGGGTCTGACTTTACATGTTGCACATTGTAAATGCCAAAGCGCTCATTGACATGAACTTGACATGAACAGGTATAATGTGTAACTTGGACAGCACGTCCTTGCAGCAAAATTGCCCACTATCTTAAAGTTGCTGAAAATGTCGCAAAATTGCGCTCAGCTCTAATGGTTCCTCAATTATCATGAAACGCCACCAGGTGTTTTCTGACTTTTTTTCTGAGATGCACCAAAATGTAAAGGTTCAAACCGTCTAGGAAACTTCCTGGTACGGAGACACTGAAGCCTTCCTCATCCGTTCAATCTGGATCTTGCCGTAGATCGTCTGAGGCTAAATGATTGGGAGAAAATAAAAAATACATTTTAGGGTTTCTCAGCGGTGGCTTAAGATCATCTTTTCCTGCAGGTTCCAATGGTTAAACGACTCACTGAAAGTGCTGAAGGATCATTTGTTCTTACAGTTCTCAATACACTGAAGCACAGAGAAAAATTCAGAACTTGTTCTAAGAAAAGTTTAAAACAGCCATTTATCATTCTGATATTTAAAAATATTATCAGAATTAAATCAGTGACTCTAAAGAGTTTTGGTCAGTTTTTGTGTAGTAAACATGGCGTGAAGTGGAGGGCTTGTTAATAAATCTTAGAGCTGAACAAGATAACTGACAAACACATCACAATATAAGCATTTCATATCATTCAATATTGGTAATTATTGATCAGCTTTTTTGTTTTATATATCTGAAATACATCCAAACTGGTGACATGATCTTCACTGCTTTATCCACAATTTCCTCTTGAACTTTGACTCCATCTTTGCAAATTTGTTATTAAATAATAATGAAAAATAAAGAGATGTTAAATGCTCATATTTGCTTCTGTCTCCCCTGTGTGCGTGTGTGTGCTTTTCAAACATATTATTTTAGTGATTGGCATCATTTGATGGTTCACCTTTTTTTATATATATATATATATAAACTTTATTTCTTGTAAACAACAATACAAAACTGTGCTGTGTACATATTAGAAAAAAAACAAAAAAACAAAAACAAGACAAATATAATTGCCAGGGGGAATATAAAGTAAAATAGTGACAAGAAAATGACAATCAAAATAATCTTGCATGAAGAAAAAAGCACGAATTGTGGTATATGTGCGAGAAGTCACAGTGAATTAACGTAGGAGATAATCCAAAATTCAAAGTTGATTGCAAGTCCATATTGTTTTTGCTTTTTGATTAGTTGAAGGTTGAATTGTAAACACATAATGTTTAAGTTCAATCAAAAAACTAAAGTCTGTTTTTTTTCTCAAAAATTACCATTTATGTAGGTGAAATTTATCCTTAATAAGTAATAAATTGATAAAGAAACTTTTCAAATTCATTTTTTTCATTTTGTTGAAATCCAAACAAGATATTTTTCCAATATAAATGAAAGCCTGCTGATATTTTTGAGTCAACAAAGTTACAAAAATGTTGCCAAAATACTTTAGAGTAAGAACACAACCAGAACAAATGAGTGACTGATTCTGGGCAAATGTCACAGAAGGAACAGGTTACATTAATGTTAGGATTGAACTTCTGTAGATATACTTTAAAGGGGGAGATTTGGTGTATGAGTTTAAAAGACACTTCTTTTACCTTGTTAGTGAGAAGAAAGTGATTTGGGAGCAGCCAGATCGATTTCCAGGATAAATTAATATGAAAACGATTCCAATATGGTACAACTACCAGAGCAGAGGTCACTTCCCTCTGAAACAGGGATCTAATCGACTTATTATTGTTACAAGGATGAAGATTAAGAAATATTTTGCCAACAGGAGAATGTATGGGAGTTAAAATGGGAGAATGATAACCGACTCTCGGCTTTTGATTGAATAACATACACATTTTTGTAGAAATGGCACCAAAAATGTTTGCATATTCTCCAGGAGAGACAGGAAAATTAAACTTAGAGAGAAATTCCTCATAACTCAATAACAAGCCATCACTGTTAAACAATTGGTCAACCAGAATAATGTTACGATTAAACCAGGAATCCACAAATATAGTTTTCTTCTTATATAGGATATTATTCCAAATGAAATACCGATGAGGAGAGAAGTTGTGTTTAACCCTAACCCTGCTCCACCTGTAGGGGGAGCCCCGCTCAGCACCAGAAGCGTGAATGGAGCCGCTGCTGCAACTCTGTTTTGTTCGAGAAAAAATAAATAAAGAAAAGTAAATCTTCACCTTGGAACGAACCAACCCACAGTGGAGCGTCGGAGTTTTGGCCGGGCTGAAGTTATTTTGTTGTTGCTGTTGATTTTTTTTTTTTTTTTTTTTTAAAGAGCTGGCTGGACGCTAAAGGATTGTTGGACCGGGTAGTTCACACGCCTGCTGGTACTAGCCACCGACAAAGTCACATTTGGTGTGTTTTTAGGAAAAGACAGGAAAAAAAACATATATCTAAAGAAAAATAATAATAATAATAGGAAGGAAAAAAGCTACTAAACTGAGGGTCTGACGGACGAAGGACTCTGCGGGATGGCCATTCTCAACGGAACGTTAGCTTGTTGAGGGACTCTGAAGCAACATTGGCGGTAGGCCCAACCTCATGTGTGTTCCGCCAGGTGCCTGTTTTGTCTATTGATTTTTCTCTTTTTATGGGAGTAGAACCTATTGTTGCGGCTGTACTCCCGTAAGCATAAAAAAATAAAAAAATTCCCTTCTCACCCTCTGCGGGTGGTCTCTTTCATCCTCTGAGCTTGGGTCCTCTACCAGAGGCCTGGGAGCTTGAGGGTTCTGCGCAGTATCTTGGCTGTGCCTAGTACTGCACATTTCTGGACTGAGATGTCTGATGTTGTTCCTGGGATCTGTTTTAGCCACTGCTCCAGTTTGGGGGTGACTGCCCCGAGGGCCCCGATGACCACAGGCACCACTGTGGTCTTCACCTTCCAGTTCTTTTCCAGTTCCTCCCTGAGGCCCTGGTATTTCTCCAGTTTCTCATGCTCCTTTTTCCTGATGTTGTAGTCACTTGGTATAGCTACATCCACCACAACGGCTTTCCTCTGTTCTTTATCCACCACCACAATGTCCGGTTGGTTTGCCATTACCATCTTGTCTGTCTGGATCTGGAATCCCACAGGATCTTAGCTCGGTCATTCTCCACCACCTTTGGGGGTGTTTCCCACTTCAATCTCGGGGCTTCCAGTCCATATTCTGCACAGATGTTCCTGTACACTATGCCCGCCACCTGGTTATGTCGTTCCATGTACGCTTTCCCTGCCAGCATCTTGCACCCTGCTGTTATGTGCTGGACTGTCTCAGGGGCCTCCTTGCACAACCTACATCTTGGGTCTTGTCTGGTGTGGTAGATCTGAGCCTCTATTGCTCTGGTGTTTAGGGCCTGTTCCTGTGCAGCCAGGATGAGAGCCTCTGTGCTGTCCTTGAGTCCAGCTTTGTCCAGCCATTGGTAGGATTTCCTGATATCAGCCACTTCAGTTATTTGTCGGTGGTACATCCCATGTAGGGGCTTGTTCTCCCATGATGGAACCTCTAGCCCCTCATCCTGTGTTCCCCATTGCCTGAGACATTCCCTGAGCATATCGTCCGTTGAGGCTTTGTCCTTGATGTATTTATGAATCTTGGATGTTTCATCCTGGACAGTGGCTTTCACACTCGCTAGTCCTCTGCCTCCTTCCTTACGGATCGTATACAGTCTCAGGATGCTGGATTTGGGGTGGAACCCTCCATGCATGGTTACTTCCGAGTCTTAACATCCGTGGCCTTTATCTCTTCTATTGGCCAGCTAATTATTCCGGCAGGGTATCTGATTACTGGTAAGGCATAGCTGTTTATTGCACGGATCTTGTTCTTGCCATTGAGCTGGCTTCTCAGGACTTGCCTTATTCGTTGGAGGTATTTGGCTGTGGCTCCTTTCCTTGTGACCTTGTCGAGGTTGCCATTTGTTTGTGGTATTCCCAGGTACTTGTAACTGTGCTCTATGTCTGCTATTGTTCCTTCTGGGAGTGAGACCCCTTCTGTGCGGACGACCTTCCCTCTCTTTGTAACCATCCGACCACACTTTTCTAGTCCGAATGACATCCCAATGTCAGTGCTGTATATCCTGGTGGTGTGGATCAGTGAGTCGATGTCTCGCTCACTCTTAGCGTACAGCTTGATGTCATCCATGTAGAGGAGGTGACTGATTGTGGCCCCATTCTTCAGTCGGTATCCGTAGCCAGTCTTGTTGATGATTTGGCTGAGGGGGTTCAGGCCTATGCAGAACAGCAGTGGGGACAGAGCATCTCCTTGGTATATGCCACATTTGATGGACACTTGTGCAAGTGGTTTGCAGTTGGCTTCAAGGGTGGTTTTCCACAGCCCCATCGAGTTTGCAATGAAGGCTCTTAGAGTCCTATTGATGTTGTACATCTCTAAGCATTCATTGATCCAAGTGTGTGGCATTGAGTCATAGGCTTTCTTGTAATCTATCCAAGCGGTGCACAGGTTGGTGTGTCGGGTTTTGCAGTCTCGGGCGACTGTGTGGTCTACAAGGAGTTGGTGTTTGGCTCCTCTGCTATTTTTGCCAATGCCCTTCTGTGCCGTACTCATGTATTTATCCATGTGACCACTTATCTTAGCCGCTACGATGCCTGATATGAGCTTCCATGTTGTAGAGAGACAGGTTATTGGCCGATAGTTCGATGGGATTGAACCCTTTGAGGGATCCTTCTGTATCAGGATTGTGCGACCTTCAGTTAACCATTCAGGGTGAATCCCATTTTGTAGCAGCTGGTTCATTTGAGCTGCCAGTCGCTCATGGAGGGCAGTGAGTTTCTTTAGCCAGTAGGCATGGATCATGTCATGTCCTGGTGCTGTCCAGTTTTTCATACCCGAGACTCTTTCTTGGACATCTGCCACAGTGATGGTTACTGGGGCTTGTTCAGGGAGGTTGCTGTGTTCCTCTCGTAGAGAGGTCAGCCACTTTGCATTGCTGTTGTGGGTCGCCTCCCTTTCCCATATGCCTTTCCAGTATTGTTCAGTCTCCAGCCTTGGTGGGTCTGCTCTGTTGTTAGTACCCTGCCATTGAGAGTACACTTTAGCTGGTTGGGTGTGGAAGAGCTGGTTAATCCTCCTGGCTTCATTCTCTCTTGTGTATCTCTTCAGGCGGCTGGCCAAGGCTTGGAGCCTTTGTTTGGCAGTTTCGAGTGCTTCAGGTATGGACATCTGGCTGTACTTCTTGTGTACTGATCTATTCATTGCACCCCTTTGGAGCTCTGACAGTTGGCTCACTTCCCTCCTTGTTATCTTGATCTTAGCCTCTAACCGTCTTTTCCATGGTGGGTATTGGGTCTCATGATTGCTCTTATAGCCAAGCATCTCAAGGATCACTGATGCTGAGTTGTATATCAGCTCATTGGTTTCTGTTATGGTGTTGGCAGGGATCGTTCTCAATGCCGCAAAGCATAAAAAAATAAAAAAATTCCCTTCTCACCTGTACTCCCGTAAGCATATATATATATACGGATATATATATATATATATATATATATATATATATATAATATATATATATATATATATATATAAATTGAGTTTGTTGAATCACTGCCTGCATAAAGAAAACAAAATTACAGAAATGACTGTGGCTAGTAAAAAGTCACAATAATGAAGTAAGAGAGAGAGAAAAAATGGCACATTAAAGAGTTTCTTATCAGACCATCTTCTTTTGCAGAGACATACTAGGAGTGGGACAAAGCAGGGAGTGACAAAAAGAAAAGAGGATCTATCTCCAAGTTGCAAAGGTTTCCATACATATGTTTTTCATTTCCTTTATTTAACCAGGTAAGCCCCATTGAGATCTAGATCTCATTTTCAAGGGGGACCTGGGCAGAAGTCTGCAGTACACAACATACACACACTCACACCTAGGGGCAATTTAGACAGACCAATTAACCTGACAGTCATGTTTTTGGACTGTGGGAGGAAACCAGGGTACCCGGAGAGAACCCATGCATGCACAGGGAGAACATGCAAACTCCATGCAGAAAGGCCGGGGCCGGGAATCGAACCCAGAACCTTCTTGCTGCAAAGGCAACAGCTCTACCAACTGCGCCACTGTGCAGCCAATATGTAGCAGGGAATCTGCCAACACAGAAACCTGCAACTCCCAAGTTTAATATTCAGCCACAAAGGACAAGGAGGATAAATTCAGACCGTCACAGATCTTAGTGAGAACATAAATTTTCATTGGGATTTTCCAATTCCCAAATTATTTTGCAACTTCAGCTTCAAAAGCAGACAGGAGTTAATATTTTAACAAAACCTTCTTAATGATAAGATATTGTATTGAAAAATCAATTACAAAAAAAACACTATGAGGAAAGAATAAAGAAAACATTGAAGAAACAACACCTCCTTTTCCAAGGAGGTAGGCAAATATCCTGTTCTAAGGAACCGAATTGTAATTCTTTGTCAAAATCACAACTACAGAAAACCAGGAGGTCGATCACCATCCATGGCAGTAAGCATGAGGGACAGACCAGGTCACGTACCATGGCGGGAGACCCAGAGAAGCAGTGCGGCCGTGTACGCGAGAAGGCAGCTCAGGCAGCGAAAGCCACCACCAGCCATCTCTGTGGGGAGCGGAGCAGAGTCTGTTTCCTCTTCTGCTCACTGCAGTCAGCAAAGTTAGAAAAAAAACAGAGGGAGGGAGAGAGAAAGGGAGGGAGGGTGGAGGAAGCTTCTGTAAATGTAGAGCATGAAGCAGGTTGAGTATACAGAGAAATATCTGCTGACACTTTAGGGTTAAAAAGGTCATTTCTTTCAATACAGTTTTTGTGTTTACTATTTTGTTCACTATATCACCATGCAAATTTTGAATTTGATAAAAACAACAAAACCAACCATCCACTGCAATAAATGCTAATGAGCCCTTGACATCATTCTGGAGGAAACATCTCAATCAGATCCCATCACCTCCCAGACCTTCATTTGTTTTAATTATTATTATTTGACAGTAACTTGCTGGTCGACCTGCAGGGGTTATGCAGATCCATGCAGGCAAGGGTCACAAATTGATGGGTGGACATTCTCCTTCCTGTTTTGTTTTTTTTAACACCATAGTACAGTGCAGAGAAGGCAGCCACAGACCATCACACCACATGTTGGACTTTCTGTAAGGTGCTTTTTTTTTTTTTTTCTGAAAAGCTATGTTTTCTTTTACAACAAATATAATATTACACTCAGCTTCCAAAAAGTTCCACTTTTGTCCCATCAGTTCACAAGATGATTTTTGGACTAATGGGCTTCAGGTTCTGTTTCGGTGATCAATGGGTTTCAACCTTCGTAACTCTCAGATGAAGATCTGAGTTCTGACCCAGTTTCTATGCTACCGCTGAATCATGATCACTGATCTTATCTGAGGTCTGCAGGGCTTCAGAGGGTTTTTTCTGAATTATTTTGTGATCTCTTATTAAATTATTTTGTGAGTCTTCATTGCACTCTTGAAGTGATTGTCAGCCACTCCCAAGAAGGTTCCTTAGGTATTTCCTGTTTGTGGCTAATGGTCCCTCATTGTGGTTTAGTTGCGTCCAGAAGCTTTAGAAAGGGGCGTTCATTTGTCACCATCCGGAAATGGTGTGTCTTTTTCAGACTCTTTAATCTGTTTCATGACCATTAAAAGCCTGAACACTAATTTCAGGCTTTTGAAATCAATACTGTATTGGATTGTTAAGCAAAGCCAGCATTGATGATATGTGCTGACATAAAAGCCACATTTATTAAGTTTTCATATATTATATATATATATATATATATATATATATATATATATATATATTATATATAATATATATATATATAATATATATATATATTATAATATAATATATATTATACATATTAAAACCATGACACATTCAGGGTTTCCCCCAGAAAACTTGCTGAGCCTGGTGGTCAAGGCGCCAAGGTGGTCCACTGTGTTTTTGTATTAACTTAAAAGTTTACTTTGTAAAAGTTCAAAGAACAATATTCATAGTTAGATTGTTTTGTTACCATAGCTAAAATCTGATGCTGTGAGTTTAGTCTTTAAGTTTGAGCTCTGTTTGTTTACAAAAACAAATTAGTAAACTGCAATTATAACTTACTGCTTTTCAGGCTGGCCAATTAAACTACTTCCCATCTCTCAGATTAAATCCAACACATCTGTTAGAGGTGTTGATGTTTTTAACAACAAAAATATTATTGAGATTTTACCTAAAATAGTACTAGAGATTTTATAAGGGCAGTTTAATGTACCCTCATAAAATTATTGGGTGAAAACAAGAGTTTGGACATTGAACTGTCTTGTGGATAACTCAAAACAAGTTTGTTTTTGTTTTGTCTTTAGCTCAGCATCATCTGATGGTTTATCAGCTCTATCAGTATCACTATGTTAATGAGGAAAAAACTTGGACTGAAGCTCAGCAGTACTGCAGTCAGAATCTCACTGACCTGGTCACAGTGACTGACATGAAGGACATGAAGAGACTCATCAGTATCTCAGCTGGAGATATAAAGGAAGCTTGGATTGGTCTGTATGATCAAAGAAAAGCAAAGAGATCATGGCACTGGTGGCCTGGAGTGGAGATAAATGAAAGTGAGAAAAACTGGGCAGCAGGAGAACCAAATAATAAGGGACCTGGAGGCCAAAAATATGGGATGACATGGAAAGTATCTGATCTTTTTTCCAAGTGAGGAGATTTATTATGTAATGAACAGCCTAATTTTCTCTGCTATCATGGTGAGACAATGTGTGTTTGTCTAAATCCTCTCATTCATGTTTGTATTAAAACTTACATGTGAAAGTGTTTTGTGTTCTGACTTTTTTATTTCACAGAAAATGAGTCATCACAGAAATACCACTTGATTTATGAATCAGAGACCTGAATGGAAGCTCAGAGTTACTGCAGAGAGAATCACACAGACTTGATCAGTGGAATGAAGCAGTTACAGGATTGAGAAGTGAACAATGAGTTAAATTTAACAACTGCAAATTCAAGGTACATATTTGTTGGTCAGTTTAGTGACACCTGGATGTGGTCAGATGGAAACAGTTCCTCCTTCAGACACTGGAAACAGTGGTAAATGTACCATGACTGTGTTTGATGATGGAGGCAGATGGAAAAACAAGAACTGTGATGAAAGAAAACCCTTCCTCTGTTATAATGGTAAGTTGTTCTTACAAAACTCTAAAAATAAAACATTGAATAAAAATGCCTAAAAGAGAATAAAATACTGTTTAAAACTCAACTTAGGATCAATAAAGATTTAACTTTGCATTTGTGTAAATACTACTGCTCAAAGGTTTGTAGTAAGATCAAATTTGTCCAAATAATTAACATAGTCTGATTGTTTTTCTCCAAAACAAAAAACTGTCATGATGTGGTATTTTTGGTGAGGAAGAAACTTGTAGGCCCAGGCTGACATTAGTAGAAGTTTAATGATGAATCCAGGAACACAAATGATACAGGGAGAACCAAGGAACAAGATGTGCAGCAAAACAAACGGATGTGAAAATGTGGTACAAAAGACAAGGACCCAACAAGGAACAAAGACAACAGGTGGGTATAAATACACAGAGGGTAATCAGGGTAACTAGTGTTGAGGAAAAATGACTATTTCTAGTGTCTAATTCAGTTTAGTTTTTTAGAACAAATTTCTTAGTTTTGAATAGGTTTGTCTGGGTGATTTTGGGACATTTAAAACTTATGCTTGGATAAGAATGGAAACAAAGGAGGTCTGCAGGAGAACTTTTAAAGGTTAAATGGTTGAAATTTTGAGATTAAAAATTATGATTAAAATAGGATAAATCATTTTTTATATTTAGTGACACGGTTAACATATTCTGGTAAAACAGGCTGATCATTCTTTAAGGTTTTAAAATGACAAAAATTATGATTAAAATTAAATTGGTCTTAATTGGATATTTAAAATTAACAATTGTAGAACTGCTTCTAAAATACAGTTCAGTTTTGGGGTAAAAACGATGGGAAACATTAATTTCTCGTGTAAGCCTTACATAAAAAGAGGGTCAAAACCTTGAAAAAATACAGCTTTAAAGAAGCAGCTTTTTAAAGTGCCATGATTACTTATTTATAAAACAAATAGAAAATTGCAGGAGGAACGTTAACATAAAGAATGAAATTATAATCTCAAATGAAGATATGTTTGAAAAATTTGTTCAACCATTGTTCCTAATCAATTTTTTCTTTCACAGCGACTGGAGATTTATTGATAGATTCTAAGCATTTTATATGCGGTGTATTGGGTCTAATTTGCTCATTCATTATACGGATAATTTTGGACAAAATTTATGTAAAGTTAAAATTGGCTACAAACTGTGCACAGTCTAAATTCACATTGGATAAAATGCTTTGCTACGGGTCGATATTTTTATGTGTTATCCATTAACAAATTAACAGGGTTCTCTTCACACGAGTTTGACACGGGAAGGATGCTTCCGACACCTGCGCATGGGCTCCAGAATGGACAGGTGAACCTGCACATTTATTTCATAATGATGTTTTTAAGAAGTCACAAGTTTGGCACCAGAGTTTGCAGAATACCAGACGTCACAGGACCAGTTCCAGGAATCATCTGGGTCCGGTTTAAAAGTCCTCAGAAGGACGTGGGCTGAACTTCACTTCACCAGACCATCCCGAGACATGGAGAGGACGTCTGATGCTGTACATCTGCAAGGGAAAGGAGACACCTGGTTCCATTGGAGGAAGTGCCCAGAACCTGAGGAGCCACAGCGTGCACTCCAAGACGTACAGGAGGACCTGCAGCTTCAGTCTTCAGACGGAGGAGCTTCGTCAGGTGCTTCCCCAGACCTAGGAGGATCGACGGTTCCAGTAAGAAGTGTAGCAGGAATCCCTGCCGACACCACTTCTGCTTCCTGAGCTTTGAAGTCTACAGGGACCCGGAACAGGCACAATACTCCTGCTTCCGGTGTCCTTTTATTGAGAAAAGAGGAGATTGAAATCTCTCCTTAAACTCACTGTTTAATTGGCATAATAATCCAATTTTCAGTGAGCAACGGACACTCAGGTGGGAAACCTGAGGTTTAAAACCCGATAAGGGTACACAAAGGATCAAGCTTTAAGAGGATCATACATCGACCCACGTTTTGCGTTTTTTTCGTTGAGCTTGCGAACTCTTTATGAACGTTCGTTTTTGCGCGTATTTTTGGACTATTTTTGTTTAAGAAGAAGATCAGAGAAGAAGAGACACAAACTTGAAGACTATTATAAAAATTTGTAAAAAAAAAAAAAAAAAAAAAAAAAACAGTTGTAATTGCTTTTTATGTGTTCTAATTTCCTTTTCCTCCACAGCTTTGCTTTTGGCGTTGTTTGTTGTACCTTGATGGATTATGCTTTGTGTGATCATTATTTCCAATGTGTTTTGCTTGACCTGAAATACTTGAGTTATGGATCTATATATTTAAAAAAAAAGATTATTGGGTATTTTTACATTTGGATTGGAATTATTATATTTTTTAAGATTCTTCAGGTGAGTATTAAATTTTCGGACAGGACAATTCCATCATTTACAGGTAAAATAGGATGTTTAAATCTGAGGTACAGGAAACTGGTCATGGGAGCAGTGGCCCAACTGCTCCACCTCCATACCAGATGTTGTTCCGTGGTGCTGCGGAGGAGGAGGAACTGGAAATGACAGGTCTTGTTTAAAAAGGAGGACTGTGTAATGATTATTGAATGATTGTACCAATGTTTTAGTTCCTTCTGAATATTTTGTGGTCTCTCTGTTGCACACCCTAATCAATTTATTTGTGAGGTCTGTGTATCTCAGACCTCAAAAGGGGGACTGTTGAGGAAAAATGACTATTTCTAGTGTCTAATTCAGTTTAGTTTTTTAGAACAAATTTCTTAGTTTTGAATAGGTTTGTCTGGGTGATTTTGGGACATTTAAAACTTATGCTTGGATAAGAATTGAAACAAAGGAGGTCTGCAGGAGAACTTTTGGCTTCGACACCTGTGGTTCTGATACAAAAGACAGGAGGTCGTAAATTAACATGCAGGGAGCCAGATGGTACCATCATTTGAAATTCTCTGGGAAATAGGATCTCAGACAGCTCACGGAGGTTAGAAAACTGATTAAAGCATTAACTTTTAATTTGTAAAAGATTTCTCTTAGTTATTGCATGTTCTGACTGAAAATTATGATATTTTAGTTAGAATTAATTTTGTGGATGATAAATGTGTTTGAAAATATTGTGCTCTGTATTAGAGAATTGTTTAAGATTGTTCAACGTTTACTTGAATATTGGATTAGAAAAACAGCAATTGTACATTATTATTTTCAGCGGATGTATATTGTTTTTCAGTTTAATATCGGGACGGATTTCGAAGAGCCTGTCCAAAATAACATAGTGTCTTGGAGATAACTTTATATTGAAGTAAAAGGTCTGTCTCGAGCAAACCGGCACGGGAAATTTGAATGTTCAGACCTATCTGTGAAATTCCTTAATCTGTTTCTCTTTGCCCAGATGGCTGGAAGCTAAATACCAGTAAGAAAATATAGTTAAAATATGTTAGTTGTAAAATGTAACCTGATTTGATGGAAAATAGTCTAATAATAGTATTGGAATTAGAAACTTATTCTGGCTTATTGACCTTACTTTTGTCTAGAGTAAATTGTCGTATAAGGTCTCAAATTAGTTTTTTTATGTCAGGATATCACCAATGGAAGTTCCAGCTGTTCACACTAACTTGTGGAAAAAGCCATAAACCAACAGGGGATCGGAGACAGCTGCTTCTAACTTATTTAAAACAAAAGGAGAAGCCGCGTTTTAGTCTTTTGAAGGAACTCTAGGGATTTTCTGAATTTGAAAACGGTCAGAGAGAGCTTCCAATTGGTCGAGCGGAGAGACACCTTGTTTGAATAAATTAAAGAAAAAAGGATAAAACTTTCAACACGGAGTAACAAATCAGATTTTGCTCTTTGCAACTTCTCCAAGGACATTCTTGCTTTCTGTTTGCCATTTCCATCTTGTCTTTTCCTCTTCTCAGGTAAATTTATCTGTTTGTGCTCTGAGGTTTTCTGATGTTTTTGTGATGTGCTTTTCTGGTGATAGTTTGCATCTGTCTTGAATAAAATGCTGATTATTGTGACGCTGTTGTCTCTGCGTGATCTCAGTCCTTGCGCACAGCATTTTTCTGAACCCGGGCAGAGAGGATAGAGCGAGTAAAGTTTTGCAATTTTCTTCTCTTAACACTAGACACACCTGGGAACCCATGAGAATGTGGACCGGTGCCAGTACTGGCCTGATTCTGAGTCTTCAAATGCTTTCAACAGAATTTTCACATAATTTAGAAAAATGATGTTTGTTTTAGCCACAAAATAATTTTGCTCAGCACCAAGCAACACATCCCCAACTACAGCGTTAGAGCATCTCATCAATGTGGCAGCTATGTAGCCTGACATAAAAACATTTTGCTAGACAATGTCAAATAGTGAGACGTTTTAATTATTGCTATTAAACGTTATCAAGCACACCGTTTTGAAGCCAAAAGTACCTCAGATATACAGAGCCAAGCAGGAGAATCAACTCATTTAAAGTTTTAACTCAGTTTCACACAAACACAAAGACCCTAGCACAGTGGTTCTTAACCCTTTTTGAGGTACCGAACCCCCCAGTTGCATATGCGCATTCACCGAACCCATCTTACCCCCCCCCCCCCCCCGCCCACACACATACACATACACACAAAATACTTTGCGGTATTCTGATTTAGTATTGTGATTAGATTAGCTGTGTTACCACCCACACGCCACTGGAGGCAGTACCAGCCCCAAAAAGATGCGACTAAGGAGCAGATTTAGACTATAGAATTTGGTAAAAACGGTGAGCTTTGCTGAAGTAATTAAAGAGAAAAGTTCAAATCCATGGTGAGAGAGGGACTCCTTCTCTCAGTGCTCCTCCGCAGCACTGATTAGCTAAGCAATGTAAAGTGATCCTCTGCACCAAATGATAGCAAAGCGGCGCGTCATCACGACTTTACACAAGTGTGTCTTTACCTCCACGGCAGAGGCTCCGCCGAACCCTTGAGGCCGACTCATCGAACCCCTGGGGTTTGATCGAACCCAGGTTAAGAACCACTGCCCTAGCATAAATGTTTGGCTGTTGAACTGGACCATTCCAGGTCGCTATCAAGCTAATTTTCTATTACAAGCTTTACTAATCTTTTATATTACTTTACCAAGGCACATTAAAACAAACCTTTATGTTGGCTTTTTTCTATTCTTCCTTTCTTTTCTCCCTCCTTGAAGGGTAAATCTTTTTGTTTTTTTAGACATTTTTTGCTTACTTAAGTTCTGATTGGAGCTCTGGATATTTGGATGCTCTGCACATTGCATGGTAGCTCATGTTACTGGTGAAGTGTGCAGTACTTACCGCGGTCACCAGGGGCACCCAAGAGCATTTTTATTTTCTTTTTATCAATAAAATAATTTCTGCATACATTATCAAACATACATTGTAAAAACAAATCACTTAATAGCGAAATTGTGTGTTTTTGATATTATAATGACATAGAAATTACTACTTAAAAAAATCAGTTCCACTGACGGGGCCCTTCAGTGGTCCTGGGGCCCTCAGTGGCTGCTTAGTTTGCTACTGCTTTGGGCCGGCCCTGCGATGTTCTATGCATTTTTGTACATTACTCTATACTGCTCATATATTTACCCCATTGAAGATACAAGTTAACAAAGAAATTCAATTTAAAAAGTGTCAATTTAACAAGATAATATTAAAACGCAAAAGAGAAAATCTAAAGCTTGAGCTCAACATTTCTTGGCTACTTAATTTCTGTTGTCTTCAACCTTCTTTAAAATGCACTTTTATTATTAATCAAGATTGATTTCCCAAAACATAACACTCTATCTTGAGTCAACCTCTTTAAACATCTGAAAACTTTCCATTAGGGATTAAATATGATGTCAATATTTCACTATTCAAATGCTGCAAGGACGTAGGAACAAGTTTATCATTGGAGGGGACACATGGGAAACCTGACAGATCTGTAAATAGCTTGAGTAGAAATGTCAAACAATGGTGTCATCAACGTGTTACTCTAATCTGATCCCTTGTAATGCGTAATCTAACGCATTACTACTTCCAATCCAATAATCAGATTAAAGTTACGTA
This sequence comes from Poecilia picta, assembly GCA_033032245.1. Taxonomy (NCBI): domain Eukaryota; kingdom Metazoa; phylum Chordata; class Actinopteri; order Cyprinodontiformes; family Poeciliidae; genus Poecilia; species Poecilia picta. Next base: position 6,734,170 of record CM065370.1, on the reverse strand, counting down.
GTCGGTGGTGCTCAGGAATGCATCACAATAAATAATTAGAATTATACTTAATTGGCACAACATATAATTTTAGTATGTCTTTAATTGTTTTAAACTATTATAATGTATTGAGTTCTGCTCCTAGATAAGGGATTTTAAAGACACCAGTCCAGAATGTTTAAAATTAAACAAAAAATATTCAGCAAACACCAGGAACACATACATTGTTGTGTCACATGACCCAGGTTAGTTTAGTCAGATATTTGAAAAAATTATATTTTGTGTATATTTTATTCAAATTTTGTGCTTTACCCATAGGACCTGTTTTGTCCCTATTCTCAAGATTCAGTGTAATACAAAAACAATACAGGGTCAAATTTTTTCCCTCTTTTATGTTTCCTTAGCTGTGAATTCAAGCTAGCGTTGGCTAAGTCTAATGTTGTTAACTGGTGCAAAATCATTGCAGGTTTTATCCATTTTTGCATATGCATACTGTTCTTCTAATACACACTTATCCATTCTATGCAAGAGCAGCAGATGTTGAAACCAGCTTACGTGAAAGAATGATCAATATTTACCTGTTTTGCTTATTACTTTTAACATGTTGGTTTTTTTCTATAATAACATGATTCTTTAAAAAAGAAAATTACACATGACAGAAGCCTGGAAGGCACTGTCATCAACATGAAAGTGAAATAATTTTCTATGTTGACCTGAAATTAACTCAGCTATGATGTGTCAAAGTATAGAGTCTATAAAATGTTTGGGGAAAATACAACAAAACGTCTCTCTCTGCCCATCATAGAGCAATGACCAAACTGGTGGTTGGATGGATGATCAGCGCTGAAGGTCATGTCTTCTTTGAGGGGGTCCAGTTAGCCTTTGTGAAAAGACTTGCAGCAGCGCTTGTCACTTTCAGCACTATCAATTTCCAAAATAAAGATAAGGACTTTGCAGCTTATTCAGTGGTAAAACTACTCCCATGATTTTGTTTTGAAAACACTGCAGACGGTGATGCACATGTTTCTACCCTGATCAAAATTACTGTCATTTCAGGGTAGTTGTTTTCATGTTTCTTTGAAATAGTTCTGTTTCCAAATAATTTAAAATCTAACTGATAAATCCTTACATTTTTCCATGCTCGACTGTACCCTCAACTGTATCTGAAAAAGTAAAAGCCACTTTGAATAATAAGTACAGAATCCTATGTTGAATTGTCTTAAACATGTTTAATTGTTACTTTTTTTGTCTTTAACAATTCCAAGAGGTCTGGATATGTGAATATATATATTTTATTTTTAACATTGTCATGAAGTGGAGTTTTGTGGTGGTGAGGATGAACACGGCAGGACCCAGGTTATGGTGAAAAAGTGATTTAAACCTTAGGAGTTGATGTAATTTTGAATTTACCCTTATATTTTCACCATAAAAATGATTTACCTTGCCTTATTTGGTATCATTATTTTCAGCACAACCTAAGCTTCATGATTTTACAGTGTTTGTTCTATTTTGACAAAATGCATTATCACGTTGGACCAAAAAATCAAAATCCGAGTAGAAAATGTTTTGATATTTTTACTATGAAATTCACAAAAATGTTGAATGAACCATTTTTCCAGCATAAAATGAAATTTTCTTTTGTAAATTTTAAGAACTTATGTACAAACTTAGCCAAAAACTAATTAGTATACATATTTTTACATGACATTGTAGGTAATTTCCCAGGCGCTTTTTTTTTTTTTACAATTTATAAATGTGTCACAATATCTCCATCACAAATTCTCTCCAACACCACAAGACTCATGTTTACATCTATTTACAAAATGTTTGACGATGTTTCCATCACAAATTTATTTCCTGCCCCGTTCCCCGATTTCTTTTAACTATTTACAAAATGGGTGTAATAAGGCTTTACAAGCTCACCCAAATGGCCGAAAATGCTTTCTGATTGGTTGCTTCAGAAATGTGGTGCGCTTGAAGGAATCGGAAAAATTGACTTCATGTTTGATTCATTCACTTTTGGTCATAAAATATTCCCTGATTGCACAGACCTGCTCAAAATAATATGGCGGACATGATCAATCATATTTCTGGTATTATATGGAAGTAAATATAAAACAAAATCAATATAAAAACATTACTTTTATAATGTTTGAAGTCTGGTGTCCAACAGACGTGAAATGCACACTCCTTATCCCGTCTTTTTTTATACAGAAGCCTTTTAATGATGAAAGCAAGGTGTAGACAAGTCCTGGCAGCACAGGTGAGCAAGAAGGCTCAGAGCTCAGACACTAGTAGCAACTGTAAAGACTCAAAACAGGCACTGGGGAGACACAGGCTGACATCTGATACACGACAAGGATCCGACTAGGAGCAGTGGACACAAATGGGATTAAATACACAGAAAACAGGAGACACAGCTGGGAGCAATCGGGGCAGACAAGACAACACAGGAACTAAATAGACGCACAGAAAACCATATCCTCAAACATTTTTCAGTCCTTAAGATTGCAAAAAAAAATGTAAACAGTTCAAGTCACTAAGCCTGTAATTCTTCAATTTTCGTAACACTGTTTTCGCAGTCATAACTAGTCCTTAACATTGAAAAACTACAATGTTCTTGCAGCTGATTCCCTGAGGCCTGGCAATGTGCTCTTATTATTATTGTTCATATAATTGAATATGATTTGTACATAATCTCGCCTAAAAATCTGTTCTAAAACTCTTCATCCATTTATCCATTTTCTTCCCCTTATCCGGGGTTGGGTCGCAGGGGTAGCAGTTTAAGAAGGGAGGCCCAGACTTCCCTCTCCCCAGCCACTTGGGTCAGCTCCTTTGGGGGTATCCCAAGGCGTTCCCAGGCCAGCCGAGAAACGTAGTCCCTCCAGCGTGTCCTGGGTCTTCCCCTGGGCCTCCTCCCGGACCCTCTTCCCGGTGGGACATGCCCCGAACACCTCACCAGGGAAGCGTCCAGGAGGCATTCTGACCAAATGCCCGATCCACCTCGACTGGCTCCTCTTGACGTGAAGGAGCAGCAGCTCTACTTCTTGACCGAGCTTCTCACCCTATCTCTATGGGAGAGTCCAGCCACCCTACAGAGGAAACCCATTTTGGCCGCTTGTATCCGGGACCTCATTCTTTCGGTCATGACCCAAAGCTCATAACCATAGATGAGGGTAGGAACGTAGATTGACCGGTGTTATGGTCTGGCTCTTAAACCAAAATAAATGAAAGGGAAGCAACGCATGGAATAACTTAAAAAGGAATTTCTTTAACAAAAGTCATAACTGGTTGGGAAATAAAGGGAGAAAAAGGGGAGAGAGTGGCAGGGAGACAGAAAGAAAAAGCTGCTCAGCCAGAGGAAGTGGTGAGTCTTAAGGTGGATCTGGAGACACTGGCCAGCTGCCTCCACTTCCAATCAGCACCAATTAAAGACATGGATGTTAGAGACCCAGAGGAAAAGACTTTGGGCCGTAACACCCCCCCTCTTCAAGACAGGGTCCCCACTGGAACCCTGGGCAACCTGTGCATCAACATCTGGAAATATAGAAAAACAAAATTAAGTGCACTAATATCTCAGACCAGCTGAAATGAAACAAAACTTAGATTCTCTCCGATCCCATCCAAACTCAACGACTGGTACCTTGAAGTGACTATTGGACAGGTAAGGAGAGAAGAAAAGAAAAAAGTTACTGTCTTGGTGCTCTTGACAAGGCATCTGCGATTACATTATCCTTCCCCTTGATATGATAAATATCTAAGGAAAAAGACTGCAGAAACAATGACCATCTCACAAGTCTTTGATTTGGGCAGCGAAAAGAATTCAGGAAGGTCAAAAGATTATGATCCGTAAATACAGTCAGAGGCCCTGAACCCACATAGACCTCAAAATGCTGTAAAGACCAAATAAGAGCAAGGGTCTCTTTTTCAATGACTGAATAATTCAGCTGGTGTCTGTTAAATTTCTTAGAAAAAAAACTCACAGGTCTTTCAATTGAAAAGTCATCCAATTGCAAAAGGACTCCCCCTGCACCAACATGACTAGCATCGACCTGGAGCTGAAAAGGCTTAGTCATATCAGGAGCCAACAAGACACTAGAATTACATAGCATCATCTTCACATCTTCAAAAGCTTGCTGACAGACAGAGGACCAAATGTATTTCACATTGTTTTTCAAAAGGTCTGGCAGAGGTGCAACCACAGTGGAAAAGTTTCTGCAGAAGGCTCTATAATATCCCACTAAACCCAAGAATTTCATGAGTTCCTTTTTAGTCGTTGGTAGTGGATATTTTGCAATTGCTTCAACCTTTGCACTAATCGGACACACTTTACCTTGACCCACTTGATGACCAAGATAAGTAACAGTCACTTGGGCAAAGTCACATTTGGCCAGATTCACTGTCAAATGCGCATTCCGCAGATGGTCAAACAAAGCAGTGAGTCGTTCCATGTGAGATGACCAACTATCAGAATAGACAACGTCATCTAAATACACAGAACAGCCTTCTAAACACCCAACAACTTTATTCATCAAGCACTGAAAAGTTGCTGGCGCATTTCTCAAGCCAAAAGGCATAACATTGTATGAATATAATCCACTTGGTGTAATAAAGGCAGAGATTTCTTGTGCCCTTTTAGTTAAAGGGACCTGCCAATAACCTTTTAGTAGGTCTATCTTACTGATGAATTTAGCATTACCAATCTGGTCAATGCAATCATCCATACGAGGTAGAGGATATGAATCAGGCTTAGTAATGCTATTGACTTTTCTGAAATCGGAACAATAATCTATAGGTTTTGTCTGATTTTGGAACTAGCAAGCAAGGTGAAGACCAGCTTGAACATGATGCTTGAGCGATGCCATTTTTTAACATGTAGTCAACCTCAACATCCAGATGTTTATGTTTTTCTGGGTTAACCCTGTAGAACTGTTGTTTTATGGGTTGTGCATAACCCACCTCAATATCATGTTCGATCAGGTGCGTGCAGGATGGGACATCTGCAAACAAATCAGAATGGGATTTTATCAACTGAATCAACTCAAAGCGTTGAGATTCTGGCAAATAACTTAGCACAGTATCCATGTTTTCCAATAATTCAGAATTCTTGAGTCGACCAGTCAACATGGCTGAATCTGGAACAGGCAACCCATCACCATTCCCCTCATTACCAGCAGATGTCACTGTTTCAGCAATGCACACAGGGTGAACTTCATCCACCAAGACATTATCAGCACGAACATGATAAGGTTTCAATAGGTTACCATGAATTATTCACCGTTTCTTCCGCCTTTCTGGAGTCGCAATGAGATAGTTTTTATCAGACAGCTGTTTCAAAACTGTGTGCGGACCAGAAAATTTGGCCTGAAATGGTGAAGTCACAACAGGAAGTAAAGCCAGTACTTGGCCACCTGAAAGAAGAACACAACGATCAGCTTTCTTATCATACAAACGCTTCATTTTTTTCCTGAGCAGACGATAGATTCTCTTTTGCCAACTTAGTAGCAGTAAAGAGTCTCTGCTTAAACCATTAACATAATTCAACAGGTTTTGTGGCGGTGCAGCATCCTGGCACTCATCCCTCAAAACTGTTAACGGACCACGCACAGTATGACCAAACAACAATTCATTAAGGCTAAAGCCCGTACTCTCTTGTGTTACTTCTCTTGCTGCAAGCAACAACCAAGGCAGACCATCCTCCCAATCAGCATCCATCTGAACACAATAAGCACGGAGCAAAGATTTTAATGTTTGATGAAATCGTTCCAGTGCTCCTTGGCTCTGCGCATGGTATGCTGTAGATTGGTTGTGCTTAATGTGCAGCTGCTTCAAAATCTGTGCAAACAAATGAGAGGAGAAATTAGATCCTTGGTCACTCTGAATGACTTTAGGTATCCCAAAAATACCAATAAACTGCACAAGAGCCCGCACCACAGACTTTGCAGTAAGTGTGTGCAATGGATATGCTGCTGGATACCTCGTACTTTGGCACATAACAGTCAATAGGTACTTTGCACCTGAACGTGAAGGGGGAAGAGGACCCACACAATCAATTATTAAGTGCTCAAACGGTTTACCAATAGTTGGAATAGGATGCAGTGGTGCCCGGTTTAGAACTTGATTGGGTTTACCAGTGAGCTGACAGGTGTGACAAGTTTTAATATAAGAAGATACATCTTTTTTCAGTCGTGGCCAAAAAAAATTTCTCAAAATGCAGTCGTAGGTTTTCCTAACTCCCATGTGTCCTGATTCATCATGGGACACCTGCAAGACCATGTCACGCCACTTCAAAGGTACTACAACCTGATAAACTGGCTCCCCAATACCATTCTCACCACATGGCATCCACTTCCTTAACAATATCTTGTTTTCAACAAAGTATCCATGAGCATGGCTCTGCATCTCTTCAACAGGTAATCCAGACTGAAATAAATGCTGTATGGTGGGATCAGATCTTTGCTCCTGTACCAGATCATTCTGTGAAATAGACAGAGGAATATTAGACAGATAAGAGGAAAACTGTTCATCTTTTCTGAAGTCTTCATCCTGATGTACATCACTGGATGCTTTCATTGCCCGTGTCACAGCACATGCTTGAAAAATGTCAGGGTGTGATTTTTCATTTTCATCAGGACCACTGCTGATCAAAGGTACTGAAACAACCACTGGAGACTCTGGTTGATCAGGCCAGACTTTCCCTCCAGCTATATTGTTCCCCAGTATAACTGTAACACCCATCACAGGCAGCGCTGGTCTCACACCCATCCTTACTTCTCCTTTAAACAACTCTGAATGGAGCACAAGTTTATGTACTGGAACACAAAACACAGACATGCCCATACCCAACACAGGTATAGATAATCCAGTGTCAGACTCATCTGAAAAAGGTAAAACGGATGCCAAAATGAATGAATCGTATGCACCAGTATCTCTTAAGATCGTAACTGGCATCTTAACGTCACTCCCAACCAAAGAAACATGTCCCTCCAACAGAAATGGTTTGTAAGAACTCAAGTCAGGTTTCCCAGAAGATGACACTTCAGCCATTTTGTGAGGAACATTTACAGAAACTGATGCAGCAAACGCTGCTGGTTTAACCTGAGTTCCATTTTTATTTCTGGATTTCAGCAAAGCACAGTCTTTTTTCCAATGACCTTTTCTGTGACAATAATTAAATTTTGTCCAGATCATGGTTACTGCGATCCAAAAAAGAACCTCCAGAATGTGTTGAATGCCAGTTTGGAACTCTCCTTCCATCTGCGTGCTCTCCACTTGTATCTTTATGCGTCAAGACAAAATCATCAGCCAAGACTGCAGCTTCTGACACAGTTTTAACCTTCTGTTCATTAATGTACACTGCAATATTATGAGAAACAGAGTTTTTAAATTGTTCCAAAACCATTAAATTACAGAGATCACCAAGTGTCTTAACCTCAGAGGAAGTGCACCATCGGTTGAAATAAATTTCCAAATCTCTTGCAAACTCCACATACGTTTTGTCAGCTTTTTTCCAGTTTCTAAACTTTTGTCTGTATGCTTCAGGGACTAATTCATATGCTTTCAATATTGCAGCTTTAACCTTGGCATAATCTTGGCCATCATTCAAGCTTAACATAGAAAACGCTTCCTGACCATGACCAACCAAAACACACTGAAGCAAAATTATGCAGTCTGAATCAGACCAATCAGACCAGTGTCTGCAACCCTTTCAAACAAAGTGAAAAAAGTGTCAACATCCTTTTCACTAAACTTAGGCACCAAACGCAAGTCATTTAATATATCAGAGGGTTTGCATTTTGAGTCCCCAACACAAGATTCCACAGACAATTTGCCGTCTTTCACCAGATTTAATTTCTCACTTTCCAAATTTATTCTTGCCAATTCAATTTCCTGTCTTATTTTTTCCAAAGCAAGAGCCTTATCCAAATCTGCCTGCTGACGTAACCTCTCTAAGGCCAACTCCTTTTCTTTCTCCAGTTGAATTCTCAACCTTAACATCTCTTTTTGTTGTTCAAAATCCAAAAGGTCAGACTTTACAACCAGACTTTACAACCCAAATCTTCAGGTCTGTAAGGTGAAGACAAAACACCCAGCTAAATTAAATTCTCCCTTAAAATTGCTTTAACATTGTCTTTCAACCTTTTATCACCGACACTTATTTTATAGTGTTCAGCAATTTTTACTATTTGTTCTCTAGAACACTGCTCCAAAAATCCTGCCGATGGAGATTTATTAAAGTCTTCCACAGACATAACTAAAGTTTTAGTCACAAAACACTGTTTCAATTTTTTAATTGCTGACAATCTGTGCAACACAAAACCAACCTGAACCTCCCCTCTAACTGCCTATCAGAAACTTTCTAGCTCAACCCTAGTCTTCAGAGATCAGGGACGGTGGGTATTTATGCACTTAATACCAATAGAGTGGAAAAGGCGACCAAAAAAAATCGGCAACCCCTCCCAACACTATGGCCGTGCCCCCGAGACAACTGCTCCAACCATATGATCTCACACTACTGTTTTTGAGCACATGAATCCCAAAGGGGAGACACGCTGAGGCCTACAGGGGAATCAGTTCAGATGAGACATAATGAATTGCACAAATAAGTCAACAATCAAGACTTACCAATGAGCTCATCAGATGAGATGAAAGCAAACAACTTACCCCCAAACCAGAGAAGAGAGAAAAGAAAAAAATCATTTTCCCAAAACTAAACTCAAGATTTCCACACTAGCTTCCCAGGTAAATTAACAAACAATGTTTACCACTTAACTAACTCAACAAAACTAACATAAATTTGAACAAGCCCCCAATTTGTTATGGTCTGGCTCTTAAACCATAACAAATGAAAGGGAAGCAACGCATGGAATAACTTAAAAAGGAATTTATTTAACAAAAGTCATAACTGGTTGGGAAATAAAGGGAGAAAAAGGGGAGAGAGTGGCAGGGAGACAGAAAGAAAAAGCTGCTCAGCCAGAGGAAGTGGTGAGTCTTAAGGTGGATCTGGAGACACTGGCCAGCTGCCTCCACTTCCAATCATCACCAATTAAAGACATGGATGTTAGAGACCCAGAGGAAAAGGCTTTGGGCCGTAACACCGGTAAATCAAGAGCTTTGCTTTTTGACTCAGCTCTCTCTTCACCACGACGGACCAATACAGCGCCCGTTTCACGACGGACGCTGCACCCATCCGCCTGTTGATATCCTGCTCCCTTCTTCCCTCATTCGTGAACAAGATCCCCAGATACCTAAACTCCTCCACTTGGGGCAGGGCGACCACCCAGACCTGGAGAAGGCACTCTACCCTTTTCCGGCTCAGATTGGCCTCAGATTTGGAGGCACTGATCCTCATCCCTGCCGTTTCACACTCGGCTGCAAACCACTCCAGCGAGAGCTGCAGATCACGATCTGATGAAGCCAACAGGACCACATCATCCACAAAAAGGAGAGATGCGATCCTAAGGCCACCAAAACAGATCTCCTGAACCTCCTTGCCGGGGAAAGCTTAAGAGTGTGACCCCTCTGTAATTGGAGCACACCCTCCGGTTCCCCTTTTTGAACAGGGGGACCACAATCCCAGTCTACCAATCCAGGGGAACTGTCCACAATGTCGTTGCAATATTGCAGAGTTGCGTCAGCCAACACAACCCTACAACATCCAGAGCTTTAAGGATCTCCGGCCAAATCTGATCCACCCCCAGGGCCCTGTCACCGAGGAGCTTTTTAACCCTCCTACGACCGACCTGTCGGCGCCGACATGTCTAAATTTGCAGTACCGTAATTCTGCCACACGTAGCGCTATCTGAAAAATTCCAACGGTTTCTGAAAGAGGAGACGTTGCACTTTCCAGCAAGTATTGGTTTAATACGGAAATGTCGCAGCTGCAGAGAGTGTAATTAATCAGGGGGCACTCTGTTAATAGACGGTATATTTCGGAAATAACTTGCTGGATATTGAAAGTTCCGGTTGTTATGGATACATGGGTAAGTATATCATCTCACAGAACATTTAAAGAACTACGTACAATTAAAATAAGGAAGACTTTTTATTATAGGCAGACACTCAAAACTCTGGTGTAAGAGGGTTAACCACCCCGGTTTCCTCGTCCCCAGAGATTGCAGTGCCCGACCCAGAGTCCCCAGGCTCAGCTTCCTCAACAGAAGGCATGTTGGTGGTATTCAAGAGGTCTTCAAAGTATTCTGTCCACCAGCCCACAACGTCCTGAGTCGAGGTCACAGCACACCATCCCCACTATAAACAGTGTTGCTGCTGCACTGCTTCTCCCTCCTGAGACGCCGGATGGTGGACCAGAATTGCCTCGAAGCCGTATGGAAGTCTTTCTCCATGGCCTCTCCAAACTCCTTCCACGCCCAAATTTTTGCCTCAGCAACCACCCGAGCCACATACCACTTCACCTGCCGGTACCCATCAGCTGCTTCTGGAGCCCCACAGGTCAAAAAGGTCCAATAGGACTCCTCACCAAAGGTGTCACCACCAGGTTTGAGGGTTGCCGCTGACAGGCACCGACAATCTTGCATCCACAGCTCTGATAAGCCGCCTTGACAATGGAGGCACGGAACATGGTCCACTCAGATTCATTGTCTCCCACCTCCCCCGGAACGTGTTTGAGGTTTTGCCGGAGGTGGGAGTTAAACCTCTGACTCACAGGACACTCTGCCAGATGTTCCCAGCAGACCCTCACAACACGTTTGGGCCCGTCAGATCTGGTCTGACCGTCATCCTCCCCCACCACCAGAGCCAACTCACTACCAGGAAGTGGTCAGTGGACAGCTCCGGACTTCTCTTTACCTGAGTGTCAATGACATATGGCTGCAGATCCGATGAAACAATGATAAAGTCGATCATCGAACAATGACTTAGTGTGTCCTGGTGCCACGTGCACATATGGACACCCTTATGCCTGAACATGGTGTTCGTTTTGGACTATTTGTAATGAGCACAGAAGTCCAAAAACAGAGCACCTCTCGAGTTCAGATCTGGGGGCCGTTCCTCCCATCCATGCACCTCCAGGTCTCGCTGTCATTGCCCACGTGAGCGTTGAAGTCCCCCAGCAGATCCAGAGAGTCCCCAGGAGGGGCACTCACCAGTACCCCCTCTAAGGACTCCAGGAAGGGTGGGTAATCTGAACTGCTGTTCGGCCCATAAGCACAGACAACAGTCAGAACCCGTCCCCCCACCCGTAGGCAGAGGAAGGCTACCCTCTCATTCACCGGGGTGAACCACAATATACAGGCGCTGAGAAGGGGAGCAACAAGTACGCCCACTTCTGCCTGGCGCCTCTCACCTTGGGCAACTCCAGAGTAGAAGTATGTCCAGCCCTTCTCAAGGAGACTGGTTCCAGAACCAGAGCCATGTCTTGAGGTGAGACTAACTATTTCTAGCCGGAACCTCTCAGCCTCACGCACCAGCTCCGGCTCCTTCCCCACCAGAGAGGTGACATTCCACTTCCCAAGAGCCAGCTTCTGCAACCCAACCCCCTTGGCCCCTCTGACACGTGGAGAGCCCATTGGAAGGGGGACCCATGTCTCCTCTTTGGGCTGAGCCCGGCCGGGTTCCATGAGTAACAACCCAGCCACCAGGTGCTCACCATCGTGCCCCACCTCCAGGCCTGGCTCCAGAGAGGGGCCCCGGTGACCCGTGTCCGGGCGAGGGAACACCAAGTCCAACGTTCTTGTCCGTCATAAGGGATCTTCAGGCTGCGCTTAGTCTGGTTCTTCACCCAGGACCTGTCTGCCTTGGTTGACCCTACCATGGGCATAAACCCCCAGACAGCATAGCTCCTGGGATCAGTGGGATACTCAAACCTCCCCACCAAGATAAGGTGGCAGTTCTATTAAGTGATATAACTTAATGATCATTACCAGTAAATTGGTTCATTTATGATTACTCTTACATTTGTCTGCTCTCTTTGGACTTCTCCTCAGCCTTCAACACCATAATCCCACAGACATTGGTTAAATTACTTATTGTTTATTTACTTGTTTATTTTTAGAATATTTTTGTGTAGTTAATTTCTTAATCTGGGACCTTTGTTTACTGTAATAAGTTCATTTTTCATTGCAGTTTGTTAATTTTTTCAGAACTTTATCTGTCTCCTGCCTTAATCACCTGAATGTCTGCAGGGCCCTTAGCAGACTCCAGTGGGTGGCTACCAAAAATGAAGTCATGCAGGCCTTGCAGTTGAGACTAGGACATGTGATGAGGCATATGACAAATGTTTGCATAACTTAATGAGATAAAGCAATAAGGTAAAGGGTGAGCCTCAATACCTTCTCAAAGATATAAAGTCTCCTATGGAAACATTCTCATCACCATGTCAGTATTTCAAACTGTTTCAGCAAAGTCTGAGATTCAAAACTTATAAACAATGAAAACATATTCTGTTCTTTCCTTTTGAACCAAGCAGAACATGAAAGGTATCAACCTTTAAATTTAATTTTTGGATCACCAAAGATGTACCTGACTTTTTCTTCCTTTTCTTTTTTTTTCTTCTTCCAACAATGTGGGTGCAATGAGGGCCTTCAGCTGGAGCACAAAGGCTTTGTGCTCAAGTTGGGTATTCAACACCTGACAGCCAGTGGCTCAACTACACAATATTCAGGTAGATGCATAAACATAAATGCCCGTGAAGGGTAAAACTCACTACGTTTACCTCATTATGTGCGCGAGGTGAAGGAGCGAGATGTGCCCCTGGCGTGTTTGGGAAAACATCATCGGCGCGTCGGCCCCTCCAGACGGTGCTTTGGTGCCCCCTCTGGTGCTGAGCCCCTATGCGTTGCGTACGCTGCATACCCACTTTTTGCGCCACTGCTGACAGCAAGTCTAATTATAGCAGGGCTATGGAGAACACGCTGCAGGAAAGTTTAAAAAGATCTCCACCTGTAAATGGGCACTCAAAGTTATTGTAATGTTTTTTTTTAGTTGGGAATTTTCTACCAAAACTTCTTTGTTAAAGGACAATGAGGAACATTAGCAACAATGCAAACTCAAGCAGCTATTTGTTTTTGCTTCTTGCTTCAGTGTATCTGCAATACGCAATTCTTAGTTTCCTGTAACACATATGTACGCACATTATTGAAATCTTAAATATCAACTAGTTTTTGAATAGAAATCAATCAGTGGGGTTTTTGGCATCATTATGATGGCATTTGGCTGACGTTCCTGAAAACAATTCTTGCTTGGACTAAAATGGAATAGAGAAGCATAGGGGGCCCTGATACGACTTTTACTATGGACAGTGACAACGCAGAGGAGAAACTTCCTGTTTTGTATTGATGTAGAAAACACTGTAAGGCCATGTATTGGCAACAGTTCTGGAAAAAAAAATACAAATAAATAAATATAGTTGAGTTACTGTTCACTTCTAATATGGATTCATTTTAAAAAAGTTTCATCAAGTATGAAATTCAAATTAGTTTTCAATATTACAAATAAAGAACATTTCCATCTGAAATGGAAAAAAAATAGATCTAAATTTGGGAATTTGTTGTGTAGCTATGTTTTTGTGGCATTTGTACATTGCAACAAAGCTCAGGTACATGTAAAATTGCAGATTAAAAAATTTGGGGAAAAAAGTCAATTGATTTCACTTTGGGTAGCAACATAAGCAAGTCATATTAATCTTTCAAAGCCGCCATGGGAACTTAGCACCCGCTTGTTCTCCCTGTTTACTCCAATAACTTTGCTGCTATCAAACCAGTGGCTCACGCTTCCATTGTTTTGTGTCTAAAACTCACATTTCCAAATACCGTCTTCCAGAAACTAGATGTGGACAATTGAAAACCATTTGTGGCTCAAGAAAAGCCATTGTAGAATCGCATTTGCATATGTGTGACTGTGCGCGCATATATTTCCGTGTGCATGTGTCTGGGTGTGTGGCTGTTTATTGAACACCCACACCCTCATAGAATGAGTGTGACTATGTATGTATGTGTATGTGTGTGTGTGTGTGTCTGAGGGGGAGGAAAGTATATGAAGTAAACAAAGGGCTGCAACATGCCTCACCAAGCTATAAATTACAAGAGTTTTGCGGTTTGTTGATAAAAGGTGTATGTTTGATCTGGGGACAGCAGCTCTTTCATCAGCTACAGAACCACTTGTGAGTATAAGATATTCTTTATTTTCTCTTTTTTTTTCCTTTTCTCTTTCTTTCAACTCTTTGACATTAACCTAAATAACTGTTTTCAAACATTTGTTCTTTGCTTCTCATTTGGGAGAGATTTGATTATGTCTTAAACTTGAAGAATTTTTGCATGTGAAATTCTATTTGCCAGAATTTGTCATATTGTTATTACCAATTATGATGTGAGTAAAAACATCACATTGTTAAGGTAGTTCACACTGAAATAATATGTCATGAAGCATATACAAATTTTACTTATTTTGTGCACTGTCCCCCTCTCCTGCATGTTTTAGGTATTTCCCTTCTGTCACACACCTGAATTGTATCTATGAATGATTAACAGGCTTCTGCAGTACTTGATGGTCATGCAATCATTTGAATCAGCTGTTCTGGAATAGAGACACATCTAAAACATGCAGAGTAGGTGGGCGGTGAGGACCAGGGTTGAGAAACACTGGCTTAGACAATGAAAACTACACTACAGTATGTGCAATATGGACTCTTCATAGATGATGTAAAAAAATTAAAATCTAAAGAAAATATCAATATCTGTTCCATATTGTTTATTTTGTGGCATTACAAAATTCTATTTACATTCTAAAAATATTAACTAAACGTGCAGTGTTCCTTTAAGGTTTTATTAACTCTCATGTCTCTCGTTTATCATGATTTTAGTCAGAAAGTCTAGCATGCTGATAAAAAAAAAAAAAAGTGAATTTGTTAATTTAGTGTATTCTAGTCTAATGACTTTTAGTATTTCTCTGTATCACTCCACAGGAAGCACAAAGACGCGCTGATGGGGCAGTTTGCCTCCAAACGTAATGTACTGGCCCGAAGTGTGCACTTTTCCACCAATGAGGAGGGACCTCCCAGGTACACCTCACACCACTTTGATGGCAGCACCGTAAATCGAAACAATGGGCTCCGAATCACTTCCACCGTCGTCGTCGATGAAGAGCCCAGGTTGGTGCTGTCATTCAAGGTCATAAATCCCAGGGGGGACGGAGGGGTCCGGACCTCCCAAATCTTAGAAAAGTCTAGAATTGCCCTTCCTGCCCCCCACATCCCTCAGCAAAATCATGAAAGAAACCCTTGTATTTTAACAATATCAATATAAAAAAAGGCAACAGAAACAAAAAACAATGTAAATCTGCCATTCATCTAAGAAAAAAAAAGAAAAGAATTCATTTTTAGCCCCCCCCCCCCTCATTATTGTTAGAGCAATGCGATCAGTCCAAAGTAAAGGAGGAGCAACAGCTGCGCAGCTGTACGTCAGTGAGGAGCTAACAGCACCAACAAAAAACCCTCCAGCAAGTAAATACTTAAAGCAAAAGACATGAACCATGTTTTATTTACTTTCACTGCTCAAGAAGAAACACGTTGACAATAAAAATCAATCCACAGTTATTTCATTACTTTGGCTGAATCATGATAAACTGCCATTTTAAGCCTTGGAAATCAAAGCCTGCTAAACTGCTACATTACTTTCTTAGACTTGGCTCCTGTTTCTGTCGAAGGTAGCCAATATTTCAGTTACATTTAACTCCAACTCTTACTTTCATAAGAAGAGTTTGAAACAGGAGGGAGCGGCTGAGCATTACCACTAGCCGATAGCTCTGTATGGGAGCCGAGAGCAGAGGAACCATTGCAGCTGACAGTAAAAAAATCTGGGTAGCTCTTGAATTGCTACAAAATAAAACTGTATTTCCCTCAGCCCACTGGCTGCAATGTTGACACGTTGAGATGCCATGAGACCTAAATTTTGAACATCATGGTATGGAGTGCGCCAGTTTTCGATGTCTGGCATATAACCATTCATTTTAGCTTTTAAACTGGTTATATTGATCCTGTGTCCAGACAGAGGGATAATCAGTAGCCCAGCATCATGACCTGTTTGTTCTGAAGATCCTGCAGCTTCCACTTCTCTTCCTAACATGGCGCCTCCTCACCCTGACTCTCATACTGACAGGAGGAACCACAGAGCTCTGTTAGGTTAAAAGCACATCTTCTGAAGTTGGGATATTTTCCTCCAACAGGTTCCAGAGGAATCACCTCAAATCAGATGTTGGACTGGATTCTATTTCAACGTCATTTGTGAATGTTAGAGCCTCATTTTCAACAGTGGAGCTATTAAGATTGAAAAAGGTTATTATTTAAGTCTCATCAATATTTCCACTAAATAAGAGGCAAAAAAAAAAGTTTGATAGAGAAAAAGCCTCTCGGCCTCTGAGCTCAAAGCAAGATGCAAGAGAGCACTAAACCTTTTTTTTTAAATATTAGATAATTTAATTTAACACCTTGTCGAAACAAAAATTACTGAAATTATTATTTTTTGGGGGTCATTAATTTGAGCACGTTTTGTTGATTTTCTTGTTGTTCTTTAATAAAGTTATGAACGTTTTGATAAGGAGTCATATGAGGATGTTCTGGTCTCAGCATCTTGGCAGCGTTCAATTTGTCACCTACCGCCGAGATCAGAACGACTCAAAACCTTCTGTGATCGACGTGTTGAACTGCTGCTCTAGGAAAACACGAACAGTTCAGAAACAATATGAAATGGGGAAAAAGTTATTAACTGATTAAGTCGTGTTTTAGATTGTTCTTGGAAAAACTAATTAGTGGATGCTCTCACGGCTGCACAGTTGATTTTGATTGATTTTTTTTTTTACAACAGACAGCTGCTCCCCTCTCTTGCAGGTACTGCGTACCCCTGCTAAATCTTTATCCGTATTCGCCTACTTTCACCCCTGCAAATGCTAATTATGTAGTCGTTTTGATTAGACAATAACATAGCTAATATAAACACTTAAAGCCTGTTTTGCCTTCATAATAAGCATCATAAGACTTAATTTTTTGAGGCTCCAGACAGACTTGTTTTTTTGCTTCTTTTGGTCCAATATGGCTTTTTCAATATTTTGGGTTGCCGACCTCTGGTCTAACCTATTAAAATATGACACCCGACAACAGTTTAAGAGCTGTTTTATGCCCTTTAAGTTTGTATGTCTGGTTCTCTTAAGATTGTTACCTGGAATGTACAGGGACTAGGTCATCTTATCAAGAGGAAGATGGTTTTGACTTACCTGAAAAAAGAAATGAACAACTTTATATAGCACTTTTACAAGAAACTTGGTTATCTGTTACAGAACACTTGGAACTTAAAATGGACTGAGTAGGTAATGTGTATTTTTCCACCCATTCACAAAATAATAAGTCATTCTTATACACAAGAAATTTATCCTCTGCTATTTATCCTCTTCACACTTCAAATCACTAAATTCTCATTTATCTCACTTTATCTGGAACAACAAACACACAAGAGTCAAGTTTTCTATATCAACTAAGTCAAAACATATTGGAGGTTTATCGTTACCATTCCTGCAGCTTTATTATTGGTCAGCACAACTTAAAATCATATCAAATTGGTTTATGAATAGAGGGGACTCTTTATGGTTGGATCTGGAATCCCGATCTCGTCTTCCCAGCAGACTTAATTCTCTTTTCTTTATAAGTGGCATAGGCCAAATAGTTAATCTCAGAAGTAACTTCATTGTTTATAATTTTTGGTGAGATGTGAAGAAATATTTAAATATCTCCCCCACCTTCTCTTCTTGGTCATCGTTAACTTTGAACCCAAATTTACCGGCAGAGATTAGAAGCATTGGTTTGTCTGAATGGTCATCTAGGGGACTGTCAAATATTATGGACATACTGGATTCTGACACTGTTAAACCCTTTGAACAAATTAAAGCCAATTTCAATATTTCTAACAGCGATTCCTATAAATACCTACAAATACCTCTCATTTTGTGAGCTCTATCTGGAAGATAGGGAAATTACACACAAAATTATCAGTTAGAAAATGTAATTGTTATGACTAAATCTCCTAAAGGACTTATCTCTAAAATATATAGTTTATTATCTGGCTCTGACTCCTCAAGTTATGATGCTATGAAGCTAGTGTGGGAGTGTGCTTAGAAATCCTCTTAATTCTGGCCAAGAAATGTATACTACTGAGATGGTCAGCACCACAGGCCCTTACAGTTGATTTGTGGATATCAACAAGCAGCAAAATGGAGATGGAAGATATCAAACAGAAGCTACATTTTGACAGACATGCTTCTGCATCTTGTCATGCAGCACATCAGAGCGTCGCAACAACAGGGCAGAGCTGCGCAGGTCCTCCGTCTACAGCACCATGGACCTGGTGCCCCAGATGGAGCATTATGCCAATACTTTGCCACGCCAGATGATAAAGACCAGGCCGACACTTGAAACTCTGCGCAAGACATTTGAGGTACGTTTGTCCTTTAGTTTGTGGCATTTGGCAAAATGTTTCATTTTATTAATGCGTTTTTCTTTACATCAATGGCAGCATATGGGAAAACATAAGGCAGTGGTTCCCAAAGGTTTTCTCCTAGGCCCCCCCAGTGGTTTCCAAACACTTTCTGGACCTCCCCTTTGAATTACAATAGGGAGAGTTAGACTTTGGTTTTCTTTTTGAAACGATGTGCTTAACCAGCGGGATGAGAGGGTAGTAGAGAGACTCCCTGTTTTACGCCCTTGTTATACAATGCGTCTGTTATACTCTTCCATCCACCACCCCCAGCACACACACCGTTTATCGTTTCTTTTTCTTGCAGTCATCCGTCCCGCGCCCCTCCCGCAATTGCACGGTGCCCCCCCCACAGTTTGGGAACCTCTGACATAAGGAGTGTAACCGCTGAAATTTAGCCACTTTAAATGAAATGTGATAAATATGTTTTTAAAAAGTATTAATATTCAGGCTGCAGCAGTATTATGTAAAATATACTCTTTTTGAGCTTTACATCATGTTATAATCAAAATCATATTTGGAGTGTTGCCTTGAGTCCATCATGCATGTTTAAGAAATTCTTCAATCTCCCATGGCATTAATTTGCATTATCCGCCTTTGAGGCGCAGCTCCTCCTGGGAGCTGAAGTTTCCAAGTTACCAAGCTTCCACCTCACAAAGCAGCCCTCTATGCAACTCCTCCACTCAGCTCCTTCAGACTAGCCAGAGGCAATTAGCAAACACTTGATGAAACTAGCATCTGCTAAGCTCATTATAGGAGGTACTACAACTGATGGTAATATTTTGTGCTATAAAATAATTTAAAATACCTGGAAAACACCTAATATCGCCCCTGTAAACAAATTATTTAACAGTTTAAGCCCATCAGACGGTTCAGTTTCACTGGTTCTTTCTGTTGCGTTAAAGGTTGTGGAGATCGGAATGGATGGAACGTCCACCTCTGACTCTGGCAGCCTGCCGGCTCCAGATATGGAAAACGAAGAGTCCGAAGATACTAAAGGGAAAGCTCCAGTTAGATTTGGCTGGATAGTCGGCGTCATGGTGAGATTTTGTTTCTTTCATTCTGAATTTAATGTGGGTAACAGATATGTTCAACATGCAACATTTTATATATATATTTATATATATATATATAGATATATATCTATATCTATATCACTTTTCTGAATTCACAGCTAAATTATCAGCAGACTCACCTGGTCACTATGCAAATATAACACAGCTGTCTTCATTGGTCTTTGGTAATAGGTCCGCTGCATGCTGAATATTTGGGGCGTTATCTTGTTTCTGCGTCTGTCATGGATCACGTCTCAGGCAGGCATTGGTGAGTGTCGATTAATCATAAGGGGATTCTTATTGTAAAACTTTAAACTATGCAATTTCGATTCTTCCTTTGTTCTTGGGTCCCGGTTTTCTTGTCCGCGGTCTGATAACTCTCGCGAGACACAGAAGAGACGTAAGCAGCGTGATGGCGTCACAGAAGTTCAGAATTTAATCCAATCAGAAGAAAGTATCACACAAGACAGAAAGTTAAAGGAAAACACATTCACCGATTAGTCACCTGATATAACAAAAACAGATAGAGGAAAAGACGAAGACGTCGGAGACGTCCCCGGAGAAACAGTCAGCCCATGGTGCTAAGAATTGACTATTTTCTGCCTTATTTTCCTGCGCAAGAGGTTTTGTGCTAGTAGGTGTGTTCTATTCAAATAGGGGGCAACACCTCTCGACCAATTAGAAGCCGCCTCCGAGCACCCCTGAAAACGGCACCTCCCTTACAATCTGCCGAGACATCAAAGAGACTTTTACCTCCTTGATGTTATTTGAGGTTAACCAGAACTCTAAAAATCCTGCTGACTTTTACAACTTACAAATGCCTCAGGAGACTTAGCTGTATTGTTTTAGACCAAATTGTCTTAAGGTGAACTGCAGGTCAATCGTTTCAAAGACGACCATAAATTCAGGTTTTTATTACACCAATTTATGCAATGTCCTGACTCAGGCAGGGTGAGAAGATTTCCTGTCGCCTTCCTTAAGCACAAACCTCCTGTGGTTTTACGATCTCAGTGACACAAAAACTCCTGACCTTAGAGCTAACTCAAACACCAAAAAATGATTATAGTAGTAAAAGATTCACTAAACTAAAGCACTAGAAATGGTTCTATAATTGAGTTCAACAAAACACTAAACCATGATTATATTTCAACATGAGTCATCGCTTCCGGGTTTCTGGAACTCAGTTTATTTGATGTTCTAGCACACACTGCACTGAATTTCTTCTTTCGTATCTTGAGAATATATTGATTTTTATTGTTTTTTTAATTATTTATTATTATTTTACCATTGATATTACTGGAACTCTACATTTTATCATAAATCTGCAAGTTTCTACAAAGTCTTTGACTGTTTTATTTAAAAATGTAAGAGTTAAAACAAATGTAGGGCAGAAAACCCAAACACAATGTGGTAAAATGTTTTTTTGTTTTGTTTTAAACATGTGAATGTGTTATGGTTGTAATGATTTGAATTCTGTATTTGACGTATACATCTTGGGAAGAAAAGGAAGAAAAGAGACAAATCACAAAACAGCAATGGATTTGCTTCTTATTTTCTCAATATGTTCAAGAAGAATATAAAATACAAAAATGAGCCATAATTATGACTAATAAATATATATATTCCTCTGATGACAGTGCTGACTTGTGTAATTATTCTGATGTCCGTGACGGTGACCTCTGCGACTGCACTGTCCATCTCTGCAATTGCCACTAATGGGAGGGTGAGATCAGGTGAGTCCATGTGCAAAATTAAAAATTAATTTAAAATTAATTTGAATTGTAAATGAAAAACTTACGCACACTATGGGAAATATGTAGCTTGAGCCATCAGTACAAACAAATTATACATCACTGTACTGCCTCTCTTTAGTGGACACTTGAAATGTTTGTACTCAGCAGAGAAACATGAAGGGAACAATGGAATGATCCACAAAATGTATCTCTGTAAATAGAGAAAACAAAGAAGGTAAATTTGTTATACAAGAAAGTAAGCAATGGAAGACAAAAATGCTTGAGAATTTCCTTGCAAAGATCCTTACTCTGTTTTATTTTGACAACCTGCTTTTATTGTTGATTAAAGATAACCCAAAGACAAAAGTACTCAATTTCTTGTGTAAGTTTATATAAATTGGCAATCGATACATTTCCACTGACCTGAAATTTGAGCAAATTCAAAAAAATACATTTGCTGAATGTAAACACTATTTAAAAACAAACAAATACTTTTAACAAAAAGAAATGTTTGCACTGGGTTGAGGCCTATGTTGTTTAACAACTTATGCCGTGACCAACTGTTTTTAAATGTATTTTTTTATTTAGTAGAAACACTTCACTTGCAAAATGTTATTTATTCAACATTAGTGGAGTATCAACAAAGTGTTGGTCACATTTGTAGAGGGATTTAGAAATTAGTGCAGGAGGTGCATTTAAAAATCGGCCAGCAGGTCCATTTGCCATATAAGGTGCTATTTTTTTTCCAGTTGTTCCAAAACATCTGTTCACACCACTGGTGCTTAGACACAGCCAGAGAGCTATGACAGAATGGTCTGAATCAAACATGTCCATGTTAATATGACATTGTCAAGTAATGTTCAAAAGTAGAATCCATGGCTACATTGTAACAAATGGCTGTTAAATCTACAGCGAAAATATAGTAAGGTGGCTGGGTTTTGAAAATGCAGCTTTTTACTGTGATCTGAAATGCGAATGGAAAGTATATGGGACGTGATTGGACCGCTGGATCATGTGCGGAAATTTACAGCTGCACTGTCAATTTTTAATGAACCGTCGCATTGTGGGCTATTTATCGGCAGGAGGCCAACGCTCTCAGGCTAGAGACAATGGCTTTCACTGGGTAAGTACCTTTTAACAAAACATTGCATGGCAATTTTGTCTACCAAAATATATTTTATGTGGTAATATTGAGCTACTCGCGCGTCTATCAGGTTGTTTGGTAAAGCTAACTTCGGTTATTTCTCAGCTAGCTTTATGTACAACACAAGTGCTTTTTAGTTCAGTTTTGATAATATGTTTCACCCAGAATATGCTGATGAATATTCTAGTCTTTTTGCAGAAGTTGTTTGACAGTAGGCTGCCTCAACTGTTTTCTTTTAATTTTCTCTCGCACATGGTATTAGGGCTGTCGACGTTAACGCGTTATTAACCTGAACAGTTGAAGCCAACTCTAAAACGGTAGAAAACCTGTCTGAATGCAACCTGACTAGAGACCGTTTCAAAAGCAGGCAGTTGGCAACAGTGCAGGACAGGGGGAGATTCTAGGATCTGACCTTTAGGGGTGCTTAGCCCCCAGCACGGCTAAGACCCATGAGACTATATTTGTTGGTGCAGTTTTCTAAATCTGCTTATTTACATACATTCAACAAAATTAAGACACATGTCAGTAATTCGTGAAATAAAAGAACAATGTTCATTTTACTCAAACATACTTATAAAGAATAAAATCAGAGAAACTAATTTTTTCTAGAGGTGTATAAACTCGGTTTGAAACAGAATCTCAAGACCACATCATACCTGCCAACATCTGCTAACATTAATAAGACAATCAGCTGTGGAGTGACACAGTCCTAGTGTGGTCTGCTCCCCCGGAAATTAAAATAAAATCTATTCAAAACTATGCATTTCCAGTCATTTGAAGAACATTTTACTGAATTCATAGGATTAATAAACCTAAAACCAGTGTATTATCAAGGTAGAAGTTCAGGTTAATGACTAGTTCTCAATAGTCATTATCCTGAACTATATTTGAAAATCATACTGGTAACACTTTATTTGAAGGGGGGTGAATAAGACTGTCATGACACTTTCATAAACATGACATAACACCTGTCATGAACATGAATAAGCCTTCATGAATATTTATGACTGTTGTCCTAAAGCGTCATTCGGTAAATTATGACACTTTTAATACAAAGTCGACATTATTCAAAATGTCTTTATGACAACTTGACATTAACCAAAAAATAATTACTGTTTAAACTTTAGCTTTAATAACATAAAGTTACCTAATTTTTAAAGTGCAGTCAGTAATACTTTTAGAACAAATTTATATCAGTAATGATTTCTTTGCAGCACTGTAATTTTTAATTCATGGTTAAAAGAAAATTGTGAAGGTTTAAAAAATATCCACCACTGAATATTTAAAAAAAATACATTTTGTATCATTTCTTCAGAACCCCTTTCGGCCCCCATCTAGAACCACCCCTGGGCTGCAGGTCTGGTGCATTTTTGCTTTGCATGTTTTTTCTTCATTGATGGGAAGTCAGATTATCCAAACTGGTAAACCACATTAATAAAATATTAGTGAAATAATACATTAAATGACCACTGAACAATTATTCATAAAATATATCAACATTTCTGAGTAAAACAAATCAAACTGCAATAGTCAACTAAAATCACAATAAGAAGCTTAATCAGTCATAGCAAAATGTTCTGTACCTATATCAGATAGGGCTGTATAAAAAAATTGATTCTGCGATATACATCGATATTTTCCACTCTCGGAAAGTATTGATTTTTCATCCGCGAGTATCGATCTGTTAAACCATAGCGGTCCATAGCCTTATAGCTCTTATTAATGTCTAATTTGTTACGGTGTGAGCAGCAGACTCCGCCTCCCTCAGTCTCACTTTCAACTTGAGCTTAAAGTGCACATTATAATTAACTACACACCATTTTTTAAATTGTGTTAATAGGCCAAGTATAGCCGGAGTTATGCTAAAATTAGTAAACCGTATTTTTCTGAATGTCAGAGAAATGTCAAAAGCGCAGCCATTCTCCGGCTTTTCCGATTATGTGAGAGGGAATGAGCTTCCATACAAAAGGAAACGAAACATTAGATTCTTGTGTTTTTGGACATGTAAAATCTTTAATAAATAACGATGAGCTGTATTTTGTTGCTGAGAAACGAAATAAAGTTGCGCAAGTAATCGTGAAAGAGAAGCGGAACGGAGTAGATGCGCGAACGGAGCAGCTGCAAAAGCAGTGAGATTGAGAAATTAATGCAAATTTCAACTGGTAGCAGTCACTTTGTCATTAGTGTTTAGCTTAGCGGTCTCTGTTCTGTATATAAAGGATTACCTGAAGAATGAACATGTGTTGATAACATCCGAAGCGCAGCGGCGCTGTGTTTGGAGCAGGAAGACAAAGATTTAAAAAATGGTGTGTAGTTAATTACAATGTGCACTTTAAGCTCACGTTGAAAGTGAGACTGAGGGAGGCGGAGTCTTGCTGCTACACCGTAGCAAACTATACGTCAAAAAGAGCTATAAGGCTATGGACCCCTATGGTTTAACTGATCGATACTCACGGATGAAACGTCGATACTTTCAAAGGGCGGAAAATGTATATATATATATCGCCGAATCAATTTATTTATACAGCCCTAGCGGCTGTGTAGTGTCCGTCTCTAGGCAACCGTGACGGCAGCGTCGGTCGGTTGCCTAGAGACTGGGGTAGTTTAACTCCTGCCACGAGAATTTAGCTGACCTTAATATTTCCTGTGTTTTCATTTTGGTCATTATTCTTACACTTAGTGTTGATGTTGTGTGTGATATTGTCTATCGGACAATTTTGTATCGGTTCAGTACGGGACGCCTCCATATTTTATGGGATGGGTGGAAACCCAATCAGGGATGCTGAGATACTGTTAAAATGCCACTGGTGCAGGACATTCTGGTCAATATATTACTCTCAGCTCTGCAGGGTAACAAAGATTTTGTTGTCATATCAACGGGTTTGTGTGCTGACACATGAAGCGAGAAAAAGCAGAATATAGATGGTTTAAAGTTATTTCACCTGTTTATCAGCTTAAATCCCAGCTGTGGCGCTCTGCAGATGCTGTAATTTATAAACCTTTAATAAATGACAAAAACTGAACTCATTTGTTTGAATATAATCATCAAATAGGATGAAGAAATTTGCTTAGTCCTCTCTTGCGTCTTGATAGAAACCAAACTGTTAATAGATTTATATCAAGGGAGAATACTTACAAACATCGATGTCCAGTGATTCTTGAGAATAGGGACAAAACAAGTCCTATGGATAAAGCACAAAATTTGAATAAAATATACACAAAATATATTTTTTTCAAATATTTGACTAAACTAACCTGGGTCATGTGATCACAACAATGTATATTTTTCTTGTGTTTGCTGAATATATATTTTTTAAACATTGTAGTCGGTGGATGATGCCTGTAAAAGCCCATCCAGGAGCAGAACTCAATACAACTTAATAGTTTAAAACAATTAAAGAAATACTAAAATTATATTATGACAATTAAGTATAAGTAGTCATATAAATAATTATAAAAGTATCAATAAATTGAATAATTTTTTATATATATTTTCCAACTCCATTGAAATTTGTCCGTAGTTTTTGTCAACACCGTCAGAAAAGAAAAGAATGTAAAAAAAAAAAAAATAAATAAAAAAATCAGGCATTATTGGGGGGCACCAGAACTTCTGAGGACCCCATGACCACTTCCTTTCTCTTCCTTTGCTTAAGAGGGCTAGTTAGCTTTTGTTAGTCATTCTTTAGTTTTTTCTTCTGTTTTATTCCTAAGTTGTTCGTCACAACCATGATGTGTCAACACCATAACTGACATTTTATAAAACTTTGATGAAATTTTGTGAAATAAAAGCTTAATTTTAGTATACTGTAAAGATTTCATGGACCTGATGAGCTACAATATGGCTTCCTTCAGCGTAACATAATTCAAATTGTGGTAGTTTGGCTTTTTGTCAACTCCATCAGTTTTTGACTCCTTCAAGTGAAATTGATGACAAATCTCACTTAAATGTGCAGTTAATTCATTTTAATGTATTTTACATAAATTGCATTACTTCACATGTATCAAGTTTTTCTTTTTACTCACTAGTTTGTCACCACTTTCTCAACAGTGAGCCTGTGTGTCTCCATTCTCCTTCATGGACTACCAGCGGAGATTTTAAAATGGCAAAATTACACATTTACACGCAATCAGTTCTCTTGCTCCATCTCTCTCTGTGATGGACCAAGCAGTTAAGGAACAGTCAGGCACAGGTTTAAAGTCAAAAAATAATTGGTTTTTATTTAACCCAAACAAAACTTGGGTAAATAATAGAAAGAATGACAAAAATTGGGCCCATAAAAGAGGTCAAAGTAACAAACATCAACTCAGACTAACTCAAACAAACAGACCTCCCAAACAAAGACACAAGGGGAAACTTAAATACTGGCTGATCAGGCCACATACAAAACACCAAGGGGAACATACACAAAAACCTAACTGAAACTAACACAGACAAATCCCCTTCCCCCCCGTGGATGATGAGTAGTGGTGTGAACCAATTTACAGTCTCAGCTGGCTGACTCCACCTCTCTGCACTCCTGAAGGATTGGAGCAGCCAGCACTGAGGAAACTCAAAAACAAACAAAAGTTAAATCAGGCAGAACACAACAATGTAAACTAAAATGTGCGCACTTATTCCAGAATACAATGTAACGTGTTGCCTTCTAAACAAAACCAGTTATTCTGCAAATTAAATCCTAGATTTAAAGAAACCCAAATACAAGTGAAAGTGAACCTGTTGTGTGTGGTGTGTGAATGTTACCACATTTGTGTGGCTGTAACGGCAGCCATCACACTCTCCCTGTCTGTCTTTTTGTCTGCCTTTCTCTCCGTTTGTCTGTCCTGTCCATTTCTAATAGACAGACAGGACAGCTACAATGAAGGAAGGTCAGAGAGAGTGTCTGTCCACTAAATCTTTCCTTTTCATCCTATCTGTAACAAATGCAGTTTAATGTACTGTTTATCTCATGTATTAAGACATGTTTTTCTTTCTTTATCCTCTAGTAACCCTTTTATTTCTGGAGAGGTTCAGGACTGAGACCAACTCAGAACTCATTCATGTTTGTTTTGTTTGGGTGTTCACTTAAGTATTAAACTTGCCCAAATGTTTAAGATGTACTGTTGGGATTCCAATAAAGTTTTGAAAAATATGTCACTCCAATATTTGACATTGCTGGATCCCTTCCTTTCTTCAAAGAAGAAAACAATAGACATTTAGAATTTTGACTGCAAGTTTTACATGAAGCTGGTAAAATATTGTTTTTATGACTTGATAAAGTGAAGTGAAGTAATGCAATTACAGAAAAGTTGTCATTTTACAGTAGTTCATGAAACTGCATACTTTGCCAGCTTTTAAAAGTTTAAATGTGAACTTACAACTTAATTTACCAAACTCTCAAAAAATTTTATTTTTCTATAATAAATATTCATATAATTTAAAATTGCTTTATTTTATTGTCTATTTAAATTTGACGAACTGAAAAAACCCCTAAATATAGTATTTTTGTTACTAGAAGTCAAAGTATTGCAACCAAAATGACATTACTGTGTCATTATACACAGTAATGTGTAAAAATGACACATTACTGTGTCATTTTTAAGAAATTACAGTAAAACTAATCAAATTACAGTAAGATTATAATAAAAAATCACAGTAAACCTGCAACAATTACATTAAAACTGTAATAAAATGCCAGTATAACAGCAATAAAATTACAGTAAGCCTGCAATAAAATAACAGTAAAACTAACAGAATTACAGTAAGGGTATTGTAAAAATATTATTGTATGTTTACTGATAGCAGTAAAATTATTGTAATTTCTTTATTGTGAAAATTACAGTAACTGGCTGGAAACCCTGCTATCAGTTAGTGTAAATTATACAGCGACTTTTTTACAATGTAGACATTCTGATAAAACATGTTTGTTTTTGTACTTTACATCATACTTTACTCTGACAGATTTTTACCAGAAAAAAATCTAATCTTTAACTTTATTTACAGTTAACAGATGTACACTATTTTGTATGTTTCAATCACACAAAATCGCAATAAGACACATTAAAGACTGACATGACAAAGTAAAAAAAAATAAATTGATAGGTTTGAAACAATTTTGAGATCTAGCTGTAAACTGTTTTATTATTTCAGTATTGTTTTGTTAGCTTTTCATAAAAATAGTCATTTTGTGTGTGCATGTGTGTCTGCATTTGTGTGTGTGTATGTGAAACATTTTCCAGGCGGTACGTATTTCATGATCTCCCGTACGCTGGGTCCTGAAATTGGAGGATCAATTGGAATGGTGTTCTCCTTTGCAAACGCCCTGGCCTGTGCACTCAACACTGTTGGTTTTGCAGAGGTGGTTCGTGATTTGATGCACGTATGTCGATCTCTTTCATCTTGTGTCAATACTTGTTTTTATCAGACAGAAAGAAAATCATACTTATAAGTGTTGTGAGTGTGTTTTAAGGTGATTTTAGTGTATGACAAAATAATGTGAAGTTTTTCATACTTATATTTTGGAAGATGATTTTCCAAATCATTTTGGAAAAGTACAGTACTTACTAGGGATGTACCGATCAGGTTTTTTTCTGCCGATACCAATACCAATCACCCCCTGAGGGCTGATTGCCAATACCGATCACATAATTATTATTTATTTATTTATTATCATTAACACTACCGTTACATTATGTG
The DNA here is from genome assembly GCA_033032245.1 of Poecilia picta. Taxonomy (NCBI): domain Eukaryota; kingdom Metazoa; phylum Chordata; class Actinopteri; order Cyprinodontiformes; family Poeciliidae; genus Poecilia; species Poecilia picta. The sequence continues at coordinate 6,705,110 of CM065370.1, read as the reverse complement.
GAAAAAAGAACCATAAATTCACCTTTAGACAAAAACTTGTTTTTAATTACTTTTTCCAAGAAGAAAACTAAACAAAAACAGGCATTGTGCAAATTGAACTGCTATCAATAATACTATCTTTAACAGACTGATAACATATGAAGGTTTTGAAGAGGCTAAATAATATAAAGAGTCAAAATAAAACCTCTCAATATTTCCAAAAAGTTCAAGTATAAAACTTATCATTCAAAGGCAAAAACACGTTCCATTACAATAAACAATCTAGAGTTGCTGAATGAAAACTTCCTGTTAGCATGGTGGCTAGCTGATTACTACTAGTTCTGATTGGCTGTTTCTGACTGAGCAGAGGAATTATGCAGAACAGGGAGGAGATCAAATTTTTTTTCAGATATTATCTGTCTCATGTTAGGACAGCGAAAGTTTTAATACATATGTAAAATGTATTTTTTTAGTTAGATGCTGCAGCTTTAAACAGGTTCGGTGAGAGAGTCACTACCAGGTGGAGCAGAAGCGGCTCCTTCTGTCAAATATTACTACCTGTAGCGGAGCAGTGGTTCAACAGCGAGAGCAGAACCACCGTCTTGCATCGCAGCTCGAAGACTTTAATAATTTTGCAGATTATTTGTTTAGCTTTCTCACCGTCATGCTAATCCGGGTGAGTGTTTGTAGCTGTGCAGTGTGCGCTGCTTTACCTGCTGTCTGATCCTCCATATGCTTTTTACTGCAGTGAGCCTCGATGTAGCCAAACTCAGTCATTGTTTTTATGTCGTATTAGCTGCGTCATGTTGATGCATTTTGACGAGCTTCAATTTTCCGCCGCAACACGCAAACGTCCCCATTCACTCAGTGCGTTATAGTTCCACATCGCTTAGGATTTGTTGCAGCACGTTTGCGCCGTGTGAAGGAAAGAAGGAAGGTGCAGGCTGAGAAATGAGATGCAGGTGATCGGTATCGGCACAAGAGCCAATGATCACCGATCATGCACTTTTTCACGAAAATCGGCCCGATTGTGATCGGTGACCGATTGATCGGCACACCTCTAGTACTTACCTGTACTTACATACAAGTAAGTCTTACGCCTTTCATATTTTTACATGAAAGGCATAATACACAGAACACATTTACGGTTGCATAGCTTTTTTGAGAATTATGTCTCTCATTTTAGGGATTGGGTTCCGTCATGGTGGATTCAGTCAATGACGTTCGCATTGTGGGCGTAATCACAGTCACGGTTCTTCTTATGATTTCACTGGCTGGAATGGCTTGGGAGTCCAAGGTGAGCCTATCCGTTGGAAATTTTGTGCAACAAAACAAAACAGTTTTGCTTCAGTGGTTCCCAAACTTTTTCTCCTGGGCAACCCCAGGAGAAAAGACTCCCTGTTTGATACCCCTGTTATGGGAGTAGAGGGGTGTAGAGAGACTCTTACAGACTCTGTTATGGTCTTCCTCCACCCCCACAATGTCTCTCTCACACAGTGTTCATCTTCTGTTTTTTGTTTTTTCATCCCGTGCCCAGGGGGCATGCCCCCACAGTTTGGGAACCACTTGCTTAGTTCAAAAAAAATTTCTTTGACTTAATCATTGTTTTTAAATAACTTGTTTTGTATTGCTTTCAGGCCCAGATTTTATTCTTCTTAGTGCTTATGGTGTCCTTCGCAAACTACTTTGTTGGCACAATAATCCCTCCAAAAGTTGACAAGCAGGCTGACGGCATCTTCGGATACCGAGGTAAAGAACTATTCTCTTTCCCACCAAACACTTCATTCGATGATGTAATTGGAAACACAGCTGCTGACCCGATGCCAACACTCTCTACAGCCGATATTTTTGTTGAGAACCTCACACCAGACTATCGGGGGCCCCAAGGCAGTTTTTTCCAGATGTTCGCCATTTTCTTTCCTGCTACCACTGGTATTTTGTCCGGTGCCAACATCTCTGGAGATCTAAAGGTTTGAATCTCAACAAGGCTGAAAGAAAGACATTGAGCAACAAGGAGCAAGGTGATGATCAACTTTCTGTTCGCAGGACCCTGCAGTAGCTATCCCAAAGGGTACATTGATGGCTATTTTTTGGACAACATTGAGCTACCTGGGGGTAGCAGTAACTGCCGGTGGGTAACTTTCATCACATTCCTACCTTCGCCTTGTCTAATTATTGATTGGCTCAGTAAATCTTTGAGCTTACTGAAGTTAGTGTTTGCCAATGTTTGCTGTCTGACATTAAAATTGTTGAACAGAATGAAAATGCAAGAGGTCATTTTCCAGTTTATCGTCCATTTAGTAAAGACACGGTAGTTTAAAAAAAATGCGATACGAAATACCAGAAAGCTCAGCTCAGACTCTGAGTATTTTTTTTTTCCAGGGTCATGTGTGGTGCGGGACGCCTCTGGGAATACAAGTCACATCCTGACGGGAAACAACACGGACGCTTGCGTGGGACTGGCGTGTAACTTGGGTTGGAACTTCACAGACTGTATCCAGTCGCAGACCTGTCAATATGGACTCGCCAACAGCTTCAATGTATCAATCAAACTCATCTTCATGAATAGACTGTTTCACTTAAGTGTCATTTACAGGCTGTACCAAATGGTCTTCTGTTGATTTTACTCAAATATTCCAACCAGGTTCTTGGACAACTCTCCGGTTTCTACTACCTCATCACTGCTGGTGTCTTTGCTGCCAGTTTATCTTCTGCTCTGGGTTTTCTCGTCTCTGCACCCAAAATCTTTCAGGTGAGACAGCATCTTGTTGTAAAAGTACTGAGTTTTATTTCACTAAATTGTGTGTAATCATTGGAAAAAAAATGATTCTTGTCTTTGTTTTTCAGTGTCTGTGCAAGGACCAAATATACCCTTATATCATTTTCTTTGCAAAAGGTTATGGGAAAAACAACGAGCCACTTCGAGCTTATATTCTCTGCTACTTTATTTCTATAGCCTTCATCCTTATCGGTGTGTGAGATGTGATATCTCTGAAAATTATTATTAGTGTTTTACACAGGTTAACGTTGTAAGTTTACATTTTGTCTTTTTGTCCCTCATGTGCCAATACAGCTGAGCTTAACACCATCGCTGCCCTCATCTCCAATTTCTTCCTTTGCTCCTACGGCCTGATTAACATCAGTTGTTTTCATGCGTCCATCACCAATTCCCCTGGTAAGTCGCTTACCTTTAAAAAAAATTATTTTAATTATTCTATTTGCAGTTAATATCATTTAAAATTACTTATTAAATAATTGCTGTTCCCAGTGTCTGAAATTGGTCCTTTGTTGACAGTGTAAATAACAGATACTCATAATGGAGTTTATTTTAAGAGCAAATTACCGTATTTTCCGCACAATAAGGCACACCTTCGATGAATGGCCTATTTTAAAACTTTTTTCATATATAAGGCGCACCGCATTATAAGGCGCATAGAATAGACACCACAGTTATGTTGCCACCCGTCCGGTATTGAACGGGACATGATTTGTTCCGTTCACTACAAATATGGATGTCTAATAATAAAAAATCAGTCCCGAGTACAATATATAGTAGTCTGCACTAGTCATTGTTTCACTCACTGTTTTGGTGTTGCGAAATTGTGCCCAACTGCTTTCTGGTTAGCACAGACCAACCGACACGCTGCCGCCGCAGTGTCTGTCTCTCTTCCACCGACCCCCACGGCTTTAAATGTATAGGTGCTGGTTCCTTGGTAACTCTAGCCGAAGCTCCCCGGATAAATGTCTAAAGCTTTTTTGTTGACATAAAGAATGTCAACAAAACAGTCCGATTCCGGTTGGCGAGGAGAGCCTTCCGATTGGAATGGGGCGGCCGGACGATGGTCACCCGTCTCCGTTCGCGCACAGCATGTTTGTGGAGAACATGGTGTCAAACTTTATTAACAAATTAGTTTTTTGACAACATCCCAGCATGCTCTGCGCGCTTCTTCTACGGGGAAAATGAAGTCGGCAGCTGCTTACCGTAGTTGCTAGACCTGTTGTGTCTCAATACTGTTGACTTTTGAGGAAATTTAAGGTTTTTAGGTACGGTTTATGCAATGTAGGTTATTTTGGACAAAATAAATACTAATAAAAACAAGACTAATTTACGTATGTATTTAAGGGTGGCTGACGGGGCGGACCAGCAGCTGCGCTCCATTTCCAGAAAATTAGGATTTATAAATGAAATGTGTGCGGCCACGTGCGTGCACACGGCTTTATGCACCTGATTTTTTTTGTACGCTACACTTTTCAAAGATTTTTCCGTACACCAAGTTTTAGTGTGAAAACTTTTATGCATGAGGCCCCAAGTCATTTTTGACAAACTTTAAGCCCTACATTAAAGGTAGATAGCACTTATCTGTCTACTCTTTCAGGCTGGAGGCCGTCCTTCCGCTACTACAGCAAATGGACGGCTCTGTATGGAGCGATCATATGTGTGGTGCTGATGTTCCTGTTCACCTGGTGGGCTGCTCTGGTCACCCTCTGCATCATCTGCTTCCTCTTTGGATACGTCAGCTACACCAAACCAAGTCGGTGCAGCTCGTTGAGCCTGAGCTCAGTTCAGCTGAGTGACATTGAACTGGAAACAAGCAGAAAACGTTCTGCCGCATTTGCTCTTGCTAAGCCACCGCTTCTCTTTCTACAGAGGTAAACTGGGGTTCGTCGCTCCAGGCAGGCACATACAACATGGCTCTGTCTTACTCCGTCTCTCTGACCGGAGTGGAGGATCATGTGAAGAATTTCAGGTGAGTCGTCCTAAAGAATATTGTAGATTTTCATTTAACCCAATAATGGTTGTTCTGTTTACTTATTTTTAAAATGTTCCTACTCATCACATGGCAAAACTAATTTAATAGCAATTTTGTCAATTCACATAGCAACAAATTCTAAACAGGGAATCTGTTTATACCAAAATCATCTAATTTCAATAAAAAAAATCTTTTAAAATGCTTGAAATTCAGGCAACGCTGAACATTTTTTCAGGTTGTTTTGCTTTTTTTCCTGATGTGGAAAACAGTTTGAGTCTATTATCAGAAACGAGAATTTTTTTCTTTTTTTGTATTTTCTTTGTGAGGGATGGGGGTATATTAATGTACAGAGTTTAATAAATGGGTGAAACATGTCTGCTGTTTAGTAGAAATCCCACTTAATATGATATTAACATAAAAGCTAAAGGAGTGGCAATAAAAGGTAAAAACGTTCTACGAGAAGATGGTTAAATGGCCCAATAAGGTCCACACTTTATTAAATCCCCTCATAGCTCTTAGGACTTCAGGGTTTTCCCCAGTGTATTATAGGCCTGGCGGACCGCCATGCTTTACTAGCGCCACCGCCAGGCTAAACCTTTCTTGTTTTATTTATTTTTTTGGGGGAAAAAATATCACATTTTTTCCTTTTAAGCCAGATTGCAAGCATCTCTATTGCTATGAGCATTTCACTATCGGAGCAGATTTATTCCTAAAAGATATGGTTGTAGAAGATATGTTTATAGTTTATGCATTTAAAGCCGGCAGAGCGGAGCAATCACACCGCTGGTGCCTCTGCTCATCACCTTGCATGCTGCAGCAGCTGAAGGTCTAAATTTACCTTTGTACGGATTGCGCACGCCTCCTTTCACTCAAACTGGACACAGGCTGACCTCTGGATATTTATATCGACCCCCTGTGAGGAATTATGATTCTTTCCAGAGTTTTTGATTAAGGTAGGAGTTCAAACACCACTGCGTTAGCTCTGGTTGCGCAGCTCTATGTGTACTGCAAGAATAACTTGTAGTTGCGCTTTCAGTGGTTCATTGAGGAGCAGTAAGAATGATTTATATTTGTGAACAAAACATTATGCGCTGTTTACATCTCAACACGCTGCCCAGCCTTTGGCCCCATCTTCCCTGTTAAGTTTATGTAGTGGTTTACCCCCCAGCGCTAATCACTAATTGTGCAAGTTTAACCCGGTGAGGAGCTTTGCGCTCTCCTTGCAATCACGCATCATGCTGATTTTATATTATTTTATAATTATTACTAGTATTATTCTTACGGTTACACTAAGCACCAAACCGTATCAAATGATCCGTCCACTTAGTCAGACAGAGCTAAGGCGCGTGGCCACTGGACATCTGAAAAACTCGTCCAGAAACTCGACCAACCAAAATAGTTTCTGTGTTCCCTTGTTAAAAACTCAACAGACAGAACTGGAACAGCTACTAAAATCACATTAGCAGCATTGAATTAAATCTCCCGTTTGTTGCTCATCTCTGTGCAGTGCAGCGGGTTTAACTCATCATGAAGGGCTGGTCCCAGGCTGTATTAGGCCTTGAGCAGAATCTGACTTAGGGGCCCCTTTTGTTGCTAAAAACATCAGCACCTCTAGCAGCTGTTAGATTTAGTGAAATCTAGGACAGGGGGAGTAGTTGGCAAACCTATATAGCAATAAATTATAATTGCAGTTTACTAATTTGTATTTGTGAACAAACAGCTGAAACTCAAAGATTAGACTCACAGCATCAAATTGTTGCTATGGTAACAAACCAATCTGACTATGAATATTGTCCTTTGAACTTTTACAAAGTAATCTTGCCAGGTCCTTAAAATCTTAAAATGTTAAACAATTTAAATCTTTTTAATTTATGCAGGGTTTCCCCCAGTGGTATCATAGGCATGGCGGCCCGCCATGCTACGCTACCCCTGCCGCCAGGCCTAACGTTTCAGCTGTTTGGGATTCCCCTCGGTAATTTCCCCTCAGAAAGCAGGCGGACAATCTGCGCTTTCTGATTGGCTGGGGTTAAGTTCTCTCCCCTCCCTCCCCCCTCCCCGGTCAACAGAATTGTAGGACTCGCTCTCAACGGATTGTGCGCACCCCCTCCACCTCCCCCACCGACGCTCGAACCGCCAGGCTTAGCCGGTTTTCTGGGGGAAACCCTGCTATGCATGCTGAAACCATTATGTCAAATTTAGCAGCATAAGATATTAGCATTTATGGGGCCCCTGAAGCCCTGGGGTCCTGATGAAGCTGCTGACTTCATTTGGATTTAACATTAGTGGAAATAATTGATATTCATTTTAATTTTGATGAGTTGTTTTTAAGACTAGTTGTGGGTTTAAATAGCAGTTCTCTTACTATGGTTTCCCATAGCATATAATTACCCAGTGATATTTTTACTTTCCCTGTCTACTTAACATGTTTTAATACAAAAACACGGTGGACCACCGGGCTTAGCAAGTTTTCTAGGGGAAACCCTGGACTTGAAACGTAAATAAATTAGGTTTATTTGAAACTTTTGCCCGGCATTCTGTCCAAAACATTTACCAATTCCCTTTTCTTTTTTTGCTTTCTCCTGTCTTCTACCAGGCCCCAGTGTCTTGTCCTGACTGGTCCCCCAAACCAGCGGCCTGCACTAGTGGACTTTGTCGGCTCCTTCACGAAGCACATCAGCCTCATGATCTGTGGCGATATTATATTGGTACTTTAGCTTTTGGCCACGTATACAAAGAATCTCCTTAAAAAATAAGCACAAGGCTACAGTTTATCAACATTAAAACTGTTTAGCTGTATTTCTGGTTGCCATTCAATCCAATTTTCCTTCACTGAATCTTATCAATGAAATTCATTTTATATTTTGCCTTTTCTAGGAGCAGGATGGGAAGACGCGGCCTCAGGACGCCACAGACATCCTGGTTAAGTGGATGAACAAGAGGAAGGTCCGGTCGTTCTACACTCCTCTCTCCGCCGACAACTTAAGGGGTGGAACTAAGCAGCTGCTACAGGTAAGAAAAATTACTTATTTTATTCATTTCCAAAGATGTTTGCTGAAGGAATCCAAGAATACCAAAGAAATACATTGCAGTAACTACCAATTTAAAATCTATAGGACTCTGGAAGGGTGGAAAACCTACAAATCTCAGTTTATTTTGGTAGATGCTCCCTATAGTGTGTGTTGCAATGAGTGAGGCAGATATCCAGAAATAAACTGTTTAAAAAGGTTAAAATTGACAAACATTGTAATAAATGTTCCATCAAATGAACTGCTTTGACAATATTTAATCAAAATGTCAATTGTTCACCTTTAATCTTTTCAAGGCGTCCGGTCTGGGTAAACTGAAACCCAACACTCTGGTTCTGGGCTTCAAGTCGAACTGGAGGGACAGCGCTCCAGAAAGCATCGAGGACTACATCAGCACCATTTAGTAAGATTGAGATCTTTTTTTTTCCAACTGGCTCAAAATGTCATTTCTGAACTAAGAGCAGCTGCAATACAAATATTAAAAACAGGCTGCGGGATGTGATTTAAAAGAGAATTTCTGACTTTTTTTTTTTTTTTTTTTGTTACAGTGATACGTTTGACTCTAACTACGGTTTGTGCATCTTGAGGATGATGGACGGACTGGATATCTCTGATGATTTAGAGTTTGAAGGTTTTTTTTTTTTTGCTACTCAACAATATTTTATTTTTGGTCTTTACCACATAAAGTGTAAATTAAACTAACAAGGATCTTTTACTTACTTTATTTTTGGACTTTACCACACAACAATATAGTTTCTCTATTAAGCTAACATGGATCTGACCATGTCGTTTTGAACCCCACAGTCAACCAGGGTTTTGAGGCCGATGAAAATGTGGACAATCCGGACCAGCAAACCAACGAGGAGGAAACGGGTGAGGTTGCCGGTGTAGAGAGAAAAATTATGACTAAACCTCCTCTATGCTCGTTATTCAGTTCTCTCATCGCCCAAGTTTGTGATGTCATCATTTGTATCAACGGAACCACAAAAAAAGCAAAACAAATCGCTACAGTCATAGTTTATTTAACAATCAAATGCCTACAGTTCACGCAACTCATCATAAAAGCCACAAACCAGAGCATAGTTACCTGACACACTGCGATTAGACACAGCCACAGAAACAAAAAAAAACACTGCAAAGGTACACAGCTTTAGAGAGAGCGCATTGTGCTTCTGCTGTTCTAACTGCGGAGCCTAGCCTTTCTTTTCCCGGGGCGGGCTTTCCATCTTGCCGTATGTAAATTAGGTGAGTGTCTCTTGCGGCTTGGGAGAAGATTTGCGACTGAATCTGTTCTTTCTCTGCACACAGGGCATATTGACTACTTTGTGAAAAAGAGCTTTTATCAATTGTAATCTTAAACACAGGGAGAAAACTTTGCCCTCACAGAGACCCACAAGGTCACACAAAGGCTGAGGCACACTTTTTACCCTGAACATATGAATTTTTTCACTATATTTTAAATATAGAAAACTACAGGCTAAATTTTCTTGAATTTATGCTTGTATGTTTAAGAGAAATATCCCACTGATGAGATCATACTGATTAAATCATGGGTGTAATTTAACCTAAATTTGAGCCTATTTAAAACAATGTTAATCTTGCCTAATATTTTAGAAAACTAACCTTGAAAATAGCATAATTAAGCTAATAATTCTTATACAGGCCAAAATATGTACCGTATTTTCCGGACTATAAGCTGCAGTAAGTAAAAAAAACAAACAAACAAAAAAACACACACACACACACACACAAAACAAAACAGTAAACGTACACATATAAGCCGCACTGGACTATAAGCCGCAGAAATCTCTGCCGCTCCAGGTTTTCCACGATGCAGCAGCAGCAGAGGGGGGCAAACACCCAAAATTTGAGTCATAACAGGTCAATTGAATACCACATTTATTATGGTTGAAAAAGAAAAAGTTGCCAAGTTTAGATTTAACTGAACTGATTACGGTAGTTTCCAAACGGTAACTGTGACAGTAAAAGTACTGATCGTGTCTGTTACTAGCATGTGGTAAATGAAAATGGGCGCTTTCTTCTTCTTCTGCTTTTTCTTTAGGTTAACGGTAGCTTGTATCCATTAATTTTGCACTACTCCCATCTATTGGATCCTAATATTTATACCTCAAATTCTCATATTGATCCCTGTTTTATTTAAAAAAATGAAAAATCTTCTTTTTTCCCCTCAATGCTATTTAACTGATCAACAAAATTCTCAAATTTCAATTCCTTATTAAAACCTAATTTTGGGTGCTTTCCTCTTTATTTTTTATGATTTTGTTCTCTCTAGTGGCCTTTATTTGAAAGTAGTTTTGACAGGAAGGGGGGTTATGAGGGAGGGTCACCAGGATGGGAATTGAGCCTGCGACCACTGGTATGAGGACCAAGGCCTCAATACATGGGTTGTGCTTTGCCCCTGCGCCACCACAGCACTCCTTTTAGTTCCATTTTTGACTTCCATTGATTCACTTCCTGCTAAAGAGCCCCCTTGTGGTTGAAGAAAAATCCACATATAGGCCGCACTGGACTGTAAGCTGCATGGTTCAGAGTTTAGAAAAAAAGTAGCATTTTATAGTCCAGAAAATACGGTAATTCTTTTTTTTTCTGAAGATTTCTACTGGCATAAAGATAGTGACAAAATTTAAAGTAATACAAGACACAACTGTGACGATACTGAGATTGCCATATGTTTACAGTCATTGTTTTCAGAGAACATTCTCTGCCTCTCTTGTGATTACAGGAATGAATTTAGAGCTATTGCATGTTTTTCTGACCACTTTCACTTAAACTAAAAGTTATTCTACTTGCAAGTTACTGACTTATGCAGCAACACAAATTATTAGTCATCCTTTTGTGTAAACATACTGCAGCTAGGTACCGTAAATATTGACTCTCATACACTCTGTTTCAATATTTCTTGCGTGTTAAAACTCAACATGTCTTCATGATTCTTAACGTCTCTTAAAGTTGCGACTCGCGTTGCGTGTTCACTTTCATAGTTTTTTATGTGTTTGCAGTAAACAAATAACACAACAGCCACTACATTTGTTCACATAAACATGGATTTCAAGTATTTTTATTTGACTTGGAACACTAAGTTAAGTGAATTTAGGTTCTGTGTTGGTAGTTTTTGTTTTTCGATGCTTCTCAGGATTCACAACATATCAACACAAACATCGGGATCGGTTGATAGTCCTTTTTTAACGTATCGGTATTGCCCTACCAAATAAAATGGACTGATTTTAACAACTGATATTTATTTCCATTTTGTTGCTGCTTGTTTCTGGAGGGGAAGTGGAAGAGGCCGGTCCTGTGATTATTGATGCAGTGTGGGGTTTTGCCACTTTCAGTAGCTGGGTTTCCATTACAAATGTGTGCAAAACATTGTTGATATTCTGCTAATGTTTAAAAAAAAAAAAAAAAACATTTCACAATTCCGGTGTTTCCATAAAATACCAAAGCACAATTAAAATTGTACATGAATAAGTTCGCTCATGCGATAAGTCATTAAAAAAATATGTGATAGTACAGGTGCTGGTCATAAAATTAGAATATAATGAAAAAGTAGATTTGTTTCAGTAATTCCATTTAAAAAGTGAAACTTGTATTTTATATTCATACATTACATACAAACTCATATATTTCAAATGTTTATTTCGTTTAATTTTGATGATTACAAATGAAAATCTCAAATTCCGCATATCAGAAAATTAGAATATTACTGAAGACCAATAAAAACAAAGGATTTATAGAAATGTTGGCCAACTGAAAAGTATGAACATGAAAAGTATGAGCATGTACAGCACTCAGTATTTAGTTGGGGCTCCTTTGGCCTGTATTACTGCAGCGATGCGGCGTGGCATGGAGTCGATCAGTCTGTGGCACTGCTCAGGTGTTATGATGGCCCAGGTTGCTCTAATAGTGGCTTTTAGCTCTTCTGAATTTTTGGGTCTGGTGTATTGCATCTTCTTCTTCACAATACCCCATAGATTTTCTATGGGGTTAAGGTCAGGAGAGTTTGCTGGCCAATTAAGAACAGGGATACCATGGTCCTTCAACCAGGTACTGGTAGCTTTGGCACTGTGTGCAGGTGCCAAGTCCTGTTGGAAAATGAAATCTGCATCTCCAAAAAGTTGGTCAGCAGCAGGAAGCATGAAGTGCTCTAAAACTTCCTGGTATGTGGCTGCGTTGACCCTGGACCTCAGAAAACACGATGGACCAACACCAGCAGATGGCATGGCACCCCAAACCATCACTGACTGTGGAAACTTTACACTGGACTTCAAGCAACGTGGATGAAGTGCCTCTCTTCTTTTCCTCCAGACTCTGGGACCTTGATTTCCAAATGCAAAATTTACTTTCATCAGAGAACATGACTTTGGACCACTCACTAGCAGTCCAGTCCTGTTTCTCTTTAGCCCAGGCAAGACTCTTCTGACGCTGTCTGTGGTTCAAGAGTGGCTTGACACAAGGAATGCGACAGCAGAAACCCATGTCTTTCATATGTCTGTGTGTGGTGGTTCTTGAAGCACTTACTCCAGCTGCAGTCCACTCTTTGTGAATCTCCCCCACATTTTTGAATGGGTTTTGTTTCACAATCCTCTCCAGGGTGCGGTTATCTCTCTTGCTTGTACACTTTTTTTGACCACATCTTTCCCTTCCCTTCGCCTCTCTATTAATGTGCTTGGACACAGAGCTCTGTGAACAGCCAGCCTCTTTAGCGATGACCTTTTGTGTCTTGCCCTCCTTGTGCAAGGTGTTGATGGTCGTCTTTTGGACAACTGTCAAGTCAGCAGTCTTCCCCATGATTGTGTAGCCTATAGAACTAGATTGAAAGACCATTTAAAGGCCTTTGCAGGTGGTTTGAGTTAATTATCTGATTAGAGTGTGGTACCAGGTGCCATCAATTTTGAACCTTTTCACAAGATTCTAATTTTCTGATATGCTGAATTTGAGATTTTCATTTGTTGTCATTAGTAATCATCAAAATTAAACGAAATAAACATTTGAAATATATGAGTTTGTATGTAATGTATGAATATAATATACAAGTTTCACTTTTTAAATGGAATTACTGAAATAAATCTCAGGCTGCACAGTGGCGCAGTTGGTAGAGCTGTTGCCTTGCAGCAAGAAGGTTCTGGGTTCGATTCCCGGCCCCGGCCTTTCTGCATGGAGTTTGCATGTTCTCCCTGTGCATGTGCGGGTTTTCTCCGGGTACTCCGGTTTCCTCCCACAGTCCAAAAACATGACTGTTAGGTTAATTGGTGTCTCCAAATTGTCCCTAGGTGTGCATGGTTGTTTGTCCTGTGTGTCTCTGTGTTGCCCTGCGACAGACTGGCGACCTGTCCAGAGTGTACCCCGCCTCTTGCCCGGAACGTCAGCTGGAGATAGGCACCAGCAACCCTCCCGACCCCACTAAGGGACAAGGGTGTCAAGAAAATGGATGGATGAAATAAATCTACTTTTTCATTATATTCTAATTTTATGACCAGCACCTGTACATATGGGATTGTTTTTCTTTCTTCTAAAGCTTCTCTCTTGTCTTGCAGCTGATGACATGTCTGACGAAGGCAGCAGTAATCACATGAAGACAGTGTTTCAAAACGACCAGGGGAAGAAAACCATTGATGTCTACTGGATCGCAGACGATGGAGGTGAGTAATAAAAAGCGAATGTCGAATTGGAAACGGATTTAGCTTTAGACATTTATAGATAAAAGGAAAACATGAAACGGCTGCAAACCTTTAAAAGAGTGATTAGGATAAGAACAATAGTAGCAATAGTTGGACGAAGACTGTGCAGTTGTTTAAAAAAATTTAACATGCATTTTATTTCTGTAATTAAAAATGAAAAGAAAATTGATTTTAAATGTTAATTATTCTCATTACCTTATGAGTTTTCAGAGTCTTGTGATATAGAAATCTTGGTAGATTTTAAAGGAACAGAACATTGTGAATTAAAGACATTGATTGTATGTATACCTCTGCCTCCAAGAGAAGCTGTAAGACATGCGTTAAAAAACATAAGGGTTTACTTGTGAAAATTGTAGCTTTTATGACCAAATACTTCCATGTGTTGGTAAGAATCTGTTACCATGCTAATCCCTTTATCTTAAAACCAGGTTGAAAGTGTTCCCTTCACTTCTATTCAGATCAGTGGTGCAAACTGCTACCATTTATAATCACTTTCTGTTTTAAGGTCTGACCCTACTGGTGCCCTACCTGGTCACCAGGAGGAAACGCTGGCACCGATGCAAGGTCCGGGTTTTCATTGTGGGCGACGAACAAAACATGGAGGAGGGTCGCGACCAGTAAGTTTTCCAAGAATGATTTAGTCTCAGTGCTTAATTTGAGCACTTCTATACACTGTTTCTTTGATTAGAGTGGATTGGAGAGCTGTGTAATAGAGGGAACATGATATTATCATTTCAGGATGGTGGTTCTGCTGAAGAGGTTTCGTTTGGACGTTAGCGATGTTATAGTCATGACAGACATTGAGAAACGCCCTCATCCAAAGAGGTAAGAAAAATGTAATATCCTCTTTTTTATATACTTTTTCCTTGCATTGCAAAGCATTGGTGCTTTAACTGTTGGTTTAAGTCAGGGGTCACCAACTCCAGTCCTCGAGGGCCACCGTCCAGCAGATGTGTCTCTGCTCAAACACACCTGGTTCAAATAAACTGCTCATTTCCAGCCTATTGCAGAGAGGAATGAATGCTGGTGAGGAAATTCAGACATTTTGGAGCAGAGGTGAATCTAAAAGTTGCAGGATGGTAGCCCTTGAGGACTGGAGTTGGTGACCCCTGATTTAAATTGTTGAGAAAATCCATTTGTCTCAGATACCAACATAACGGTGTTCCAATAAGATTCACTCGCTTTCACAGGTTTCCATCTGTATGTGTTCACTTTCAGGCACTGTGTTTGTTTTTCACAGGAAAATTGACCTTTGCTTCCTCGTTTCAGCTTGAGCAGGTTTGTGGACAGCGTCACCCCCTTCAGGCTACATGATGAACAGCAGGAAGGCATCTCAGTGCAGGAGCTGAGACAAAACGCTCCCTGGAAGATATCTGACAAACAATTTGAGGCCTTTAAGCTGAAGGTGGGCGTTTTTAGCAAACATATGAGGCAAAACTGTGTCTTAGTAGAATAAAAATTTCTAATATATTGTTTACCTTTTACAGTCTGAGCAAAAGGTGAGGCTGAATGAAATCATTCGGAAGAATTCTCAACACACCGCTCTTGTTCTAGTGTGAGTACAGATTGTAAACACCTGAAAATATTCGGATTAAGAAAGCATTTACAGCTAAATGATGGAATCATATGTTTACTGACACATTTGTGTATTTTCCTCACAGGAGCCTTCCAGTTCCTCAAAGCGATTGTCCCAGCGCTTTGTATATGGCCTGGATGGACACTCTGACGTGTGGCCTTCACTGCCCCGCAGTGTTGATACGAGGAAACCAACAGAACGTCCTCACGTTCTACTGCCAGTAAAACTAGCAATGAATCGATCCGCCTTCTTTCACTTCAGATATCGATACCGATGTCTGAGCTTTAGCATCGCCTGATAAATTGACTGTTAGTGAAAAAATGAAAAGTAAACTGCAACAAACTTTGAAGAATGACTGCACTCAGACCACAAAGTATAGAATTACACTGAATAGATCAGCTCCTATGTTCCGAACACATTATCACTGTTACCCTATCTAGAATATTTTGTCAATATCCGAACCGATAAAAATATTTAATATTGGATCAGAGCATGGGATTGTAATAGGAATGAAGAACTGTTCTGTAAATAATTATTCACGGATAATGGCGAGATGAAATGTTGAAATATGTATATGTCTGTAATATTACAAAGAGCGACGTAGCTAACAATATAAAAAAAGGTGTAGCTCCTGCTGCAGTCAAATGAGTTAACAACAATGTATAGACATGCAGTGATTTCATGTAATGAATTTATTTTTCTTCTTGCGGATCTTAATTTAGATTTCAGTTCAACCAATAGTTGAGTTTCTTGGTTTTTAAAGGACAAGAGATGAGAATTAGACTCAAAAATACACAAGAGTGTTTTATAGGATATAGAAACTTGAAAAGAAATATCAGAGAATATTAGTGTGATGGAGACCAGGAGTTCCATCTCTAATTGATTATTGATATTATGTTTAGTTTATTTACAGATCAGATCCTTTTGTTTCAGTTCTTTATTTCACTTACATTGACATTTAGTTCAACATTCTTTCGGGCAGAGGGATTGGCCATCCTTCCTGTACAGGGAGATTGTGGGTAAAATCGGAGTTTAATTCTCATTTCTCTTGGTTTAATTTGAGTTTGCTATTTGTTTAAGTACTTACCTTTACTGGATGTGTCTCCTCAGCAGGGTGGAGCAGCAAAGGGAGACAAGTGCTCCAGGTGTTTTTGAAAAGCTCCTGGAGCGTACCATTACCATTAAGAAGGGTAATGCCCTGAGGGGATAAATTTGGCTAAATTTATTCTTTGATTAGTTTATCCTTAGATTAGTTTAGTTCTAATGATTTGCATGTATGTAAATATGTGTTGGTACTATTTATTGTTTTGGTGTTAAGTAGTGTTTGTCTCTTTGTTCTTTTCTGATCACCCCTTTACTTGGTATAAGTGGTGAACTTGCCTCAGGTATAAATGTCAGCTTCTTTGTCTCGCTTGTAACATAACCAGCATGTTTGTTTTTTTCTGAATAAATATAATAAAGAGTAAATGTATCAAACTGTTTTGTTAAAATTATTCAGAATTTCCACTTTTTGAAACCAATTTTGGGCAGTATCATGTTGGTTTTAGGTGTGGTTGAAATTAGTAAATAAAAAGGGGCGTGTGTGTCGGCGCAACCGGAGAAGAAGACGCACACCGTAACATCTGTCCAGCAGGAGACTTGACTTGAATGCAGTGGTGGAGAAAGTACTCAAAAGAAGTACTTAAGTAAAAGCACAAATACAAAGACAAAAATGTAATCAAGTAAAAGTACCACATTAACTTTTGTACTTAAGTAAAAGTAAAAAAGTACTGGCTTTTAAAAATATTTAAGTTTTAAAAGTAAAAGTACTTGTTGAATGCATTACTTAATCACTAATACAATATCATTAAGTGTACCTATTGTATTTAATTTTAATACATCAGAAATGTGCCATTTTATTGAACAATGCCACAGATAAAGCATGTTTTTATTGTGTTTACTCTCAGTAACATAGTTTAGACTTAGATATGTGATTCTATGCATCATAATTTCAGGGATGGAAACATCTGTCTTCTGTCCTAAGAGGATGAACTTCAACTTTTTGCCACTAGGGGCTTTTATTTTGAAAGAAATCAACTGAAAGGGTGGGCAGGGGGAGGACATGGAATCAAGGAGTCACGTAGCAGAGTTGTAGTCAAGACCACCTAACCTGAGACCTAGTCAAGACCAAGACCATCACTCCGCAGTACATGACGCAATAAAATTAAGTGTACCTATCAAAATTGCTTCTCAAATTGATCTGAAAGATCTACATTCCCATAAAACATAAATATTAAATACTTCCTGCTAAAGAGTCCCTTGGTGGTTGAAAAAAAATCCACATATAAGCCATGCTGGACTATAAAATGCAGGGTTCAAAACTTAGGAAAAAAGTAGTGGCTTATTGTCCGGAAAATACGGTATATGAAAAAAAAGCTAAATGCTCTCTGGTATTATTCAGGGGGTCGAACCAAATGTGGAGGCGGCCTGGATCCGGCTCACGGGCCGTAGTTTGGGGACCACTGAAATAAACCTTGGTTCCAGGTTATTTCCCACAAAGTGGCAAACTGCAAAAATTTTTCTTTTTTAGTTCAGTAAATCTATTTTAATAAAAATCTCTAATGATTATTACTACTTGTAACATATATTAAAATTGATGGTTTAAAAATAATTGTTTTAAAAAATTCATTTATATCTATTTAAAAACTAAATATTTTACTCGCATTTTATGGCCTTTAAGGGTTATAACCACCCAAAATGATCAAATTTAAGGTTATGTTCTTTTTGTTAGCTAATATGCATCCGTTTTTTCTGATGGTTATCAATATTCACTTCTCTCATCTTTTTAATTTATATTAAAATGATGGAATTCAAACAAAACACACATTAAAAACAGACATATAGTGTTTGTGTTATTTAAAGGGTACTCAATATTAAGCCTCCAAACGTTAATCTTAATAAATATCTATTTTGAGAATAATCTATTTCATTCTCTGCTATTGTACGTTGCCATGGCTCCCTTTAGTTCTGAATGACATGTTTTCTTTTTTTACAGGGCAAAAAATAGATGTTACTGAAATTATATTACGACCAAAGATGTTTTATTATATCAACAGTTTATCACACATCACTAACAGTTTTTGAGGTGGCCCAGCCTGTCAGAATGTTGTCAGGTCATCATGTTGGCATGGCTACGGGACTAAAGAATGATGTCAACAATGATGTCACAGACTCCTTTGATGTCACAGAGGTGGAACTCTTGACTTTATCTCAGATTCCCTTTGCTTCACTTTGAAGAAGACTCACATCGTCTCTGCTTACAGAAATTGCTGCCAACCTTTTAGTCTAAAGTAGTTGCTCATCAAACTAAACTGAAAATGTTTGCCTTTGGAAAGATTTCAGGATTCGTGTTGCCGCGCAAAACTCTTAAGAAGAGATTTTGTAACAAAGTTGGCAAACTTTTTAACAACGTTTGCAAGCTTCTTAATACAGCCGGCACTATCAGAGAAGAGAACGAAACTATGGCTAAGGAAATTAAACAAATTGCCATGAGGATAGAAAACACAAAAGATCTTGAAGATGATTGTAAATACCTGGAGAAACAGATTAAAACTGATCGTGCAATAAACCAAAAGTTAAAACGGCAAGTTTATGCACTTAAATTGAAACTGGAGTCTCAAGAAGTCTTGGAGCAAAAATGCAATGCAAGACAGGAAGAACTTCAGCAACTGGAGGAAAGCAACAAGAAGCTTCTAGAAGAAGTTGTTGCCTTGAATTTGAAATTAAAGGATTCAATTGTACTGAAAGAATCGTACAGGTTGTTGGAAGACAAGAAGAAAATTCTCACCAAGCAAAATGGCTTTTTGCTGAAAAAGGTTTTAGACAAAACGTTTTAGAACAAGATCACACAGAAAGGACTCAGTCAGACAACAGAAGTCAGCAACATCTGTCTTCACTCAAACCAAATAGCAAAAACTCCCAAGGCTTCTCTCAAGGACAAATTTCGGAGTATGACCGTCCTTTTTTCTTCAGCAAAGACTGATGAGGAAGATTCTCTCTCAATTGAGATGACACAATTATCTCAGAGAAGAGTCAGACCTGGCATGAACTGACGCCTCTCTCCCCTTCAAACAAAATGACAAGATGGGGCTGCAAAACACACAACCACGGTGCTTTTCACCAAGGTTTCACATTCCAACACTTAGATTCTGCATGGAGTTTCCATGATATTTCTATACAGATGTGGGTTCTCTCCAAGTGCTTTGGCTTCTCCCACTATCAAAAAAGGCAACATCTTAATTTCTTTCACATTCCCTACAAACAGTACATGGATACATACATGACAAACTTTGTTCCACCAAAGTGGAACTGTGATACTCCATGCAGAATATCACCAGAACTCTGGATGGAGTTTCCAATGAACAGTTATGGGTTCTCTCCAAGTGCTTTGGCTTCTCCCACCATTATAAAAATGCAACATATTAGATTATTTTAATTAGGCTCTTTACATTTCATTTATAAAAGAGTGCATGCATTCATGCATGTTTGTTCCACCACTGTATGTTTCTGCATGGAGTTTCCACAATATTCCTATACAGATAGGGGTTCTCTCCAAGTGCTTTGGCTTTCCCTACCATCAAAAAAAGGCAACAGTTTCATTTCTTTTAATTAGGCTCTTTACATTTCATTTATAAAGACTGCATGCATTCATGCATGTTTTTTCCTACCACTGGATGTTTCTGCATCGAGTTTCCATGATATCTCTGTGCAGATGTGGGTTCTCTCCAAGTGCTTTGGCTTCTTCCAGTCCAAAAAGTTGGTTAGTTTCGGTTAATTGGCCCCTTTACATTGTGTTATGATTTGTGGTTGTTGAGGTTCAGACCCAGAAGCAGAGAAGTGAGTCAGCAACTGAGTTTTGAGGATTTAATGAGGATCTTCAGAGATTCCAGGCAGCAGGTGAGCAATGAAGCTAAAACTCAGCACACAGGATCTCTTCAACATAACATAATTAGTGGTTTCTTAGTTACTCCAATTCCATCAGTTGAAATAAAATGCAAACTGCACTATAATCACCATTCGTTGTTGTATCACCAGCTCACGACAAAACGTATGTCAGATATCAATCAATATAATTCAATAAATGCTTTCTTTGTGCAAGTTGAGTTTTGCAGTACAAAATTATAAATTATCTGATGGGCTTTTCGAAAATAATCAAATATCTTTTCATCACCAAAATGAGCTGGAGTCACCTCACAAAACCACAGGAAGAAGTTTTTATTTGGGACAGCAAAATCTATTCTTATAAATAAAAAATCTTTATTGAATTATTTATAATAATTGATATCTGACATACTTTTTGTCATGACCTAATGAACATCAAGTGGTGATTGCAGTGTAGTTTGTATTTTATTTCAACAAATGCGTAAGTTACGCTTAGTTAGCATAGTGAAATAAAATGCAAACTGCACTGCAATCACCATTCGTCCTACAAAAAAGACACAAACGCATCAAGTTTTAGTTTTATATATTATTATTACATCAGTCACTGATGCTGAAGGTTGGTCCGGCAAATCAAAGGGCAAAATTCTCAGATTTGAAGCGAACATCATTTTGTCTCCAAAGTGAAACTTTTAGTTTGAAATATAATATGTCTGCCAACATCTTCTTAGTAAATGTTATACAAGTATAAGTGAGGCAGCTTCCTGCTAATAAAGATGCTTCTGTAGCACAAATTCAGAAGACAAAATCATAAATGGATCAAATGATCAGCCAATATTTTCAGTGTCATTTAACAGTAAAGAAAGAAAACAGTTCTGTAAAACACGCAAAAATGAGGGGACCTCGGAAATAATATAGCATTAATGACAGTTTGGCTTTCTATACATAATAATTAACCGAAAGTCCAAAACTCTGTCTTTACCCTCATGAGGCAATTCTTGACTCCATAAACAGTTTTCAGGATCATACTGTAATGTTATTAAACACAAACTGTAAGAGTTAACACAGTCTACAGCAAACTGAACAACCAACTTAGATCAAATGTTTGATTCTCTGTCGGCTCAAACTTTTAATTCTTCACACTAAGGGCGTAGGAGCGAGTCTGTCATTGGGGGGACGCATATCAGAAACCTGACAGATCAGTAAAAGGCTTGAGCAGAAATGTCAAACTATTGTGCAATCAACACATCAGTAACGTGTTACTCTAATCTGACCCCTTGTTTCAGTAACAAGTAATCTAACATGTTACTATTTACAAACCAATAATCAGATTAAAGTTATGCATCTACATACCATAATGACCGTCATTCCAGGATGAACACTCACTTTATCATTTGCCTCACAACTAGCAAGATAAATACTCTGGTAGCACAGAGACTTCCAGATTCTGATATTTTAATCAAAATGCATTGATATAAATTGACTGGCAATTGAACAAGTTCTGCCTCTTTCTAAAACCAGACTAAAAAAACAAATCATAAAATAGGACTCAGCAGTTTTAAACTCAATACATCAGTTTGACCAACAAAGATAAAATGTACAAAAACAAGTTTTATTCATCTTGAACTACTCTCTACATCAGTGTAACAATTTGATCTGCAAAATCAATAAAAAATGATACTTTTCACGTCTAACAGACACCTTAGCCCCTCACTGATAACTCAGTCCCACTTTCCAGCTCTGCATTCAGTAACTTACCAAAGAGCCATGAAAAACACTGAGGCAAAAAACCTAAATGTTTTTTATCTCCTGTCATTTTCAGCCACAAACATTTAACTAAAATATCTACGATTATGTGTTTCTGTCTCTGCCTTCCTCTGACTCTCTGCAGCCTGATGTCCCTGCATGGATTCATGGATTTACAACAGACAATAAAGTAACTTACAGTGTCAGAATATGAGCTAAAGATAAAAAAAAGTATGTTTTTATCATACAGAATGAGAATTTAAACAGGGGAGGGTGGGGGAGGGGGGACGAATGTGACTGTCTCTAATATTGGGGGGTGGGGACATGTCCCCCAGGTCACCCGCGGTTCCTACGCCTATGGCTACAAAATAAAAACTTAAGGTACAAAATAAAAACTTAAGGTGAACTGACGCAACCTTGGGGGGGGGGGGCTGTGCTACTTAACATACCAGAGGGAACTGAATTGTATTTTACTTGCTGAGATCTTTTTGATAAAAAAAAAAAAGAATAATACCACTTAATTAAAAAGGATTAACCTTCCTTCAACTGTAGCAATTTCCTGAGAAAAATGTTAACATGGATAGAATTAAAAGCTGAACTAAAATTGACAAAAAGAAGTCTGGCATATGCTGTGGAGTTCTCCAGATGCTTTGAGAGATACGTCAGTTTCAAAGTAGCATAGATGAGCATAGTGTGAGCAGAGCATACTGTTCACCATGCTCTGCTAATGCTGGCTATACCTTTTGGTATTCATAACCTTCATACGTTTGATGATATTGAGCTTTTATGAATTTTTCATCCTCATAGAGATGAATGGAAAAACAGGAACAGCTCCCTCTGCTGGCAGACTTGAGAATTACAATGGGAAATTTCAGTTTTGTTTCATCCCCATTGACATGAATGGAAAAATAGGAACATCTCCCTCTGCTGGCAGACTTGAGAATTACAATATAACGTCTAAGTTTTGTTTCTTTGTTCCTGTCAGGTTGGCTACAAAAACTTTTGCCATCTTCACCAAAAACATTCAGCATTGAACATTCTGCATTCACACTTGTATTTTCTTAGGAAATGCACACTTTTTAGTTTGATTTTGATATTCCCTCCAACATAAATGCCTATCAGAGATCAGACCCAACATTAAAACCAGTGGTGGAGAAAGTACTCAAAAAATGTACTTAAATAAAAGTACAAATATACAGACAAATATACAAATATAATTTTACTTTTACTCTAGTAAAAGTACTACATTAACTTTTGTACTTAAGTAAAAGTAAAAAGTACTGACTTTTAAAAATACTTAAGTATTAAAAGTAAAAGTACTTGTTGAATGCATTACCTAATCACTAATACAATATCATTAAGTGTACCTATCGTATTTAATTTCAATGCATCAGAAATGTGCCATGTTACTGAGCAATGCCACAGATAAACCAGGTTTTTATTGCGTTTACTCTCAGTAACATACGTAGTTTAGACTTAGATATGTGATTCTATGCATCATAATTTCAGGGATGGAAACATTTTGTCTCCTGTCCTAACATAGCAAGAACTTCACTTTTTTGCCACTAGTGGCTTTTATTTTGAAAGAAATTCAACAGAAAGGGAATAGAAAAAAGGCGGGTGGAGGAGGATATGCAACCAAGGAGCCACGTAGCAGAGTTGTAGTCAAGACCACCTAACCTGAGACCAAGTCAAGACCAAGACCAGTGTTTCACGCTACATGACGCAATAAAATTAAGTGTACCCATCAAAATTGCTTCTCAAATTGATTTGAAAGATCCATATTCCTATAAAACACATAGATATTAAATACTTAGAGCTGAAATCAATTTAACCAGTATCAATTCAAACTCTTCTTCATTCTGTTTTGCTTTCATCTCTGTGCTACAATCTGCAGAGGTCCCCTGACATCCCTAAAAAGATAACGTCCTGGGCGGTTGCCCATATTGCCCATGTCAGAAACCACAACTGTCTGCACCATTAAACATAGCAATTAAGACAACGCCCTAGTAATAGTAAATGTTACGCTTATGGCAAGCTGTTTTAACATAAATTCAGTTATACAGCCCTTACATTCCAGATATCTCAAATTGTTTTATGACTAGACGTTTTAGTGATTTCAGATATCTCTAATTATATTTTGACTAGACAAAATAAGTATTTGAGATATCTCTAATTGCATTCTGACTTGTCGAAATGACCTCAGATTTACCACCGACTTGTATGGAGACTTCAAGACATCTAAAATGAATGAATGACTATCTGAAATAAACGATTCAGATATCTACAATTAAATTATGACTAGTCATGAAGTAAATTCAAGATATCTCGATTTTATTTTTGACTCCTCATAATTATAATATATCTAATACATGATATCTTAAATTTATTTTTTGATAGGAGGTATGTAGTTCTAACTAGTGAAAACTAAATTAAACATGTGTCCGTGTGTGTGCTTTTTTAAAATATTATGTTAGTGATAGTCATTTGACGGTTCCCCTGTGCTAGCTAACCGTACTGCTAGCTAGCGGTTAGAGGTGCCGTAAACCAGCCGTAAAGGCTCGTGACGCACCAGAAGCGTGAATGGAGCCGCTGCTGCAACTCCGTTTTGTTCGAGAAAAAGAAAGAAAGAAAAGTAAGTCTTCACCTTGGAACGGACCAACCCACAGTGGAGCGTCGGGGTTTTGGCCGGGCTGAAGTTATTTTGTTGTTGTGTAACCAGGTTCTGCTTCACTCCACTGTACCAGGCCGGCCCAAGTAACCCCTCGACTCTGCGCACAAAAAGTGGTGCCAAGCACGTATCAAGTAAATATCAATTACACACTATTTATCTAAGTCAATAAAAATTATGTTTTATCTGTTGCTAACATTTTCCTACTCGGTGTGCTGAAGAACGCGACTCACCCCTCGTACAGTTTTCACAGCCTGGCACCGAGTACAGGAGCCAGCAGTATATAACCAGCCACACAGAGAGGGGGCGCCTATTTCCCCATTGCACTGATACACAAAGCAAGTTGGATTCTACAACTTAAACACTGTCACAGTTGAGATTGTTTTTTTTTTGAAAGAGCTGGCTGGACGCTAAAGGATTGTTGGACCGGGTAGTTCACACGCCTGCTGCTGTTACTAGCCACCGACAAAGTCACATTTGGTGTGTTTTTAGGAAAAGACATGAAAAAAAACATATCTAAAGAAAAATAATAATACGAAGGAAAAAAGCTACTAAACTGAGGGTCTGACGGACGAAGGACTCTGCGGCTTCGTTGAGGGACTCAGAAGCAACATTGACGGTAGGCCCCACCTCATGTGTGTTCCGTCAGGTGCCTGTTTTGATTTTTCTCTTTACCGGAGTAGAGCCTATTTTTGCGGCTGTACTCCCGTAACCATATATATATGTAGCCTATATATAATATATATATATATTATATATATATATATATATATATATATATATATATATATATATATATATATATATGTAATATAAAATAATTATATATGTATATAATTATTTTTTTTTCTTAGTTGTAAAAGCCAAGGATTACATGTTTTCAATGTAAACCAATAGACATCTCTCTGCCTCAGCCCCCATCCTTTAAAATGTGAGTATAAAACAATCCATTTTCGCATTGTGCTGCTTTCAATTGTTTATCGGAAGTGAAAATAGGCGTACAAGTTCATTTCCTGTCGCGAGATGGAATTTACTTTTACTCAACAACAATCATTGGTGTTTTTTTTTTTAATAAGCTGTGTTTTGCGAGGAAAATATTGCAACAACCACATATTAAATAATATTAACTTAAATGAAAAGGAAAGTAATAATCTGATATCCACCAGGCGGAGCTATTGCACCACCTAACTATCGCCCTCCTGGGTCACCGCTGAGGTTTAGCTCTTACCATCTGGTGATCCGGGCTGTTTCTGGTGTCAATAGTGTCGTACAGAGAGCAGGACTTATCAGAGGGACCCTGCAGGTTTGCATTCGTATGTATTAAGGAGAAAAAAATCTCAGTTAGGAAACAATAAATCACTGTAAACATTTTCTCATTGTAAGGCTTGTGTGTACTTACAACTTCAGATGAAAAATCTGAGATATCATCATAAATTGAGTTTGTTGAATCACTGCCTGCATAAAGAAAACAAAATTACAGAAATGACTGTGGCTGGTAAAAAGTCACAATAATGAAGTGAGAGAGAGAGAAAAAATGGCACATTAAAGAGTTTCTTATCAGACCATCTTCTTTTGCAGAGACATACTAGGAGTGGGACAAAGCAGGGAGTGACAAAAAGAAAAGAGGATCTATCTCCAAGTTGCAAAGGTTTCCATAAATATGTAGTAGGAAATCTGCCAACACAGAAACATGCAACTCCCAAGTCTTAATATTCTGTCACAAAGGACAAGGAGGATAAATTCAGATCGTCACAGATCTTAGTGAGAACACAAATTTGCACTGGGATTTTCCAATTCCCAAAATATTATGCAACTTCAGCTTCAAAAGCAGACAGGAGTTAATATTTTAACAAAACCTTCCTAATGATAAGATATTGTATTGAAAAATCAATTACAAAAAAAAAACACTATGAGGAAAGAATAAAGAAAACATTGAAGAAACAACACCTCCTTTTCCAAGGAGGTAGGCAAATATCCTGTTCTAAGGAACCGAATTGTAATTCTTTGTCAAAGTCACAACTACAGAAAACCAGGAGGTCGATCACCATCCATGGCAGTAAACATGAGGGACAGACCAGGTCACGTACCGTGGCGGGAGACCCAGAGAAGCAGCGCGGCCGTGTACGCGAGAAGGCAGCTCAGGCAGCGAAAGCCACCACCAGCCATCTCTGTGGGGAGCGGAGCAGAGTCTGTTTCCTCTTCTGCTCACTGCAGTCAGCAAAGTTAGAAAAAAAACAGAGGGAGGGAGAGAGAAAGGGAGGGAGGGGTGGAGGAAGCTTCTGTAAATGTAGAGCATGAAGCAGGTTGAGTATACAGAGAAACCTTAAAGTGCTGACACTTTAAGGTTAAAAAAGATCATTTCTTTCAATACAGTTTTTGTGTTTATTTTGTTCACTATATCACTATGCAATATCCAGTTTAATATCTTGTTCCAGATATTAAACTGGAACAAGATAACTTGGATCGAATGATTTTAAAACATGATATTATTATGTTGCAGTGGCCAATCAGGCCTCATCTGTCTGATGTGAAATCATACAATGATGAAAACAATACTTTTAAGAACAAAATCAATATTTTGAAAAATTATTAATGGAATCTAGGCTAACAGTCATTAACCTATGGCATAACTAATAGTAGTATTGGATCACAGGTGTAAATCAACATATCAGGTTAGGTTAAGGTTTGATTTCTCAAATTTAGCAAAAATCAACATCAGGCACTGAGCATTTAACTGAGGACAGTCTCCAAGCAAACATCAAGCTGTTGGATCATTTTAAGTCCATGTGAAAGAAGATGCCCAGATGTAAGTTCGTCTTTTTCATTGTATGTTTTATAATATATTATTAGACAGGGATTTCTGGAAATTCTGTTTATTATTTGATGGGTTTTTTCTAGAGGTGTGCCGATCGATCGGTCACCGATCATAATTGGCCAATTTCCGTGAAATCGGTGATGATCGGGATCGGCGATCATTGGTTCTGTTGCCGATACTGATCACCTGCCTCTCATTTCCCAGCCTGTCGTCCAGCTGGTCTCGTCTTTCCTTCACTGCGCAAACGCGCAGCAACAAATCCTAAGCGATGTGTAACTATAACGCACTGAGTGAATGAGGACGTTTGTGTGTTGAGGCGGAAAATAGAAGCAGGTCAAAATGCATCAACACAACGAAGCTAATAGACATGAAAACAATGACGGAGTTTGGCTACATCGAGTCTCACTGCAGTAAAAAGACACGGAGGATCAGACAGCAGGTAAAGCAGCACAGCTACAAACACTCACCGGATTAACATGACGTTCAGAAAGCTAAACTAATAACCTGCAAAATGATTTAAGTCTTAAAGCTGCGATGTAAGACGCTGGTTCTGCTGTTGAACCGCTACTACGCTACAGGTAGTAATATTTAATATTTAGTAATATTTGACAGACGGAGCCACTTCTGCTCCACCTGGTAGAGACTCACACCGAACCTGTTTAAAGCTGCAGCATCTAACTAAAAAAATAAATTTTACTTATGTATTAAAACTTTCTCTGTCCTAACATGAGACAGATAATCTTTAAAAAATAATCGATCTCCTCCCTGTTACTCCGCTCAGTCAGAAACAGTCAATCAGAACTAGCAGTAACCAGCTAGCCGCCATGCTAACAGGAAGTTTTCATTCAGTAACTGGATTGTTTATTGTAATAGATCCTGTATTTCCCTTTGAATGTTAAGTTTTATACTTGAACTTTTTTGGCAATGTTGAAAGGTTATATTTTAGCTCTTTGCATTATTTAGCCTCTTCACAACCTTCATATGTTATCAGTCTGTTAAAGACAGTATTATTGATAGCAGTTCAATTTGCACAATGCCTGTTTTGTTTAGTTTTCTTCTTGGAAAAAGTTATTAAAAACAATTTTTTGTCTAAATTAAGGTGAATTCATAGTTCCTTTTTCTACATAATGTAACAGTAGTGTTTATGATAAAAAATAAATAAATCATAACTATGTGATCGGAATCGGCGATCGGCCCTCAGGGGTGATCGGTATCGGCAGAAAAAAACTTGATCGGCACATCCCTAGTTTTTTCTTTAGTATTAATCTCTAAGCAAAATAGATGGACAAAGTAAATATGCAGTAGATTCTGTTTCTTCTTACTGTAGCGGGTGAGTTTCTCTAAATAAATATTATTGAGATTTTACCTAAAATAGTATTAGAGATTTTATGAGGGCAGTTTAATGTGTCCTCACATGAAAACAAGACTTTGGGTGAAAACAAGACACCCAAAGTATTGTTTGGGTGAAAACAAGACTTTGTACTATGCATTGAACTGTCTTGTGGATAACTCAAAACAAGTTTGTTTTTGTTTTGTCTTTAGCTCAGAATCATCTCATGGTTTGTCAGCTCTATCAGTATCACTATGTTAATGAGAAAAAAACCTGGACTGAAGCTCAGAAGTACTGCAGACAGAATCACACTGACATGGTCACAGTGACTAACATGAAGGAAACAAGGAGACTCATCAGTATCTCAATAGGAGATATAAAGGAAGCTTGGATTGGTCTGTATGATCAAAGAAAAGCAAAGAGATCATGGCACTGGTCTCTACCTGGAGTGATGTTCACAAATAGTGAGACAAATTGGGAAAAAGGTGAACCAATTAATATGGGACCGGGAGGCCAAAATTGTGCTATTACATGGAACGTATCTAATCCTTTTCTCAAGTGGGAAGATTTATCCTGTAATGAACAGCCTAATTTTCTCTGCTATCATGGCGAGACAATTGTCCTCTGTGTTTGTCTAAATCCTCTCATTCATGTTTGTATTAAAACTTACATGTGAAAGTGTTTTGTGCTCTGACTTTTTTATTTCACAGAAAATGATTCATCACGGAAATACCACTTGATTTATGAATCAAAGAAGTGGATAGAAGCTCAGAGTTACTGCAGAGAGAAACACACAGGCCTGATCAGTGAAAAGAAGCAGCTAAAGGATGGAAAAGTGAACAAGGGGTCAAAAGGGTTAACGACTGCAAATTCAAGGTACATATTTATCGGTCTGTTTAGTGACACCTGGATGTGGTCAGATGGAAACAGTTTCTCCTTCAGACACTGGAATCTGAAGTTTAATAATCAGAAAATCAACAGTGGTCAATGTGCCATGACTGTGTTTGATGATGGAGGCAGACGGAAGAACGAGAACTGTGATGAAAGAAAACCCTTCATCTGTTATGATGGTAAGTTGTTCTTACAAAATTCTAAAAATAAAACATTGAATAAAAACACCTAAAAGAGAAAAAAATATAATTTAAAACTCAACTTAGGATCAACAAAGATTTCTCTTTGTATTTGTGTAAATATTACTGCTCAAAGGTTTGTAGTAAGATCAAATTTGTCTAAATAAGTAACATAGTCTGATTGTTTTTCTTTAAAACATAAAACAATATAAAACAACAAGAATGTTTAAAAGGAGTCACTCAGGGTGCTTTTCTTGCACAAACTTTCTCTAAAGTAGCCCTCTTGATTTTTCTAAAAACCAAATATACAAAATGCAGGATTTGGCTTTGTTTTGTTTCTTTGCATTAAAATTGTGAATCTTAAAACTAGGTCCTTCTTTGCTACTAACATTTTTCCAGAAAGGTAAATTTAGAAATAAATACATTAAAGTCTGATCATGCAGCTAATGCATCCCATAATCTAAAGAGCTCAGATTAGGATTTTTTTTATGAAAGGATCAATGCAGAGTTTGAGTATGTTGAAATAAAATTCTCCGTAGCAATAAAGATTATAATGGTGTCTTGAAGAATGTTTCCATTGAGCAATGTAAACGGTAAATATTCAGAAAAATATCCTGCTCAATGCAGGGCTGACCAAAGCCTCCATGGGGTCCTAGGCGAAATGTGGTTTTGGGGCCCTCTAGTTCTGCTAACAATGTGAACTGGCTGCAATCAGCAGCCCGATCATTAGATCATTCACGCACCTGCTATAAACATATTTAATCTCTAGCAGTACTGTTTACATTACATGTATAATATAGGATACATTTATTGGCCAACTGATTTATCAAACAATTAATTTCTGGGAGCCGATTTCCTTAATTTTGGGGGATCGTGATTGGCTGGCTGATATCTACACGTGAAGCCCATCTTATTCCCTAATCTTATCTTCATCAGCAAAGGTTTATAAATTATCCTCTGTCCTTTCCTGCTCTACAGTGACAGGTTTGACTGACAGACCGACCCACCAGATTAGGTCTGAACATTTACAGTTAACAATATTCACCCCACTGTTACCAACTCAGTGACTTTCTTGCTATATTTAGTGACATTTCAGACAGAAAAAAAAATATCAACCAAAATCAAAATGGGCAGGTCAGGCTTTTTAAAGATCGGTAATTGGTGATCGGTCAGAAAACTGCAGACGGTGCAGCCTTACACACATATTCATGACATTCTTTGATTAAATTAATTTCTCTTAAGCGTAACTCCAATAGCTAAAAATGTAATGTATACCTGATGAGTCTTTCTTCCCTGAGAATGTGAACCGGTACCGGTACTGGCCTGTTTCTGAGCCTTCGAATGATTTTAACAGAAGTTTGACATAATTTAGAAAAATAATGTTTGCTTTAGCCACAAAATGATTATGCTTAGTAGCAAGCAATATATCCTCAACTACAGCATAGAGCAGCTCATCGATATACCAGCTATATAGCCTGACATAAAACCATTTTGCCAGACCATGTCTAACATTGAGAAGTTTGATTATTATAAAACGTTATCAAACAAGGCGTTTTGAAGCCAAAAATACCTCAGAAATATACAGAGCCAAGCAGGAGAATCAACTCATTTAAACTTAAAACTCAGTTTCACACAAACACAAAGACAATAGCATAAATGTTTGGCTGTTGAACTGGACCATTCCAGGTCGTTATCAAGCAATTTTTCTATTACAAGCTTTACTAATCTTTTATTATCAAGGCACATTAAAACAAACCTTTATGTTGGCTTTTTTCTATTCTTCCTTTCTTTTCTCCCTCCCTGAAGGGTAAATCTTTTTGTTTTTTTAAGACTTTTTTTTGCTTATTTAACTTCTGATTGGAGCTCTGGATATTTGGATGCTCTGCACATTGCATGGTAGCTCATGTTACGGGCGAAGTGTGCAGTACCTACCGCGGTCACCAGGGGCCCTCAAGAGCAATTTCTTTTTTTTCTTTTTATCAATAAAATTATAATTTATAAATACATTATCAAACATATATTGTAAAAACAAATCACTTCATAGTGAAATTGTGTGTTTTTGATATTATAATAACATAGAAATTACTACTTAAAAAATCAGTTCCACTAAGGGGGCCCTTCAGTGGTCCTGGGGCCCCAAGCGGCTGCTTAGTTTGCTTCTTCTTTGGGCTGGCCCTGCGATGTTCTATGCATTTTTTCACATTACTCTATACTGCTCATATATTTACCCCATTGAAGATACAAGTTAACAAAGAAATTCAATTTAAAAAGTGTCAATTTAGCAAAATAATATTAAAACTCGAAAGAGAAACTCTAAAGCTTCTTGGCTACTTAATTTCTGTCGTCTTCAACCTTCTTTAAAATGCACTTTTATTATTAATCAAGATTGATTTCCCAAAACATAACACTCTATCTTGAGTCAGAACAAAGAGGTTATTGACATAAACATCTGAAAACTTTCCATTAGGGATTAAATATGATGTCAATATTTCACTATTCAACTGCTGCAAGGACATAGGAACAAGTTTACCATCGGAGGGGACGCATATCGGAAACCTGACAGATCCGTAAATAGCTTGAGTAGAAATGTCAAACAATGATGTCATCAACATGTTACTCTAATCTGATCCCTTGTAATGCGTAATGTAATGCATTACTATTTACAATCCAATAATCACAAAGTTACGTAGTCAGTGGTGCTCAGGAATGCATCACAATTCTGATCTGGTGAGCTCTTATACACATCAGCAACTAAAGGACTTAAGTTTTTAGCTCCTGTTTAGTTCTTAAACAGGAGTTAAAGTGTTTTCAGCTAGCTCTAGTCACACCGCCTATTCATGCTAAAACGGAGTTAATAAATTAAAATAAGGAAACTAAAACATCTATTTATAGAAATATTTATGCGGTGAAACATGTCAAAGTTTTACTGAGACCTGCTAAGAAGTAGAAATTTTGATCTGTTTCTGAGGAACCCAGGAAAGAGCTAAAGTATGGAGAATACTGGACCTTGAGGCTGGAGTAGAAGAAGAGCAGAGCAGAGCGCACTGCCTTTACAAAACAAGACAACAAGCTAGCGCTAGACACTGCTCACCAACAGGAAGCTGACCTCTGATGTGGGATGTGTGAATCCACTTGCTTTGTTGACCTTTATGACCCTTGCTGTCATAAAGGTTTGGTTCAGGGTAATGAGTCAAGCTTTCATGAACAAACACAACAACAGACGAGTTGAGAGCACAGGGAGTGCAGCGTGAGTCAGAGAGCGTGGGAGAAACTGTGAAAGGATGATTAAAATAAACTCACTGTAAAGTAACATGTTTTGGAATCAACTGGAAGGTTTTCTGCCGCCCCAAACTCAACTCTATACTTGCGCTTTGTTTGTAAGATGTCTGCAGCAGACAGATGCGCAGCTGTACAAAGGCACATCTTTGACCCAGCAGCAGAAGTGGAGACTCCTGCACAACCATCAAAGATGCAACGAGTGTTTTATTTGATTTTATTTTAATTGCAAGTCAACAACAAAACACTCCCAATCATAAAATGAACTCTTCCTGAGTCTGCACTGGAGAAATAGACTGAGCCTGAAGAGATAATTACCATCCCCTGTTTAAACCTTTTAGCCTGAACACACTAAGAAAAGAAGAGACAAAGGTAAGTATATGACCATACACTTAAAACTAAAGATTTGCTAAATTAGTTTAGCTTTATGTAGCAAACTAGGCATTCAATTACACTCTTAGGAATTTCTGTAAATATACAGCAGAATTCTAGCAGTAACATACTGTTATTGTAAAGTACGGTAGAATACTGTTGTTTAATGTATTTCTTTGTTGTTATAATCAAGATGACTGCCAGAAAACTACTGTAAAATAAAGGCGTGATACAGTATTTTTTCTTGGGTGGACATTTTTCTTCAATATTTGTAACTTTCACAATCAGCATTCATCCTCCAAAGGCTAAGTGAAATAACTATGGATAATTAAAAGTTTGTTTTTGCATGACAGAAAGGGAATTTAGACCAGAGATTATGCCGTTATGTCATTTGTCATTGATTTTACTTTGGATAACCATATGTCTTGGGTCAAGTAGTAGGGAAAGTTAATTTATTTGTAATATTGAGCTGTAATAGAGGTATTTTGTGCCTAAGGTCTATCTAATACAAAAACAATACAGGATCACATTTTTTCCTCTTTCATCTTTCCTTAGCTGTGAATTCAAGCTGGCGTTGGGTAAGTCTAATGTTGTTAACTAGTGCAAAATCATTGCAGGTAAATATTACAAGTTTTATCCATTTTTGCATATGTATATTGCTCTTCTAATACACACTTATCCATTCTATGCAACAGCAGCAGATGTTGAAACCAACCTACGTGAAATAATGATCAATATTTACCTGTTTTGCTTATTACTTTATAACATGTTGTTTTTTTCTATAACATGATTCTTTAAAATAATAATAATAATAATAATGATAATTCACACATGACAAAAGACTGGAAGGCACTGTCATTAACATGAGAGTGAAATAATTTTCTATGTTGACCTGCAATTCAGCTATGATGTGTCAAAGTATAGAGTCTATAAAATGTTTGAGGAAAAATACAACAAAACGTATCTCTCTCTGCCCATCATAGAGCAATGACCAAACTGGTGTTTGGATAGATGATCAGCGCTGAAGGCCACGTCATTTTTGAGGGGGTCCAGTTAGCCTTTGTGAAAAGACTTGCAGCAGCGCTTGTCACTTTCCAAAATCAAGATAAGGACTTTGTGGCTTATTCAATGTTAAAACTATTCCGGTGATTTTGTTTTGAAAACACTGCAGACGGTGATGCACATGTTTCTACCCTGATCAAAATCACGATGGACATTTACTGTCATTTCGGGGTAGTTGTTTTCATGTTTCTTTGAAATGGTTCTGTTTCCAAATAATTTACAGTCTAACTGATACGTCCTTACATTTTTCCATGCTCGACTATACCCTCACCTGCATCTGAAAAAGTGAAAGCCACTTTGACTGTTGAATAATAAGTACAGAATCCTATGTTGAATTGTCTTAAACATGTTTGTTACTTTTTTGTCTTTAACAATACCAAGAGGCCTGGATATGTGATAAAAAAAATCCCTTCTCACCCTCCGTGGGTGGTCTCTCTCTCTTTCATCCTCTGAGCTCGGGTCCTCTACCAGAGGCCTGGGAGCTTGAGGGTTCTGCGCAGTATCTTGGCTGTGCCTAGTACTGCACATTTCTGGACTGAGATGTCTGATGTTGTTCCTGGGATCTGTTTTAGCCACTGCTCCAGTTTGGGGGTTTCTGCCCCGAGGGCCCCGATGACCACAGGTACCACTGTGGTCTTCACCGTCCAGTTCTTTTCCAGTTCCTCCCTGAGGCCCTGGTAGTTCTTCAGTTTCTCATGCTCCTTTTTCCTGATGTTATAGTCACTTGGTATTGCTACATCCACCACAACGGCTTTCCTCTGTTCTTTATCCACCACCACAATGTCCGGTTGGTTCGCCATTACCATCATGTCTGTCTGGATCTGGAAGTCCCACAGGATCTTAGCTCGGTCATTCTCCACCACCTTTGGGGGTGTTTCCCACTTCGATCTCGGGGCTTCCAGTCCATTTTCTCCACAGATATTCCTGTACACTATGCCCGCCACCTGGTTATGTCGTTCCATGTACGACATGTGTGTGTGTTGTGTGTGTGTGTGTGTGTAATATATATATATATATATATATTAGGGACGTGCTGATCAGGTTTTTTTCTGCCGATACCGATACCGATCACCCACGAGGGCCGATCACCGATACCGATCACCAATACCGATCACATAATTGTTATTTATTTATTTTTGATCATAAACACTACTGTTACATTATGTGGGAAAAGGAACCATGAATTCACCTTAATTTAGACAAAAACTTGTTTTAATAACATTTTCCAAGAAGAAAACTAAACAAAACAGGCATTGTGCAAATTGAACATCAATAATACTATCTTTAACAGACTGATAACACATGAAGGCTCTGAAGAGGATAAATAATGCAAAGAGCCAAAATAAAACCTCTCAACATTGACAAAAGATTCAAGTATAAAACTTAACATTCGAAGGAAAATGCAGGATCCATTGTGAGAACAATCCAGAGTTACTGAATGAAAACTTCCTGTTAGCATGGCGGCTAGCTGGTTACTATTAGTTCTGATTAGCTGTTTCTGACTAAGCGGAGTAACAGGAAGGAGATCGATTATTTTTTTTAGAGATTATCTGTCTCATGTTAGGACAGAGAAAGTTTTAATACGTATGTAAAATGTATTTTTAAGTTAGATGCTGCAGCTTTAAACAGGTTCGGTGCGAGTCTCTACCAGGTGGAGCAGAAGCGGCTCCGTCTGTCAAATATTACTAAATATTAAATATTATTACCTGTAGCGGAGCAGCGGTTCAACAGTGAGAGCAGAACCAGCATCTTACATCGCAGCTCCAAGACTTAAATCATTTGGTGGGTTATTTGTTTAGCTTTCTGACCGTCATGCTAATCCGGTGAGTGTTTGTAGCTGCGCTGCTTTACCTGCTGTCTGATCCTCCGTGTCTTTTTACTGCACTGAGCATCGATGTAGCCAAACTCCGTCATTGTTTTTATGTCTATTAGCTTCGTTGTGTTGATGCATTTTGACCTGCTTCTATTTTCCGCCTCAACACGCAAACGTCCTCATTCACTCAGTGCGTTATAGTTACACATCGCTTAGGATTTGTTGCTGCGTGTTTGCGCCGTTTGAAGGAAACAAGAGACCTGCTGGACAGACAGGCTGGGAAATGAGATGCAGGTGATCAGTATCGGCAACAGAGCCAATGATCGCCGAGGATGAACATGGCAGGACCCAGGTTACGGCGAAAATGTGATTTAATGATGAAAGCAAGGTGTTGACAAGTCCTGGCAGCACAGGTGAGCAAGAAGGCTCAGAGCTCAGACACTAGTAGCAACTGGACAGACTCAAAACAGGCACTGGGGAGACACAGGCTGACATATGACACACGACAAGGATCCGTCTAGGAGCAGTGGACACAGATGGGATTAAATACACAGAGAACAGAAGACACAGCTGGGAGCAATCAGGGGCAGATGAGACAACACAGGAATTAAATAGACCCACAGAAAACCATATCCTCACAAATATTATTTTCCTGTCCTTAAGATTGCAAAAAATTATTTCAACTCAGTTCAAGTCACTAAGCCTGTAATTCTTCAATATTCGTAACACTGTTTTTGCAGTCATAACTAATCCTTAACATTGAAAGACTACAATATATTTGTAGCTGATTCCCTGAGGTCTGGCAATGTGCTCTTATTATTATTGTTCATATAATTGAATATGATTTGTACATAACCGCGCCTTTGATTAAAAAATCTGTTCTAAAGAATGTAATCTTAACCTCTATTATGTGGTATAACTTAACGATCATTACTAGTAAATTAGTTCAGTTATAATTACTCTTTCATTTGTCTGCTCTCTTTGGACTTCTCCTCAGCCTTCAACACAATCATTCCACAGACCTTGGTTAAATTACTTATTGTTTATTTACTTGTTTATTTTTTAAATATTTTTGTGTAGTTAATTTTTTAATCTGGGACCTGAGTTGGAATTTTGTACCACAAACAAGCAAGGTGGTATGACAATAACAAATCCTTGAATCCTTGATTATGCATTTTAAAACTGCACCAATTGTAGCACTTTTACAACTTCTATTCTACTGTCAAACTAAGATTGCTCAATTGTTCTCTGTTTACAGAAGCTTACGGATGAAATGCATGGACTAGTGACACTAAATGTGACAGACACCAAATTTATCACAATCAGATCACATATGAATATGCTGTTTATGTGTATTATAGTTCACAGATTCCCCCTTCACCCCCCACTTTGTTTTGTTTATTGTAATAAGTTCATTTTTCATTGCAGTTTGTCTGTCTGTCTCCTACCTTAATCACCTGAATGTCTGCAGGGCCCTTAGCAGACTCCAATGGGTGGCTACTGAAAATGAAGTCATGCAGGCCTTGCAGTTGAGACTAGGCATATGACAAATGTCTGCATAACTTAATGAGATAAAGCAATAAGGTAAAGGGTGAGCCTCAATACCTTCTCAAAGATATAAAGTCTCCTATGGAAACATTCTCATCACCATGTCAGTATTTCAAACCGCTTCTGCAAAGTCTGAGTTTCAAAACTTACAATGAAAACATATTATGTTCTTTCCTTTTGAACCAAGCAAAAGATAAAGGTTGATATTTAAATTTTGGATCACCAAAGATGTACCTGATTTTTTCTTCTTCTTCCTGCAGCGTGGGTGCAATGAGGGCCTTCAGCTGGAGCACAAAGGCTTTGTGTGCAAGTCGGGTATTCAACGCCTCAGAGAGTCTAATTATAACAGGGCTATGGAGAACATTACAGGAAAAGTAAAAAAAGATCTCCACCTGTTAATGGGCACTCAAAGTTACTGTAATGTTTTTTTTAGTGAGTTGGGAATTTTTTACCAAAACGTCTTTGTTAAAGGACAATGAGGAACATTAGCAACAATGCAAACCCAAGCAGCTATTTGTTTTTGCCTCAGTGTATCTGCAATACGCAATTCTTAGTTTCCTGTAACACCTATGTACGCACATTATTGAAATCTTAAATATTAACTAGTTTTTTTAATAGAAATCAATCAGTGGGGTTTTTGGCATCATTATGTTGGCATTTGGCTGACGTTCCTGAAAACAATTCTTGCTTGAACTAAAATGGAATAGAGAAACATAGGGGGCCCTGATACGACTTTTACTATGGACAGTGACAACGCAGAGGAGAAACTTCCTGTTTTGTATTGATGTAGAAAACACTGTAAGGCCATGTCGTGGCAACAGTTCTGGAAAAAAAAATTGAGTTATGGTTCAACTCCTTATATGGACTAATTTAAAAAAGTTTTAAGTTAAGATTTCAAACTAGTTTTCAAAATTAAAAATAACATTTCCATCTGAAATGAAAAAAAAAATAGATCTAAATTTGTTGTGTAGCTATGTTTTCTGTGGCATTTGTACGTTGCAACACAGTTCAGGTACATGTAAAATTGCAGATAAAACAAATTTGGGGAAAAAAAGTAAAAAAAATGTCAATTGATTTCACTTTGGGTAGCAACATATGCAAGTCGTATTAATCTTTCAAAGCTGCCATGGGAACTTAGCACCCGCTTGTTCTCCCTGTTTACTCCAATAACTTTGCTGCTATCAAACCAGTGGCTCACGCTTCCATTGTTTTGTGTCTAAAACTCACATTTCCAAATACTGTCTTCCAGAAACTAGATGTGGACAATTGGAAACCATTTGTGGCTCAAGAAAAGTCATTGTAGAATCGCATTTGCATATGTGTGACTGTGCGCGCACATATATTTCCGTGTGCATGTGTCTGGGTGTGTGGCTGTTTTTTTGAACACCCACACCCTCATAGAATGAGTGTGACTATGTATGTATGTGTATGTGTGTGTCTGAGGGGAGGAAAGTACATGAAGTAAAAGGGAGGGATGTAACCTGCCTCACCAAGGTATAAATTACAAGAGGTTTGCGGTGCATTGATAAAAGGTGTATGTTTGATCTGGGGACAAATCAAGCAGCTCTTTCATCAGCTACAGAACCACTTGTGAGTATAAGATTTTTTCTTTCTTTCTTTCAACTTTTTTTTGACGAAGTACAGCAAATTAGACCAAGTAACTCTTT
Source organism: Poecilia picta (assembly GCA_033032245.1). Taxonomy (NCBI): domain Eukaryota; kingdom Metazoa; phylum Chordata; class Actinopteri; order Cyprinodontiformes; family Poeciliidae; genus Poecilia; species Poecilia picta. Next base: position 6,665,792 of record CM065370.1, on the reverse strand, counting down.
TTCAAAGTTAAAAATTGGAACATGGATTAATATTTGTTCTTTGCTTCTCATTGGGAGAGACTTCAGATTTCATAATGTCTTATATTAGTATTTGCCAGAATTTGTCATATTGTTATTACCATGTATGATGCGAGTAAAACATCACATTGCTGGGGGAGTTCACACCAAAATAATATATCTGGAAGCATATACAAATGTAACTTATTTTTTGTGCTTAGACAATGTACAGTAAGTCAGAAAATGAAAACTACACTGTGTAATATGGACTCTTCATAGATGATGCCAAGAAAATTCAAAACTAAAGAAAATATCAATATCTGTTCCATATTGTTTATTTTGTGGCATTACAAAATTCTATTTACATTCTAAAAAAATAGCAAAATTTGCAGTGTTCCTTTAAGGTTTTTTTTACACTCATGTCTCTCGTTAATCATGATTTTGGTCAGAAAGTCTAGCATGCTGATAAAAAAAAATATAAAAGTGAATTTGTTAATTTAGTGTATTCTAGTCTAATGACTTAGTATTTCTCTGTATCACTCCACAGGAAGCACAAAGACGCGCTGATGGGGCAGTTTGCGTCTAAACGTAATGTACTGGCCCGAAGTGTGCACTTTTCCACCAATGAGGAGGGACCTCCCAGGTACACCTCACACCACTTTGATGGCAGCACCGTAAATCGAGGCAATGGGCTCCGAATCCCTCCCACCATCGTCGTCTCCGATGAGGAGTCTAGGTTGGTGCCGACATTAAGACTCCGTTTTCACATTTTGAACAGGCATTTTTAGGAAGAGCAGTTTTGCTTATGAATCAGGTTAGTAATGCATGATGAAATTGCCCTTCCTCCCGTGCTGCTGTGCTTTACTTCCAACGAAGCCATCAGGAAATAATTAAGAAAATAAATAGAGCTCCTTTCAACAAATTGAAGAAATGCTAATCAGCTATCAACCAGAAACTGTTTACCTTAAAACAATATTGACCCATTTAAAAAAAAATACAGAACCATTTTTCTCATCATCTGACATAAAATCCAACTGGACTTTTTTGTTTGAGGTCTGGTGGGAATATCAATGTTTTTGCTAAATACCAGAGTAATTTGTGACAATGATACTGGAGATATTATAATTATTCTCTTCAAAGTCAGAGGGCAATACAGACTATCAATCCCAGAATAAAAGCAAAATACCTTCTAAAATGGATATTAGCCTGAGCCTGACCTCTAAACCAGCTCAATATTAGGGCCGGTTTGGGCTCAATGATATGTTTGATGGTGAGTTTGGGTCAGAACCAGGCTTTGAAAGTGTGTTTTTAATAACCGTACAAAGAAAACAAAATGAGAAGGCCCAAGGTTGTGTTAATCTACTGTTTATAGTTTAGAGGAGCAGGTAGTTTGCTATGTTGAAAAGAGAAAGTTGTGGATGTTTAACAGACTATAACAAGCACAGAGCATTACACCACTAAGGCATATTTGGCCTTGCCCTGCATTGCTCCCATCAGTCATGTATCCTAGAAGATTTGCTCTTTACTCACCCTGTGCTTAAAACAAGCAGCAAAACGGAGCTGGAAGATATCAAACACAAGCTACAGTTTGACAGACATGCTTCTGCATGTTCATGCAGCACATCAGAGCGTCGCGGCTCCAGGGCAGAGCTGCGTAGGTCCTCCGTCTACAGCACCATGGACCTGGTGCCCCAGCTGGAGCATTACGCCAATTCTTTGCCACGCCAGATGGTAAGGAGCAGGCCGTCTCTTGAAACCCTGCGCAAGACATTTGAGGTACGTTTGTGCCATTTGGCTAATTTTTCCATTTTATTAATGCATTTTTCTTTACATTATTGGCAGCATATGGTGAAACATAAGGACCAATGAAATTTAGCCCCTTTAAATGAAATGTGATAAATATGTATTAAAAAATTATTAATATTCAGACTGCAGCAGTATTATGTCAAATGTACTTTTTTATGTTTACATCTTGTTATAATCAAAACCATTCTTGGAGTGTTGCCTTGAGGATTTCATGCATGTAAGAAATCCTTCAATTTCCCATGCCAACCATTCAACTGTCCAAAATGTCAGAGTGGACCTAACTCCACCTTTGAGGCGCAGCTTCTCCTTGGACCTGAAGTTTCCAAGTTACCAAGCTTCTGGCTGCTTTGTGAGGTGGTGTTGGGTCCACCTCACAAAGCAGCTGTGAGGCTGCTTTGTGGCCAGTCTCACAAAGCAGCCTGGTAAAAATGCTGTTAAAGGTTTAAACTTCAGGAAGTTCTGATCACTTCCTGAAGTCAGATTGTTGGGAAGAGAAAAATTTTCTTAGAGAAACAGAGGCCAAATTTTAAGGTGGTTAATTTTTTTTGAGTCACATTTGATACACATAGCATTTTTATAACAAATGAAGGTAACATTTTAGCTCTAAAATAATTTGATGTACCTGGAAAACACCTAATATCGCCCCTGTAAACAATTTATTTAACAGTTTAAGCCCATCAGACGGTTCAGTTTCACTGGTTCTTTCTGTTGCGTTAAAGGTTGTGGAGATCGGAATGGATGGAACGTCCACCTCTGACTCTGGCAGCCTGCCGGCTCCAGATATGGAAAACGAAGAGTCCGAAGATCCTAAAGGGAAAGCTCCAGTTAGATTTGGCTGGATAGTCGGCGTCATGGTGAGATTTTGTTTCTTTCATTCTGAATTTAATGCGAGTAACGGAAATGTTAAACATGCAACATTCATAGAAAAAAAAAATCACATTTCTGAAATTATCAGCAGACTCACCTGGTCACTATGTAAATATCACCCGGTTGTCTTCATTGGTCTTTGGTAACAGGTCCGCTGCATGCTGAATATTTGGGGCGTTATCTTGTTTCTGCGTCTGTCATGGATCACGTCTCAGGCAGGCATTGGTGAGTCATCGCTTCCCGGTTTTTGGAACTCAGTTTATTTGATGTTCTAGCACACACCACACTGAATTTCTTTGTTCTTATCTTGAGAATATATTGATTTTTATAGTTTTTGTTTGTTTGTTTTGTTTTTATTTTACCATTTATATTACTGGAACTCTCCATGTTATCACAGGTAAATAAATCTGGAAGTTTCTACAAAATCTTTGATCTATTTAAAAATGTAAGAATTCAAACAAATGTAGGGCAGAAAACCCAAACACAATGTGGTAAAATGTTTTTTTTTAACTATGAATGTGTTATGGTTGTAATGATTTGCATACTTGATTTGAAGTACCGTACACATCTTGGAAAGAAAAGAGAAAAATAACAAAACTGCAACGGATTTTCTAAGTTATTTTCTGAACATGTTCAAGAAGAAAATAAAATACAAAATGAGCTGTAATTATGACTAATAAATATTTATATATTCTTCTGATGACAGTGCTGACTTGTGTAATTATCCTGATGTCCGTGGTGGTGACCTCTGTGACTGCACTGTCCATCTCTGCTATTGCCACCAATGGGAGGGTGGTATCTGGTGAGTCCATGTGCAAAGTCAGAAATGTAAAAACATAATTTGGATCATTGTAAATTAAAAAAGATGCACACTATGGGAAATATGGAGCTTAGAGCAGTGTTTCCCAGCCCTGGTCTTCAAGACACACATCAGGTATGTTTTAGGTATTTCCCTGCTTCGACACACATGATTTCAATTGATGGCTGATTAACAAGCTTTGGGGTGTGTTGAAGCAGGGAAACATCTAAAACATGCAGGGCAGTGTGCCTTGAGGACCAGCGTTGGGAAACACTGGCTTAGAGAGCCATCAGTACAAACAAATTATACATCACTTTACTGCCTGACTTTAGAGGACTCTTCAATGTTTCACAACAATTTCTAATTTTTGTTCTCAGCAGAAAAATCTGAAAGGAATAATGGCATGATGCATTAAATTTGTCTATATAAATAGAGAAAACAAAGACACTATTTCAAAATTAAATTTGCACATCAAAATAAGCAAAGAAAGACAAAAATCCTTATTCTGATCCTTATTCAGTTTTATTCCAACAATTTGTTATTTTTAACAAAATATAATATCAAAGACAAATGGATTAATTTTCTTGTGTAGGTTTATATAAATTACATTTTCACTGTTCTCAAATTTGCCCAAATTGGAATTAAATAACGTAAATGGTAATTTTTGGAGAAAAAAAAACATTACATAAAATTTTTACGCTGTGTTCAGGTGGTTTTTCGGCTGCATCAGAAGTAACGTATTTCAACGGAAACACTTATTTCACATCACACGAGCAAAATGATCACCAACTGGATGTTACCCCTAGTGAAAAAGATGAAAAGACAACAAGTTGGTTGGCAGATTCCTAATGACTTATTGGGTGACCAAACTTGTTCATATAATTTTAACTGTATTCCTTATTTAATGGAATCGTCAAGATTGAACATTTTTATTTTTTCAACATTTCAACAAATGTAAGCAAAAAAGATTTGCTTACATTTGTGGGATTAAACACAGCCAGAACTATGATAGAACGGTTTGAGTAAAACATGATGTGTTAATACGACATCGTCAAGTGTTGATAAAAAGTAGTATCCATGTCTAGACACTCTCAAAATATGAGATTGTTTTACTTTACATTTCCCTGAAAGACTTGTAGCTTCAGATTTTTGTCACTGGAAAAAAATAATCAAATTTATCATATTCTTTCCACTTTACAATTGTACTCTATTTTGTGAGTTCGAATCACTCAAAATCACAATGAAACACAATAAAAACTGATATAACAAAGTGTAAAAAAACCACAAAAAAAATCTAAGTTGATAGGATAGGAATCATTTTGAGAGGCACCATATGTCTTATAGCTGTAAACTGTGTTTTATTATTTGAGTATTCCTTTTGTTAACTTTTCATAAAAATATTCATTTTGTGTGTGTGTGCGTGGGGGGAACATTTTGCAGGCGGAGCATATTTCATGATCTCCCGTACGCTGGGTCCTGAAATCGGAGGACCAATTGGAGTGGTGTTCTCCTTTGCAAACGCCCTGGCTTGTGCACTTAACACTGTTGGTTTCGCAGAGGTGGTTCGTGATTTGATGCACGTATGTCGATCTCTTTCATCTTTTTATCAGACAGAAAAAAAAAATCATACTTATAAGTTTTGTGAGTATGTTTTAAGGTGATTTTAGTGTATGACAAAAGAATGTGAAGTTTTTCAAGCATATATTTTGGGAAATGATTTAAACACAGATACAGCTAAATATTTCCATAAATGTTTTCATCGTATTACACCTTTCATATAAAACCCCAATGTGTTGCATAGCTTTTTTTAGAATTACATCGCTCATTTTAGGAATTTGGTGCCGTCATGGTGGATTCAGTCAATGATGTTCGCATTGTGGGCGTAATCACAGTCACGGTTCTTCTTATGATTTCACTGGCTGGAATGGAGTGGGAGTCCAAGGTGAGCCTATCCATGGAAAATTTTGTGCGACAAAGCAACACTGTTTTGCTTAGTTCATGAAATGTTCTTTGACTTCTTTTAAACAACTTGCTTTGTGTTGCTTTCAGACCCAGATTTTATTCTTCTTAGTGCTTTTGGTGTCCTTTGCAAACTACTTTGTTGGCACCGTAATCCCTCCAAAAGTTGACAAGCAGGCTGTCGGCATCTTTGGATACCGAGGTAAAGAACTCTTCACTTTTTCACGAAACACTTCATTCAACGACGTAATTGGAAATGCAACTCCTGACTCAATGTCAACGCCCTCTACAGGCGATATTTTTGTTGAGAACCTCACACCAGACTGGCGGGGCTCTGACGGAAGTTTTTTCCAGATGTTCGCCATTTTCTTTCCTGCTGCCATTGGCATTCTGTCTGGTGCCAACATCTCTGGAGATCTAAAGGTTTGAATCTCAACAAGGCTGAAAGAAAGATCTTGAGCAACAAGGAGCAAGGTGATGATCAGCTTTCTGTTCACAGGACCCTGCAGTAGCTATCCCAAAGGGTACATTGATGGCTATTTTTTGGACAACATTGAGCTACCTGGGAGTAGCAGTAACTGTCGGTAGGTAATTTTTATCACATTCCTACCTTCGCCTTGTCTAATTATTGATTGGCTCAGTAAATCTTTGAGCTTACTGAAGTTAGTGTTTGCCAGTGGTAAATGTCTGTCATCAAAACTGTTGAAGAAAATGAAAATGCAAGAGGTCATTTTCTGGTTTAGCGTCCATTTAGTAATGAAACGATAGTTAAAAAAAATGCGATACGAAAAACCAGAAAGCTCAGCTCAGACTCGGAGTATTTATTTTTTTTCCAGGGTCATGTGTGGTGCGGGACGCCTCTGGGAATACAAGTCACATCCTGACGGGAAACAACACGGACGGTTGCGTGGGACTGGCATGTAACTTGGGTTGGAACTTCACAGACTGTATCCAGTCGCAGACCTGTCAATATGGACTCGCCAACAGCGTAAAGGTATTAATCAAACTCATCGTCATGGACAGATAGTCTTGACTGTTTCACTTAAGTGTCGTTTACAGGCTGTACAAAATGGTCTCCTGTTGATTTTACTCAAATATTCCAACCAGGTTCTTGGACAACTCTCCGGTTTCTACTACCTCATCACTGCTGGTGTCTTTGCTGCCAGTTTATCTTCTGCTCTGGGTTTTCTTGTCTCTGCACCAAAAGTCTTTCAGGTGAGACAGCATCTTGCTGTAAAAGTACTGAGTTTTATGACACTAAATTGTGTGTAATCATTGGAAAAAAAATGATTATTGTCTTTGTTTTTCAGTGTCTGTGCAAGGACCAAATATACCCTTATATCATTTTCTTTGCGAAAGGTTATGGGAAAAACAACGAGCCATTTCGAGCTTATATTCTCTGCTACCTTATTTCTATAGCCTTCATCCTTATCGGTATGTGAGATGTGATATCTCTGCAAATTATTAGTAGTGTTTTACACATGTTAACGTTGTAAGTTTACATTTTGTCTTTTTGTCCCCCATGTGCCAATACAGCTGAGCTTAACACCATCGCTGCCCTCATCTCTAACTTCTTCCTTTGCTCCTACTGCCTGATTAACTTCAGTTGTTTTCATGCGTCCATCACCAATTCCCCTGGTAAGTCGCTTATCTTTTTTAAAAAATATATTTTATTTATTCTATTTGCAGTTAATAATATCATCTCAAATTTGTTATTAAATAATTGCTGTTCTCAGTGTCTGAAATTAGTCCTACTTTGACATAGTGTAAATTACAGATAACCATAATGGAGTTTATTTTAAGAGTAAATTATATGCTATGAAGCTTATTTTGGACAACAAAATGACTAATAAAATTAAGACTTTATGCATAAAATACAAATAATCTCAGATTACAACTGTGTTTCTTTCAGCAAAAAGGATTGCTTAAGTTAGTGTATAGATTAGAAAGTCTATTTTACTTGGTTGTAAGAGGTGTTTTCGACTGATAGTAGTTTGGAAAATTAGAAATATAGATTTTGGATCTGGGAATCACTTTCTGGAAAGGAGAAAATAATTTTAAATTGGGAACAGAGATTAAACAAATCATCTTACAAGAGGTTAAGAGGCCTTCTACTTTGTTCTAGTAAAGCTAACCAAAGGTGGGTGGAGTACCCAATAAAATGTACTCAACTAAGAGTATCACTACTTCAACATAGTTTAAGTCAAGTACACTATGTTGAAGTAAACATAGTTTACTTCAACTTTTAAAGTAAATGTAAAAGCTTTACATTTACTTTAAGGAATGATTCAAGTAACAGTAAAAAAGTATTTGGCAAAAAGTCTATTCAAGAACTGAATGACTAAAAAAAACGTAAAAAAAAAATACATAAGCAGATGGACCAAAATATAAAGTTACATGGAAATGTTGGTATTTTAAAGACAAAAATGACAATAATTTGTATAAGTAACAAAAAATAGTCAAGCAAAAGAAATTTGTTCCAAATCAGTTTCTTTTAATAGAAAACTTATGAAACTTTAACAAAACCTGCAGGTTTTGTTAAAGTCTGTGTCTGGTGAAAACATGTTATGGTTTACAACATGGTTAAAATGTGTTTGTTTTCATTCAGTGGATAGAAAATCCAGATATTTTACTCTAGTAAGAGTAGAAAGACTTGATAATAAAATAAGTTAAGTAAAAGTCAGCATAGTAAAAATACTGCTAAAAGTAATTATTCAAAAAGTTACTCAAGTAAATGTAGCTACCCAACTCTGCAGGTAACAACCTAAAGTTCTGCCTCATTTACTCTGTATGAGTCAGCTGGTTCAGCATCTCAGTTCACATAGCAGATTGGACAAACATGACCAACAAACCTTCTTAGAGAGGGATATCAAAAAGTACATCTGGTCATTTTAGACAAACTTTTAGCCCCACATTTAAGGTAGATAAAATGGGAAAACACATCTTATTTGTCGACTCTTTCAGGCTGGAGGCCGTCCTTCCACTACTACAGCAAATGGACGGCTCTATTTGGAGCGGTCATATCTGTGGTGCTGATGTTCCTGTTCACCTGGTGGGCTGCTCTGATCACCTTCTGCATCATCTTCTTCCTCTTCGGATACGTTAACTACAACAAACCGAGTGGGTGCAGCTCGTTGAGCCTGAGCTCAGTTCAGCTGAATGACATTGAACCGGAGACGAGCAGAAAACGTTCTGCTGCATTTGCTCTTGCTAAGCCACCGCTTCTCTTTCTACAGAGATAAACTGGGGTTCATCGGTCCAGGCAGGCACATACAACATGGCTCTGTCTTACTCCGTCTCTCTGACCGGAGTGGAGGATCATGTGAAGAATTTCAGGTGAGCCGTCCTAAAGAATATTGTAGATTTTCAATTAACACAATAATGATCTTTCCTTTGTTTACTCATTTTTTAAAATGTTCTTACTCATCCAATTTTTGTTTATTTTAATGGTATGTGGTTCTTTAAATGTCCTGTGAGTAAATATATTTGCCCATTTATCCATAACAACTGGAACTTTCAATATCTAGCACAGTGTTTCTTAACCTTTTTTGGCCCAGCGCCCCCCTAGCCCTTATCCAGGTCCCTCAACGCCCCTCAGTGGCGCAAAAAGTGGGTATGCAGGTTTCACCTCGTGCACGTAAAGAGGAAAAGGTAGCGAGTTTTACCCCTCACGTATCGTCGCTCCCGGGAGGGGAGCATCGCAACTTCACGGGCGCCGATTTATGTTCGCATCCACCTGAAAAATGTGTAGTTGCGCCACTGCCCCCACCAAATAATTTGCAGGCTACTTTGCACTGAGCATTATTTCATTATTGACAATAAAGTTTACCTTCGACCAAACACCCCCCTAAGGCATCCCAGCGCCCCCCTTTTGTAAAAATGTCTGCCAGCGCCCCCTGCCGTCCTCTGAACGCCCCCTGGGGGGCGGTACCGCCCACGTTGAGAACCGCTAATCTAACAAGTTATTTTCTCAATTTACCATCTATTAAAAGAGCGCCACTCAGATTAATTTCACTCCTTGCTACGGGGGGATGACGTTACTGCAACAACCCAATATTGGCTGGAAAGCGCAATGTCTCCCCTTTCAGAAACCGTTGAAATTTTTCAGATGGCGCCAAGTGTGGCGGAATTACGGATCTGGAAGTTTGGTTGTGTCGTCGGCACTACGTTTTGTCTGGAAGGGTTAACCAATGAACCAATTTTAAATGTGATCTTTTTGCATTGCCTGACACATGGCAAAACTCATTTAATCCTAATATTGTCAATTCTCATAACAATAAAGCTAAACAGGTAATCTCTTTATGGAACAAAATCATCTAATTTTAAAAAAAACCATTTTAAATGTTTGAAATTCAGTCAACATTGAACAATTTTTCGGGTTGTTTTGCTTCTTTTCCTAATGTGGAAAACAATGTGTTTCTATTCTCAGCAACAGCAACGAGAAATTAGTTTATTTTGTATTCTCTTTTGGGTGTGTGGAGAGGGTTCTTAATTAATGTACAGAGTTTAATAAATACATACAGCACATCTGCTTTTTAGTAGAAATCTCATTTAATATGATGATAACATAAAGGAGTAGCTATAAAATAAGACAAACACGTTCTATGAGTAGATGGTCAAATGGCTCAATAAAGTTCACACTTTATTAAATCCCCTCATAGCTCTTTGAACTTGAAACGTAAAGAAATTTGGTTAATTTGAAACTTTTGCCCGGCATTCTGTCCAAAACATTTACCAATTCCCATTTTTCTACTTTCTCCTGCGTTTTTCCAGGCCCCAGTGTCTCGTCCTGACTGGTCCTCCAAACCAGCGGCCTGCACTAGTGGACTTTGTCGCTTCCTTCACGAAGCACATCAGCCTCATGATCTGTGGCGATATTATACTGGTACTGGAGCTATTGGTCATATAGAAACCCTAAAAGAATCTTCCTATCAATGAAATTCATTTTATTTTTTGTCTTTTCTAGGAGCAGGATGGGAAGACGCGGCCTCAGGACGCCACAGACTTCCTGGTTAAGTGGATGAACAAGAGGAAGGTCCGGTCGTTCTACACTCCTCTCTCCGCTGACAACTTAAGGGCTGGAGCTAAGCAGCTGCTACAGGTAAGAAAAAAGCTTAATTTAATTCATTTTCAAAGATGTTTGCTGAAGGAATCCAAGAATGCCAAAGAAGCACCACAGTAACTACCAATTCAAACTTAATAGGACTCTAGAAAGGTGGAAAGCCTACAAATCTCAATTTATTTTGGTAGATGCTCCCTATAGAGTGTGTGTTGCAGTGAGGGTGGCAGATATCCAGAAATAAACTGTTTAAAAATGACAAACATTGTAATAAATGTTCCATCAAATGAACTGCTTTGACAATATTTCATCAAATGTCAATTGTTCACCTTTAATCTTTTCAAGGCGTCCGGTCTGGGTAAACTGAAACCCAACACTCTGGTTCTGGGCTTCAAGTCGAACTGGAGGGACAGCGCTCCAGAAAGCATCGAGGACTACATCAGCACTATTTAGTAAGATTGAGATCTTTTTTTTTCCTACTGGCTCAAAATGTCATTTCTGAACTAACAGCAGCTGCGATACGAATGTTAAATCACATAATGTGTTATGTGATTTAAAAGAGAATTTTTGATTTTATGATTGATTTTTCCTTCTTTTTTTTTTACAGTGATACGTTTGACTCTAACTACGGTTTGTGCATCTTGAGGATGATGGATGGACTGGATATCTATGATGATTTAGAATTTGAAGGTTTATGTTTTTCTTTTTACTCAACAATATTTTGTTTTTGGACTTTATCACATAAAGTGATAATTAAGCTAACATGGATCTGACCATGTCGTTTGAACCCCACAGTCAACCAGGGCTTTGAGGCCGATGAAAATGTGGACAATCTGGACCAGCAAACAAATGAGGAGGAAACGGGTGAGGTGGCACATCAGCAAAAATATAAAACTCTGTTTGTCTGAACTTTTCTACTGGAATAAACAAGGTAGCAAAATGAAATGAAATTCAGAGTAACACAAGAAACAACTGTGAAGATACTGAGAATGCCAAATGTGTACAGTCATTGTTTTTGGAGAACATTCTCTGCCTCTCTACTGTTTACAGTAAAGAATTTATAGTTGTTGCTGCCATAGCATGTTTTTCTGCTCCACTTTCACTTAAACTAAATGATACTCTACTTGCAAGTTACTGACTGATGTCATCCTTTTGTGTAAACATACTGCAGCTAGGTACCGTAAATATTGACTCTCATGAACTCTGTTTCAAGATTTCTTGTGTGTTAAATCTCGATATGTCTTTATGATTCTTAACCTCTCTTAAAGTTGTGACTTGCATTGCGTGCTCACTTTATTGGCAAAGGTCAAAGTTTGCAGTAAACAAATAACACAACAACCATTAAATGTCTATGTATTAGAAGTATTTTTATCTGACTTTAACACTAAGTTAAGTGAATTTAGGTTCTGTGTTGGTAGTTTTTGTTTTGTGATGTTTCTTGGGATTAATGACATATAAACATAAACTTCGGTATCGGTTGATATCAGTCCTTTTTTTAAAGTATTTATCGCCCTGCCAAAAAAATGGACTGATTTTAGCAACTGATATTTATTTCCGTTTTGTCGCTGCTTGTTTCTGGAGGGGAAGTGGAAGAGGCCGGTCATGTGGTGTTTGTACAGTCATGTGATATTGATGCAGTGTGTGGTTTTGCCACTTTAAGCAGCTGGGTTTCCATTACAAATCTACGCAAAACATTGTTGATATTCTATTAATTGTTTAAAAAAAAACGTTGTTTAGTAATTCAGGTGTTTCCATAAATTAAAACGCAAGTAAAATGGAACGTGAATAAGTTTGCTCACATAATAAGTCATTAAAAAAATGTGTTAGTACATGTGGGATTTTCTTTCTTCTAAAGCTTCTCTCTTTGTTTTGCAGCTGATGACATGTCTGACGAAGGCAGCAGTGATCAGATGAAGACAGTGTTTCAAAACGACCAGGGGAAGAAAACCATTGATGTCTACTGGATCGCAGACGATGGAGGTGAGTAATAAAAGGCGAACATCGAATTAGAAAGGGATTTAGCTTTAGACATTTATAGATAAAAGAAAAACATAAAACGGCTGCAAACCTTTCCAGGAGTGATCAGGCTAAGAAGAATAGTAGCAATGAGGACTTTCCAACGGCAAAAACATCTCCTGATCAAAAATATCTTGAAAGTCTGTCTTACATTTTCCAAAAAACACATATTGAAGATCTTTGGGAGAATATTCTGTATACTGATGGGACAGAAATTGAACTTTTTTTGAATAAAAAAATATTGACTGTATGAACACTTCTACCTGAAAGGCAATTTGTAACACATGCATTAAAAAACATAAGGGTTTACTTGTAAATTTGTAGCTTTTGTGACCAAATACTTCCATGTGTTAGTAAGAATCTGTTACTATGCTAATCCAGGGTTTCCCCCAGAAAACTTGCTAAGCCCGGGGGTGGGGTCGTCAAGGCGGTCCACCGGCGGTCTACCATGTTTTTGTATTAAAACATGTTGACAAAAAATATTAAAGTATTAGTGTGAAATTATATGTTACAGGAAAACATCTGTAGATGTTGTAAGCATCTATTGAGTGATTGGATGGGTTCAGAGACACCTGGTGCCATCATGATGTACAGCTGTGTATTATCCGTGTAGTTATGGTAGCTAATCTTATTTCCTGTTATAACCTGAGCCAGCGGGACCAAACTGGAAGGAGTCAAAGCGAATCATTATGGTTAGGAAGTTGTTTAAAAATTGTTTAAAAGCTGCTTTTAATAATTTTGCTGATGAATGGGAGGTTGGAGATTGGCCTGTAATTCTGCAGTAGTGATTTGTCTAGATTGTTCTTTTTTATCAGTGGTTTGATAACTGCTGTCTTCAAAGCCTGGGGGAAAACACCTGAAGAGAGCCATGAGTTTACGATTGGAATCAGATCAGTAGCAATGACAGGCAGGACTTTCTTAAAGAAATGTGTGGGTAGGACATCCAGACAGCAGGAACTTGAGCTCAGGGTTTCCCCCAGTGTATTATAAGCCTGGCGGCCCGCCATGCTTTACTAGCCCCGCCGCCAGGCTAAGCGTTGCGCCGTTTCAGCTGTTTGGGATTCCCCTCGGTAATTTCCCCTCAGAAAGCAGGCGGAGAATCCGTGCTTTCTGATTGGCTGGTGTTACCCCCCCACTCTGAACCCACACGGAACCCTCCCCTCCCGCCTCTTCCTGCCTGTCACAACCTCCACTTTAATGGGGGCAATGTAATCAATGATATCTGAAAGTTTGCACTGAAAATGATTTACCAACTTATCTACGTCATTACAGCTTAAGGGCGAGGAAGAAGAGTAGATTTGATTAAATGTTTCTGCTGTGTTTTCTGTGAAAGTACATTTTGTGATAGTAGCTGTTTGTCCAAGTGGGTTAACGGATAAAGAACTATCAAAGATAAAAACAAAGTTATCCGACAGGGTCACAGTTACAGACATCAGTTACAGAGACATTGGAAATATTCACACCCTTACTGATGACCAGGTGCAGTGTGTGTCCATGAGTGTGTGTTGCTTGTTTGATATGTTGTGTTAAACCAAAACTCTCTAATATATTACAAAGCTTTTTAGCCCCTCGGTCTTGGGGGTTGTCAACATGAATGTTGAAATCACCGAGAATTATTAAACAATCGTAATCAATACATATGAGAGATAGAAGCTCATTCAAGTCCGTAAAGAAATTTTCCACATATGTTGGAGTTTTATATAAAGTTAGTGTCAATGTTTGTTTGTGGCCTTTTACCTCGATTCCAAGATACTCAAAAGACATAAAATGACCCAAAGAGATTTTACTACAGTTCATGGTATTTTTACCTTTTTTGTGTTTTCTATTCTCACTGAAACAAATTGTATGTAGGAGGCGCTGATTCAATTAGTATGATTGCTTCATTAATGTCATTCAACCATGTTTCTGTCAGAAATAAAACATCAATATTATGCTCTGTGATGAAATCATTAATTAATAGAGCTTTAGCACAGAGAGATTTGGTATTTAAAAGAGCCAGTTTAAGTGACTTGGAGGCTGAATGTTCTTCAGTCTGAGGTTCCTTTAGGCAGGGGATCAGTCTCAGGTTTGAATTAAGATCGTTGTTTTTTTGTATTTCTGTTTTTTGTTTTGATCCAAACAGTTAATGTCCTGCTATGCAATGTCGGGGGGCCAGACATATTCTGGAGGAAGACGGGCGTAAAGATAACATCTGGACCCCGGTCTCAGACCTCAGAAACTGTATCCTCAGGGAGGTCAGAGGAAGGTGTCTTAGATGAATTGAGGTCTGCTATGTTAGAGCAATGGAGAGTCGTGCCAAGGCAAACCTGTTAATCCATACCATCCTGCTGGGAGGAGGAGGAGGAGTCTGTCCGTCTTCCTCTCTGACCTGGATCCTCCACCAGCATCTTCAGGCGGCTCAGGTGCAGCCCAGCTCTCTTTAGTGATTGACTTTCTGGGAAACTCTGATCTTTTGAGTGAATGTAGGAGCAGAGAGGGAGGGGGAAGGAGGAGCGGAGCCAGTTAATCTTTCCCTAGTCGATGTTTTATGACTTTGTTTTGGAACATTTTGCTCTTGATAAGCGGAGGGTTCCATCCTAGTCAGACATCCTTGAGCCTGTTCTTCTGAAACAATGGTCATATTGTTGTTCTTGTTGATAAAATGATAAATGTTTGCAGTGAGCAGCCTTATCCCATGTTTGTTAAGATTGCGTCTGCCTCTTCCAAAGAGGTGAAAGCGCTCCCAGTAGATCCAGAGGTTATTGATGAAGGTCACTGAGCTGGCAGAGCAGGTTTTAATCAGCCATTTGTTTATCATAAGCAGCCTGGAGTGATTTTGTCTCCCCATTGAGGCGATGGAATTGGACCACTGAGAAATAACTTCGTTTTTAATTTTCCCATAGTGTCCAGAAGAATATTAAAGTCCTTTTTCAGAATCTCAAATTTTTGCTTTGCCAGATTGTTGGCTCCAACATGCACAACTAAAGTCTCATTGTTTGGCTGATCAGTGGTTAGAGAGAGCACTTTGCGAGTCAAATCAGATACAGTGTGACCAAAAAAATAAACCATTCTAGTTTTCTTGGGATTGTAAACATGACTGATTCCATTTACTGCCTCATATGCAACAATAAGCACTCTTGGCATGCCTTTCATTTTCCTAGTGGTCACTTTGTCCTTCGGAGCTTTGGGGGGTGGATGTGTTGGTTTAGCCTCATTGTTAGTGTTTGAAGGTGGGTTTTCTCTCAAAGGCTCAGGCTGAAGTGCAGAAAATCTGTTTTTGTGGGATTCCCATGGTGTCGGAATGTTTTGAGGCTTGAGCTGGTTGCGTTGACCTTGGGAGCGGGGTCGGTGGAGCCGTTTTGGTTCCAGCTGCTTGTTTGCTATTCTTTGACGGAGCAGGTGTTGAAGTTGAAGGTGAGTTTCAAAGCCGGCCACGCTGATTCGTCCAGGTGAGGGGTTCTCCCCTTTAGTCGCCTCATGGGATCTACAGTGTGAGACTTTTGTTTCGGCTTGGCGCCCTGAGCGATCCAGGGTGAGCTGCTTGGTGCGGGGTGTATGACCTCTCCACTGATTTGAGGAAGAGTTGTTTCATTTCCACAGGTAGCGTTGATCTCAAAGTTCACCTCCAGCCGTTGAATCTTTGTTTCTAAAAACTGAAGTCGTTGTAGAATACTGCTAATCTCCTTGGGGTCAGACAGGGGCGTTTTGCCCTAGTTCAACTTGGAGGTGAAGAAAAGTAAGGTAAAAATAAAAGTGAGAAAATCTCCCGGTCCTTAGGTTTGAAGTAATCCAGTTATGATGTCGATAATGTAAGTATAACCATAAAAATTGTGACTTTAAAAAAAATTCACAGGCAAAGTTATCAGTAAGGATGGGAGAGAGCAGGATAAGTTGTTCCTTCTTAAGCTGCCAAGACTGTCTCTTTTTATCCCTTCACTTCTATTCAGATCAGTGGTGCAAACTGCTACCATTTATAATCACTTTCTGTTTTAAGGTCTGACCCTACTGGTGCCCTACCTGGTCACCAGGAGGAAACGCTGGCGCCGATGCAAGGTCCGGGTTTTCATCGTGGGCGACGAACAAAACATGGAGGAGGGTCGCGACCAGTAGGTTTTCCAAGAATGATTTAGTCTTAGAAGAGAAAAGAAATGTTTTGCTATTCATCTCTTTGTTGAAATCAAGTTGTTTGAGCACTTCTATACACTGTTTCTGTGGATTGGAGAGCTGTGTAATAGAGGGAACATGATATTATCATTTCAGGATGATGGCTCTGCTGAAGAGGTTTCGTTTGGACGTTAGTGATGTTATAGTCATGACAGACATTGAGAAACGCCCTCATCCAAAGAAGTAAGAAAAATGTAATATGTCTCTTTTTTATGTTTATGAAGCACAAAAAAGTGGAATATACTTTTAGTAAATAATCTACAGCATTGGTTCTTTAACTGTTGGTTTAAAATGTTGAGAACATCCATTTGTCTAAAATATCAACATAACGGTGTTCCAATAAGACTCACTCACTTTCACAGGTTTCCATCTGTATGTGTTCACTTTCAGGCAGTGTGTTTGTTTTTCACAGGAAAATTGACCTTTGCTTCCTCGTTTCAGCTTGAGCAGGTTTGTGGACAGCGTCGCCCCCTTCAGGCTACATGATGAACAGCAGGAAGGCATCTCAGTGCAGGAGCTGAGACAAAACGCTCCCTGGAAGATATCTGACAAACAATTTGAGGCCTTTAAGCTGAAGGTGGGCGTTTTTAGCAAACATTTGAGGCAAAACTGTGTCTTAGTACAATAAAAAATATCTTAACGTTTTGTTTACCTTTTACAGTCTGAGCGAAAGGTGAGGCTGAATGAAATCATTCGGAAGAATTCTCAACACACCGCTCTTGTTCTAGTGTGAGTACAGATTGTAAACACCTGAAAATGTTTGGATGAAGAAAGCATTTACAGCTAACTGATGGAATAATATGTTTACTGACACATTTATTTGTGTATTTTCCTCACAGGAGCCTTCCAGTTCCTCAAAGCGATTGTCCCAGCGCTTTGTATATGGCCTGGATGGACACTCTGACGTGTGGCCTTCACTGCCCCGCAGTGTTGATACGAGGAAATCAACAGAACGTCCTCACGTTCTACTGCCAGTAAAACTAGCGATGAATTAATCTGCCTTCTTTCACTTCCGATATCGATACCGATATCTGAGGTTTAGCATCGCCTGATAAATTGACTACATTAGTGAAAAAGTGAAAAGTAAAGTGCAACAAACCTTCTTTAACCCTTATGTGTGCAAAGACTGAGGCAAACGTAGAGGACTATGGCAATAATACAAGTTTTACGTGTTATGTCAGTTGGACCCAATTTCTACATACAAGTGTTAAAATGGTTCAGAAACTGCAGCTTATAATTTTAAATGCAATATAAAATTAATATAATAAAGAACAACGGCGCTCAGAGCAAAAAGCATAGAATTGGCTGATCTATGAACCGGACACATTGTTACTGATACCTTATCTTGAATTTTTTTTAATTTTTTTTACCAATATGTAATATCGGATCAGAGAATCTCTAAGTGAAACTTCATGTTTAGTGATGGGATTGCAATAGGAATGAAGAACTGTTCTGTACATAATTATCCATGAATAATAGCGAGATGAAATGTTGAAATATGTCTGTCTATAATATTATTACAAAAAGAGACATAGCTAACACTATAGAAAAGGTTTTGTAGCTCCTGCCGGAGTAAAATGAGTTAACAATGCATAGATATGCAGTAATTTCATGTAGTGAATTTATTTTTCTTGTGGATCTTAATTTAGATTTCAGTTAAACCAATAGTTGGGTTTCTTGGTTATGAAAGAGGAAGAGACTCAAAAATACACAAGAGTGTTTTATAGGATCCTGTTAGTCTCACATTCTAGACTTGAAATGTAAAAAACAAACACATCCTGAAGAAGCTTGAAAAGAAATATCAAAAAGTCAAAAAAATAAAGAAATATATGCACAGAAATGGTTAGGTGAAATTAATCAATACCTACTTAATACAAGATTTTCCTGACAATCTTTTGTCCTGATTTTAAGGAAGTTCTATTAATCTTGATGCTTTTGAGACAAACTTGAAAAATATTCCTGCTGTCTCGTCTTGAGCCAATACTGTAGCAAGTGTTCTTTGATCAATAGGGAGGTTATTATTCAGGGAATTTGGCTTCCATTCTCTTGAAATGCCACAGAATGTGACTTAATGACTTCTGGAGTAAAACGGTTTGGTTGGCAAAAGCAATGATTTTTTTTTGGCCATTTTTTTTGTTCAAATATTTTTTTATTTGAACTGTTATCGATTGAGCACATACTGTATCTGTAGCAATGTATAAATGTTCATATTATAAGTACAGGGGTCAGGGGTTGTGTCTTTAACTCACATATGGTATACACTTTGTTGATGTAAAAGCTCTGCTAAAGGAACAAAAATGATTATTCAAACAATAGAAAATGTCAGTTAATTCAGCAGTTAATGGCTTTGTGTTTTTCTGTTTCTTTCTAAATTTATAACAATGCACTAGTACTTGTATATGTATATTTTGGCTGTGCACATTTTTTCTAAAATATTAAATACAGAGAGTTTTTGTTGTGTACACTTCATATTGTTGATGGTGAATTAAAAAGTTTAGTATCTTTATTTGTTTCGCTTGGGAAAAATTATTTCCGGACCAGGGAAAACTGCTACAACAGTCACTTTATACACAATACGACATGAAAAATGATCAAGTAAATTGTATTTTCCAAAAAGAAAAAAAAGTCATTAAACTTTCGTCACAAAAATATTTATCAATGATCTTCCCACGATTATTTCAAGATATAATTGATTAATCCCAAACATCAGTATAGATTCCAGTAAAATTAATTCATGAATAGGCCTCCTGCGATCCAGCTCATTTAATCATCAACGGTCGTATGCAAATATCCTTGTAAACATTGGTGTACTTTTTTTCAGGCAAGGTATAAGATTTAGAGCAAGTATTCAGTTGGCAGAGTCCATTCAACAGAAAATAGTAAAGCCTTTGATAACACAGGGAGACGTGTGACTGTTTACGGGAAAACAAACTGCTCAAATGGTGAGTCACCTTTATAGAGTGAGAAAACAAAAGACATGTTTAACCAAAACAAATTAGAAAATAAGTAGTGAAATGAACTCTGTGTCATGAATGGTGAGTTTATGGATGGACCAAAATGCAGACAGGAGCTGGGGACATGGAGCGTGTTGAATGTTTTGATGAAAATAAACTTACAAAAGAACCCCCATAGGAGCACAGGGAGCCAGAGCATAACAAAAACAGAAATCCAGGGAAAATAGACAGCAGGGTAACACAAGGACGAGACAGAATAAAACTGGTAACAGGGTTTTAACAGGAGAAACCAGCAAGGAGTGTCAGCAAGAAAAGGGTTTCAATACTGTGAGGGCAAAAGCTGCACTGTAAAAAAAAGTCTCTTAATTTATACTGGCAACCAAAGAATTTTACAGCATAAATACAGTAAAATGCTGGCAATCACAGCTGCCGGTATTTTACCGTAAATTGAAGATGTTGTTTTCTTGCAGTGGGGAACAAAAGACCTGGGCTGATTGGCTAACGGGCTGCATGTGTGAGGGGAGAAAGAGAGAGGAAGCGACATACACTGGGGACCAGGAAATTAATAACATAAGAAACGTAATAAAACTCAAGTAACTAAGAAAAGATTCTACATAAGAACTAAACAAAATAAACTGTAATCACGAAAGAAAGTAACCAAAGTAAAACAGAAACACAGCTGATCTAATCGAAGGAAAGGAACTAAGGAACACAGAAATAAACAAAACCCAAAACTGGCTCAAACAACCCAAATCCTGACACTGCAAATTTTTCAAAGTGACATATTTCAGGTATTTGTGTTCAGTTATTTTGATTGTTATGGCTTACCACTAATAAAAAAAAACTCCCCCAGAAACAGAATTTTACAAAAGACCAACAGGATGAATTTTTAAAACAAATGTTATATTATGGCCAATGTAACGGAATTAAAGATTTTCCTTCATTTTTATTTCAATCAAGCCTGCAGGAACCATGGAAAAGAACAGAATTGAAATCTCATGAGATCCAGTGCAAATATTTACAGATAGCGATCATTTTTGAAGTGCTTTGACATGTACTGGTGTTGGTAAATTACGTTTCATCTTCTCAACACAGATGTCTACCAGGACATTTTAGAGCAGTTCATCTTTCCCTGTTCTGACCTGCTGTATGGAGATCCTGATTCCACCTCAAACCAAAATCATTCCAAACTCACCAACTGCGCCAGTCTTTTTACAAGAAAACCTTTCTGTTTCTCAAAAGAAACAGAAAGGAAAAGAAAAAAAAGAAAAAGAAATATTCATTTGAAATGCATGCAATTTCCCAGTTAGAATGAAGATATATACTTTAGCATGTTTTTTCTAAATCATACTGGGACTAGAAACTTATCCTCAGTTAAATTTCTAACTGAATAAATGCTCAACATGATTTAAATATGATTTGTTTTGCTGTCCTTAGGAGTCATCCAGCCACACTAACACGCTTTGTAAATAATCAACCCAAGTTACGGCAATATTTTTAATGTTTGTTCATTCAAATGCTGCTGCTGAAAGGGGGTCTGTGTTGAGCTGAAGTGAGCATTTGTTTGTGTGGATGCGGCACACTGAGATAGAGCATCGTTTCAACCCGACAAAAAAGACAAAAAGATGTAAGTTTCTCTTCTAGATAAAGTTTGACATTATATCAGCTGAAGTGATGCAACTGTATGTGTATTTATTTTCTACTTGTCTGTTATTCTTTTTTCTCCAAATGCTACATTTACAAAATCTTAAAATCAGTTTAGATTTTGAAGAAGTATGTTTTTTTTCCTCCTAAGATCTGCAGCTTTCAACTATTTTTATTAGAAACATTTATTTAAAAAAATATCTAAGACTATTTTATTTATCAGAGGCAAATATTTGGGAAACATCAAGACAAAGAGAAGGATAAAACGATGCCTGGCGACAGAGTAAACACGCAGTGGATTGTTTTTCTGCTTATTTCGATGGGTAAGTGGCTCTACATAATAAAAATAACTAATGAAAAAGTAGCATCTGATATCTCATGCAAGAATAAAGTTGTAATAGTATAAGAATAAAGTCATAATATTGTGAAAATGAGGTCATAATTTACAAGAATCAAGTTGATATGAGAACTATGACTTACCAATGCAGTAAAATAAACACTAGTATTTTATGTAGTTATACTCAGCATCTGATTATTATCAATAGCAGAATTTCAAAACAATTGACGTGGCCCTGCCCACTTGTGGAAGTAGACCTATCCTACAACAAGCCAACACCAACACCGTGAGTGAAACAATCACTGGGGCAGCCTAAGCCGACTACATGAAGCACTCCGGGACCAATTCTTTATTATTACACATTGTTCAATATTGAACACATTGAACAAATCACGTCCCGTATCGCTTCACGCTACATTTAACAGCCAAATACTGGATGGTTTCATATTTTAAGGGACGGGTGGCAGCCCTATTTCAGACTCCATTTTGATTTGGGAAATGTAATAAATTGTATTCCACCCCCTACACGTTCTGGGTAATGGCTGTCGGGAATTAATATTACCCACTGATAACTGATTATTTATTATTTTCCTCAAAATCTCTCTGACTGCAGCGTGTTGATAGATATATTGTCAATATTATTAGAGTACTGTACTTGGAACTCTTGATCGGTCAGTTGCTGACAAGTGCCCTGGATTGCTCTACGTCAGCATGGGGGCGGAGCTGGCATCATGCCAATTGTGCAAATGACTGTGTCTGTTACTATGACCTACTTCTGGTAATATTACTTTACTTTGGAATTAATATGACTATATTTTCCTATTGATTCAATTTCATTTTTGTAATTATATGAACATATTGTCACAATACTGTGACTATATCCTTTATTTTTGTTGTAATTTGTTTTACTTGGCCCAAATACACCATTGTACAAGTCCTAGTGGGATTGCTGAAGTTTATTTTCTATTCAAATGAATGTTGATGGTGGAAAATCATTTTGAAATTAATGCAACTCTGATTATGCTCTCTATAAATAGTTTTTTATATCCTTGCAATTAAGTTGAATGACCACATTTTTCTTATGCGTAGGTCATTGTTTTCTGGTAGTTTGTCAGCTCTATAAGTATCACTACATTGAAAAGAAAGAGACCTGGACTGAAGCTCATCAGTACTGCAGAGAGAAACACACTGACCTGGCCACAGTGACTAACATGACGGACATGAAGAGACTCCTTAGTTCAATGAAGGAGGGACAAGATGGAGCTTGGATTGGTCTGTTCTACCAAACAAATGGTACCAGAACATGGTATTGGTCTCTGCCTGGAGTGGAGCTCAATGAAAGTGAGATAAAGTGGAACACAGGAGAACCGAATGACAAAGACACTGAAAATTGTGGGTTTTTACGTAAAGACCTCCAAATGGGAGATGTGTCCTGCAAAGGAGAAGACAAAGACACAAGCTATTTTGTTTGTTTTGATGGTGAGGATCATTTTAATTGATGTTAAATTAGTTTTAGAATTTTTTTGTTTGTTTTTTTTAAATAAAATAGGTTAGTCCTGAATTTATATTCAGCTTTCAAGTGGTACTGAAAAAAAAGGAATTATGCTTTGACATTGTTTCCTCCACAGAGAGTCAGCAAAATCAGAAATTTCAAATGATCAAACATAGGAAGACCTGGCTCAAAGCTCAGAGTTACTGCAGAGACCAACACACAGATTTAGTCAGCGGTACAAACCAGCTAGAGGATCCCCAACTCAAGAAAGAGATCGAGTCTGTGAACACATTCATGTTTGTCGGCCTGTTCAGGGACGCCTGGAGCTGGTCAGATGGAAGCAGTTTCTCTTTCAGACACTGGAATGAAGAGTTTGATGATGAGCAGGAAAATGACGGTCAGTGTGTCATGACTGTGTTTGATGATGA